>BLSH010367492.1:248351-270217 GCA_018402905.1 Glandirana rugosa
CATAGCTTTCCCACTTCTCGAAGGAGGGAGGGTCGAATGGATGACAACCCCCGGTAAGCTGGGAGGGAGGAAGCTCTTCACCCTTTCGATACTCTTCCCACGATTGGCTGCACCTGCTTGGCGGTGCGGGACCGAGAAAAAGCCATAGGGAATTGGGTCTCAGTGGGATAATGCTGGACTGGCAAATGGTTGAGAATCATGTTTGTGCAGACGACAACCCCCCGGTAAGCTGGGAGGGAGGAGGCTCTTCACCCTTTCGGTGCTCTTCCCTCCAATTGGCTGCACCTGCTTGGCGGTGCAGGACCGAGAACAAGCCATAGGGAAGTGGGTCTCAGTGGGATAATGCTGGACCGCCAAGTGGTTGAGTATCTGGTTTGTGCAGATGACAACCCCCGGTAAGCTGGGAGGGAGAAGGCTCTTTGCCCTTTCTGCGCTCTTCCCTCCGATTGGCTGCACCTGCTTGGCGGTGCGGGACCGAGAACAAGCAATAGGGAAGTGGATCTCAGTGGGACAATACTGGACCGCCAAGTGGTTGAGTATCTGGTTTGTGCAGATGACAACCCCCGGTAAGCTGGGAGGGAGGAAGCTCTTCACCCTTTCGATACTCTTCCCACGATTGGCTGCACCTGCTTGGCGGTGCGGGACCGAGAAAAAGCCATAGGGAATTGGGTCTCAGTGGGATAATGCTGGACTGGCAAATGGTTGAGAATCATGTTTGTGCAGACGACAACCCCCCGGTAAGCTGGGAGGGAGGAGGCTCTTCACCCTTTTGGCGATCTTCCCTCCGGTTGGCTGCACCCAGAAAAGCTGCACCTGCATGGCGGCGCAGGACCGAGAAAAAGCCATAGGGAATTGGGACTGAGTGGGATAATGCTGGACCGCCAAGTGGTTGAGTATCAGGTTTGTGCAGATGACAACCCCCAGTAAGCTGGGAGGGAGGAGGCTCTTCACCCTTTCGGTGCTCTTCCCTCCGGTTGGCTGCACCCAGAAAAGCTGCACCTGCATGGCGGCGCAGGACCGAGAAAAAGCAATAGGGAATTGGGACTCAGTGGGATAATGCTGGACCGCCAAGTGGTTGAGTATCTGGTTTGTGCAGATGACAACCCCCAGTAAGCTGGGAGGGAGGAGGCTCTTCACCCTTTCGGTGCTCTTCCCTCCGGTTGGCTGCACCCAGAAAAGCTGCACCTGCATGGCGGCGCGGGACTGAGGAAAAGCAATAGGGAAGTGGGCCTCAGTGGGATAATGCTGGACCGCCAAGTGGTTGAGTATCTGGTTTGTGCAGATGACAACCCCCGGTAAGTCGGGAGGGAGGTTGAGGAGGCTGAGGACCTGCTTTAAAATGAACCAGCGTGTCCCTGGCCATAACTAATTGCTTGAAGAGTTGGTCCCAGTCATCGTAATTTCCAATTATGTAGCACTCTCCACGACGGTTGGGTTTAGAGACGTCTAGGCCGCATTGCTCCCGTGATCCCACGCTTCGCCGAGCCGCTCTGTTTTCATAAACATACTTAATTGGAGATCATGGGAACATGACAGCGCGGTGCATGTGCTTTCAAGGCATGTTTCCAGAAGAGGCAATCAAGTCTAAACACGTCAAGGCTCCTCGGGATAAACACACGGGCAGACGGTGAATATAGGAGAAGGCAGCGAATGTCATAACTGATAGAAGATTGACAGTGTCGGTGTCATAGAACTAATCGCCGGCACATTCCATGTTGCTCTGTCACTTACTCCACTTACCCGTCTCCGCGTTCCAGAAATTAGATCCTCACCTTACATCGTTATTGATTGGCACCCTGTTGCAAGCATTGCTCTTTGATAAAACCCCCGACTCTCTCGCTGTTATTCCGCAAGTACAGAATCTACGGGAGACGCCAAAAGATTTCCTACGTACGCCGTGATTTTCATTTTAGGAAGCGTTTTGTCTCCTTTGTGGATTTATTGAATTTGCGCTCAGTTGGCACGTGGGTTTTTTTTCTTTTTCGGAAGGAATGGAAGACAGCGGCCCCCCCTGTTTATTGCTATAAAAAAAAATGTTTGTTTTCAGGGGCACCCGAGGAGTGGAAGCCGTAATACAGCCTGTGCCCTCGGTGCGCCCGGTGCGTGCGTGGAGCCTCAGAATCTGGATCTACGGGAGGGAGGTGGGCACAGGTGGAAGGTGGAGGGCATATCTTAGCTAGCAATGCAGTTCTCCAGCGACTGCCCCCCCCCCTCCCCCCCAGGCGGCAAATATACATCCAGCCTTGTTCAGTAACAGAAGGTAGATCTATATATATCAGTGCATATTATATTAACCCCTTGCCTACCGGGCACTCCCCTCCCCCTTCCTGCCCAGCCCAAATTTCAGCCCTCAGCACTGTCGCACTTGGTATGACAATTGCCCGGCCATGTGACTCTGCACCCATGTGACAGGTTTATCATTCTTTCCCACAAATAGAGATTTCTTTTGCTGGGATTTAATCACCTCTGGGCTTTTATCTTTTGCTAAACAAAGACTGAAAAGTTTGAAAAGAAACCCCCAACTTTTCCATAGTATGTTATCAAATTTTGCAAACAGATAATTTTTCTCCTTCACTGATGAGGCGGCACTGATGGGCACTGATGAGGCGGCACTGATAGGCACTGATAGGTTTCACTGGTGGGAACTGATGAGGCTGCACTGATCGGCTGGCACTGATGGCACTGAGACGGCACTGATAGCCTGCACTGATGGACACTGATGAAACGGCACTGATGAGGCAGCACTGATGGGCACTGATAGGTGGCAGTGGTGGGTACTGATGAGACAGCACTGATGGGCACTCATAGGTGGCACTGCTATATGGCACTCATGGGCACTAATAGGTGGCACTGATGGGCACTAAGAGGTGGCACTGATGAGGCAGCACTGATAGGCACTGATAGGCTGCACTGGTGGGAACTGATGAGGCTGCACTGGTGGGAACTGATGAGGCAGCACTTATGGACACTGATAGGTGGCACTGGTGGGCACTGATGAGGTGGTTCTGATGGGAACTGATGTGGTGGCACTGATGGGCACTGATGAGAAGGCACTGATGGGCACTGATGGTGTGGCACTGATGGGAACTCATGAGGTCGCACTGCTGAGGTGGCACTGATGGGCACTGATTAGGTGGCACTGATGGCACTGGTTAGCATTGATGAGGTGGCACTGATTGGCAGCCCTGATGGACACTGATGAGATGGCACTGATGAGGCGGCACTGATGTAGGTGGCACTGGTGGGCACTGATGAGGCGGCATTGATGGGCACTGATAGGCGGCACTTATGGGCTGTCATAGGTGGTACTGATAGGCAGCATTGATGGGCATTGGGCACTTAGGTGACACTGATGAGGAGGCTATGATGAGCACTGATTGGCAGCACTGGTGGGCACTCTTAGGACTGCACTGATAATCAGTGCCAATGTCCCTTTAGGAAAAGCCAGTTATTGGCTCTCTTCTCCCCGCCCCATGCTGTCACTGTGAGGAAAAGCCGATAACCAGCTTGTATTGACATCTGTGATCAGCTGTCATTGGACACAATGGTAAAGGGCTGCTGTGATTGGCCCTTTACCCCGATCTGTGATCAGCTGAGTTTGAAGGGATCACAGAGTGCACAGGAAGCGCGGTCGCGGTAGGAAGTCAATAGACGCCCTCCTGGCAGAGTAAGCCGGCACTGTAGCCATCATTCAGCTATGGCACCAGCAGGAAGAGGTTAAATAATAATCTGAATACATGGATAATAAATTGAAAACCTACGCTCACCGGCCACTTTATTAGGTACACCTGTTCAATTGCTTGGCAACACAATTTGCTAATCAGCCAATCACATGGCAGCAACTCAATGCATTTAGCCATCTAGATGTGGTGAAGACGACTTGCTGAAGTTCAAACCGAGCCTCAGAATGGGGAAGAAAGGGGATTGAAGTGACTTTGGGTGGCATGGTTGTTGGTGGCAGACGGGTCGGTCTGAGTATGTCTGGGATTTTCACACACAACCATCTCTCGGGATTACAGAGAATGGTGGGAAAAAAAGAAAATATCCAGTGAGCGGAAGTTGTGTGGAGGAAAATGCCTTGTTGATGTCAGAGGAGGATGGACAGAGTGGTTCCAGATGATAGAAAGACAACAGTAACTCAAATAACCCCTCGTTACACCCAAGGTGTGCAGAATACCATCTCTGACCGCACAACACAGCCAACCTTGGGGCAGATGGGCTACAGCAGCAGAAGACCTCACCGGGTGCCACTCCTGTCTGCTAAGGCCGGATCACCAACATTGGACCATAGAAGATTGGAGAAACATTGCCGGGTCTGAGGAGTCTGGATTTCAGCTGCAACATTCAGATGGTGGGGTCAGAA
This sequence comes from Glandirana rugosa, assembly GCA_018402905.1. Classification (NCBI taxonomy): domain Eukaryota; kingdom Metazoa; phylum Chordata; class Amphibia; order Anura; family Ranidae; genus Glandirana; species Glandirana rugosa. The sequence goes on from BLSH010367492.1 coordinate 252,715, forward strand.
TTTGGCGCATGGATCCATCCTGCTTGTATCACCGGTTCAGGCTGGTGGTGGGGGATGGGCACACTTTGGGCCCCTTAGGTTTAGGGTCCACGGCATACCTGAGTATTGTTGCTGACCATGTCCCCCCCTTTATGACTGCAGTGTCCCCATCTTCTGATGGCTCCTCCCAGCAGGACAAAGCTCCAATCATCTCACCACTGGACAATGAGGTCCCTGCACTCCAATGGCCTCCACACTCCCCACATCTCATCCAATAGAGACCCTTTGGGATGTGGTGGAACGGCCGCTACTAGCAAGGTGGGCCTAATAAAGGGGGTCCAACCCGCTACTAGCAAAGGGGACCTTATAAAGGAGGTCCAACCCACTACTAGCAAGGGGGACCTAATAAAGGGGGTCACACCCAACACTACCAAGGTGGATCTAATAAAGGAGGTCCAACCCACTACTAGCAAGGGGGGCCTAATAAAGGGGGTCCAACCCGCTACTAGCAAGGTGGGCCTAATAGAGGGGGTCCAACCCACTACTAGCAAGGTGGCTCTAATAAAGGGGGTCCAACCCAACACTAGCAAGGTGGATCTAATAAAGGAGATCCAACCCGCTACTAGCAAGGGGGGCCTAATAAAGGGGTCCAACCCGCTACTAGCAAGGTGGACATAATAAAGGGGGTCCAACCTGCTACTAGCAAGGTGGACCTAATAAAGGGGGTCCAACCCGGTACTAGCAAGGTGGACTTAATAAAGGAGGTCCAACCTGCTACTAGCAAAGTGGACCTAATAAAGGGGGTCCAATCCACTACTAGCAAGATGGACCTAATAAAGGGGGTCCAACCCACTACTAGCAAGGCGAATCTATTAAAGGAGTTCCAACCCACTACTAGCAAGGTGGATCTAATAAAGGAGGTCCAACCCACTACTAGCAAGGTGGATCTAATAAAGGGGGTCCAACCCACTACTAGCAAGGAGGACCTAATTAAGGGGGTCCAACCCACTACTAGCAAGGTGGATCTAATAAAGGAGGTCCAACCCACTACTAGCAAGGTGGATCTAATAAAGGAGGTCCAAACCACCTCTACCAAGGTGGATCTAATAAAGGAGGTCCAACCCGCTGCTACCAAGGTGGATCTAATAAAGGAGGTCCAACCCGCTACTAGCAAGGTGGATCTAATAAAGGAGGTCCAACCCGCTACTACCAAGGTGGATCTAATAAAGGAGGTCCAACCCGCTACTAGCAAGGTGGACCTAATAAAGGGGGTCCAACCCACTACTAGCAAGGTGGATCTAATAAGGGGGGTTTAACCCGCTACTAGCAAGGGGGGCCTAATAAAGGGGGTCCAACCCGCTACTAGCAAGGGGGACCTAATAAAGTGGCCGGTAAGTGGATATCCTCTAATACAACTGTGAAGCAATTATCAAAACACTATGTAGAACGACTCAATAACATCCTGAAAATGATAAACTCAAAAAAAGGACAAAATGAGAAAGAGTAAAGTCCTATTAGTCCAATGTGCAAATACGATGTGCTATGTTGCCTAATGAAATCATCAGATAGTAACCTCCAACCACATAGCAGATCTTCTGGAAATCCCACCAGGAAAGGTCCCAAGTGCTTGTACAGATACATTCCACCAGTGAATAAAAACAGGAGAAAATCTGCCACTTACCAGATCTCCGTGACCATTCCTGTCTCATTCTATGGTCAGATAACACTTTAATCTAATAAAGGGGGTCCAACCCGCTACTAGCAAGGTGGACCTAATAAAGGGGGTCCAACCCACTACTAGCAAGGGGGACCTAATAAAGGGGGTCACACCCAACACTACCAAGGTGGATCTAATAAAGGAGGTCCAACCCGCTACTAGCAAGGGGGGCCTAATAAAGGGGTCCAACCCGCTACTAGCAAGGTGGGTCTAATAGAGGGGGTCCAACCCACTACTAGCAAGGTGGATCTAATAAAGGGGGTCCAACCCAACACTAGCAAGGTGGATCTAATAAAGGAGGTCCAACCCGCTACTAGCAAGGTGGATCTAATAAAGGAGGTCCAAACCGCTCCTAGCAAGGGGGGCCTAATAAAGGGGTCCAACCCGCTACTAGCAAGGTGGACCTAATAAAGGGGGTCCAACCTGCTACTAGCAAGGTGGACCTAATAAAGGGGGTCCAACCCGGTACTAGCAAGGTGGACTTAATAAAGGAGGTCCAACCTGCTACTAGCAAAGTGGACCTAATAAAGGGGGTCCAATCCACTACTAGCAAGATGGACCTAATAAAGGGGGTCCAACCCGCTACTAGCAAGGCAAATCTATTAAAGGAGTTCCAACCCACTACTAGCAAGGTGGATCTAATAAAGGAGGTCCAACCCACTACTAGCAAGGTGGATCTAATAAAGGAGGTCCAACCCGCTACTAGCAAGGAGGACCTAATTAAGGGGGTCCAACCCACTACTAGCAAGGTGGATCTAATAAAGGAGGTCCAAACCACTTCTACCAAGGTGGATCTAATAAAGGAGGTCCAACCCGCTACTACCAAGGTGGATCTAATAAAGGAGGTCCAACCCGCTACTAGCAAGGTGGACCTAATAAAGGGGGTCCAACCCACTACTAGCAAGGTGGATCTAATAAAGGAGGCCCAACCCGCTACTAGCAAGGGGGGCCTAATAAAGGGGGTCCAACCCGCTACTAGCAAGGGGGACCTAATAAAGTGGCCGGTAAGTGGATATCCTCTAATACAACTGTGAAGCAATTATCAAAACACTATGTAGAACGACTCAATAACATCCTGAAAATGATAAACTCAAAAAAAGGACAAAATGAGAAAGAGTAAAGTCCCATTAGTCCAATGTGCAAATACGATGTGCTATGTTGCCTAATGAAATCATCAGATAGTAACCTCCAACCACATAGCAGATCTTCTGGAAATCCCACCAGGAAAGGTCCCAAGTGCTTGTACAGATACATTCCACCAGTGAATAAAAACAGGAGAAAATCTGCCACTTACCAGATCTCCGTGACCATTCCTGTCTCATTCTATGGTCAGATAACACTTTTAGGGTTAATATGGCTATCACCCAAGCCAAAGGATCACCACAACTCTGGAACGGCCACCTCAATGTCACTCGGAAGCAATCCCGTAGTGTAAAATTGTATAAAAACTTTACTGAAAACCCAAAACATACGCATTCACAAGATCTGTTAATCCAAACATGTAATCCCTGTGTAAAACGTTCCTATTGGCTGTCCCAGATCTGTCCTGATGCTACAATTACTCACCATGCGTGTTGACGTGCCCCCCGAAGGCCCCACTGATGCGTTTCGTCACAGATGACACCGTCAGGGGGATTGCTTCTTATTTTTCAGGGAAAACAACAGGCCATTTGCTGAAAAACTTCAATCCAAAGCTGGTTATTGTCATCAAACCACAGCAAACATTCATGTCTTATCTCTTGCATACCTAACTGCATGCGTCCAGTTAAAGGCCAGGCCTCCCTCACCTGTGTGTTTTAGTAGGCCCTCCTCGGCTGGTCTCCACCCCAGGTCCTAATTGGGAACAGGATATAACACCTGGCAGTGCAGGCCTGCATGGCTGATCAACGTTTGTCCGTGTTTGGCTTTGTGTGTGGTTGTTCCTAGCGTTTGCTCTGAGTCTTGTCCCGTGTACCGATCTTTGGCTTGTCTGACTATCCCTGCCTGCCTGATACCCCAATCCTCAGCTTGTTCTCTGTTTCTCCTGTCTGTTTGTAGCCCTGACCCTGTTAGGAGAAATCTTGCCTTTAATGGACTTTGTAGTGCCGGCTTTATTTCAATGGGACACACCTTGCAGCAAGTGCTGTCTGATCTACAGCGTTACATGTACTAACCTGCAACCTGATAACCTGTTCTGAACACGGCTTGTCTACGACCCTCCTGCTGTCTACCTGTACCCGATCCCGGCTTGCCTATGACTATGTTCCTGCCTGACCCTCTGCTACCTCGCTGCCTGCCTGTTGATGACCCTGCCTGGACCCGACTACCCACCTGCCTGCTCCTCTTGTACCACACCTCCAGCTTGTTGCCGAACCTGCCTTCACCTGACTCCACTCCAGTGCCAGACCTCAGTGGCTTCCAGCCCAGTTGCTTCCCAGGTCAACTGGGTCTCTCCTATTTAACTACACCTTCCACCTTCCTTCGGCAGGTCAGCTCTATCTCCAGAGATCCCACGGAGCTCCTGCTGGTGAACATCATTGGACTATCGCAGGCACTCACACCTCACCATGCTATTGCGGCTGCTGTCTCAACCCCAGCAGTCCCTCGAACCGGGGTCGTAGGAGAGGCGGTCCTCTGCCGTCAGGCTCCAAACCTGGTACGTAACAGACCCTTTGCTATTACCTCTGACGATTCCTTGCTGTTCCTGCGCTGCTGCTTCCTCTCTTCCACCTGTAGCCAGCCGAGCATGAGCTAGGGGACCCCGGGGGCCACGACCTGGATCCAGTTGCAGCCAAATCCATCCTCACCACTAGAGGCACTGGTGAACACCCACTGGTTCTTAGACACCGCACCCTGGGGAAACCGATGCACTAGCTCCCTGTGTTTCAGTGTCCCTGCTCCAGGGAGCCCTCTTCCTGTATCAGCCGGAACTCATTAGCAGCAGTCAGCCTTAGGTCCACAACCTTAGTGGTGCGCTTCACAACCCTTGGTGCCATTCGCACTCCAGTGGTGCGCACCTGTCACCTGACCCTAGGTGTCGTGACAGTTATATATCAACTTCTCTGGTTCAGCCATATGAGCTAAACAGGAAAAAGCAATAAGATTCCCCCATCCAGGTGTAGCAGCCTCTTAGTTTAAAGCAAATGTAGTTTTTGGATTAAGGCATAAAAGGATTAAAGAAATGTAGTAGCCAGTGGAGCAATGTTTGATTGCATTTGGCGGTTATGGACTCCTCTTGATTGCTGGCTCAACTGCTTCCCCCTTGAGTTCTAGAATTTAGTGGGTTGTAAGGCAGACCCTGGATATTCAAGCCTCAGCAAATCCCTGAGAGGAAGAAAGACCAATTGGGGGCTGAGGTGTGTATGGGGCCTGGGACAGCAGGGTTCTTGTCCTGGTGGAGAAAACTCAGCCTGGAGAGTTGCGACCCACTGGGTCACTTAGCTGAAGTTTGCAGGAGGCCATGGGGGTTCCAGCTTAGGGACCCATTTTTAGAGTTGCTGGAGCAGATAGTAGAAAGTCCACTGAGGACCTGGTCTGGAGGCTCACAATACAGAATGTGGCTGGTAAATGGAGAGGGACATCCAAGTCCAATGAACACAGTGAGTAAAGGCCTGAGAAAGAAAGAGATCCTGGTGACTGTCCTTGTTAACCCTTTGGAGAGACTGTTCCACAATTGATGGCTCAGGATTGCCTATGCATTGGGGCTTCCTGAGTTGTATGTTCACCTTCCACCAGCCACAAAGAGGGTTCACCTTGAAGAGTTCAGTTACAGCCAAAGAGTGTCCTCTGTTGTACTTTGCACTGACATTGGAGTATCCCAAGGCCCACCCTGAAGCCTAACCAAATTAACCGGCATTACAAATACAAAATCAATGTGATTGGAGGATATATCCATTTGGCTTCAGTCGTTCGGCCTACAGTTTTCCACCACTTTTCAGTAAAATTTGTCAAGGCGGGTGGTGCCAACAGAGCCACCCACAGCTTGAATTTCAGGAATCCTCCGAAATTTGAGCTGTATAGAGCCAGTTTTCAGTCAATGTCAACCACTTTCCATCCACTGGGCATTGCAAATACGATCACAAGTAATTGCCAGAAACTAAGCAATCTACCACCCGTGTGCTCTATAAACCAATCGGAATTTGATCAATTGTTAGCTGGACAATAAAATCACAGCTTCAGCACATTTAATTGAAAGATTAAATATAAAAAAAAAAAATATGCCAATTTCCTAGAAAGCGAATGGGGTTCGATCGGTGGCAATTACGATCCCATCTCCTACCAGTCCTTCAAAACCACCATTTATTTGTGTCTTCGATTGTTTTACAATTGTGGCAGTAAACAGAACTGATGGTTCGATCGCTCAGTCAAGATAGTCATGTGTGGCCAGCTTGAGTGTTTTTGTTTTTTAACTCAAAAAATCTCCATCAAGAATTCAGATTCAGAATACTTCACTAATCCCAAAGGGAAATTATTATTAATTAATCCCAAAGGGAAATGATTAAAGAAGATGTCTGCAAAACACCTGAACCCCATAGGCACTTCATCTGATCCAAACAACCGTATCAAAACGATGGCTGTTGAACAATGAACTATGGTCTATGGCAGCCTTAAAGGAAACCCCTCAAAAAATTGTTTAGTTCTGAGGGAACCACCAAGATTAGTCTATTGGGGGGCATTGGTTAAATGTTCCTTACATTGTTGGTGGTAGGTGGAAAGAATGCCCCCTTACAGGGGTGGCAGAAATGACACCCATGCAGTCATGCCGCTCTCTGCCAAGTTGGGTTGGATTTGGAACTATGTAGGCGCCATCACATGGGAGGTCATTTGGCCACAGCTCAAGAAACCACCAAAATTATTCTATTGGGGATCATTGGTTGATTGTTTCTTACATGGGTGGTGGTAGGTGGGAAGATCGCCCCCTTACAGGGGTGGCCAGAATGACACCCTTGCAGTTATGTCACTGGTTCTGCCAAGTTGCGTTGGATCTGGAACTATGCAGGCACCATCACATGGGAAATCAATCAGCCACAACTCATAAACCCCTAGCCACCCCAAATGAATTAGACAATTCCACAGAACCCTGTTTGAGAATGGTTGGTTTGTGGTACCAAAATGGCAGCTGTTGAACAATGAACTATGGTCTATGGCAGCCTTTCTCAACTTTTAAAGGAAACACCTCAAAAAAAGGTTTAGGTCTGAGGGAAGCCCTAAGATAAGTCTATCACTGGTCTTTGGTAAAATGTTCTTTACGCTGGTGGTGGGTAAAAGGTCCCCTTACAGGGGTGGCCAGAATGACACCCTTGCAGTCATGCCACTGGTTCTGCCAAGTTGCGTTGGATTTGGAACTATGCAGGCACCATCACATGGGAAATCAATCAGCCACAACTCATAAACCCCTAGACACCCCAAATGAATTAGACAATTCCACAGAACCCTGTTTGAGAATGGTTGGTTTAGGTCTGAGGGAACCACCAAGATTAGTCTATTGGGGGTCATTGCCACTGGTTCTGCCAAGTTGCGTTGGATCTGGAACTATGCAGGCACCATCACGTGGGAGGTCAATCAGCCACAGCTTAAGAAATCCCAAAGATTAGTTTATTGGGGGGTCATTAATGTTCCTTACATTGGTGGTGGTAGGTTGGAAGAATGCCCCCTTACAAGGGTGGCAGAAATGACACCCATGCAGTCATGCCGCTGCTCGGCCAAGTTGGGTTGGATTTGGAACTATGTAGGCGCCATCACATGGGAGGTCATTTGGCCACAGCTCAAGAAACCTCCAAAATTAGTCTATTGGGGTTCATTGGTTGAATGTTTCTTACATGGGTGGTGGTAGCGGGGAAGATCACCCCCCTACAGTAGTGGCAGAAATGACACCCATGCAATCATGCCGCTGACTCTGCCAAGTTGCGTTGGATCTGGAACTATGCTGGCACCATCACGTGGGAGGCCAATCAGCCACAGCTTAAGAAATCCCAAAGATTAGTCTATTGGGGGTCATTGGTTAAATGTTCCTTACATTGGTGGTGGTAGGTTGGAAGAATGCCCCCTTACAGGGGTGGCAGAAATGACACCCATGCAGTCATGCTGCTGGCTCTGGCAAGTTGGGTTGGATTTGGAACTATGTAGGCGCCATCACATGGGAGGTCATTTGGCCACAGCTCAAGGAACCACCGAAGTTAGTCTATTGGGGATCATTGGTTGAATGTTTCTTAAATAGGTGGTGGTAGGTGGGAAGATCGCCCCCTTACAGGAGTGGCAGAAATTATTCCCATGCAATCATGCCGCTAACTCTGCCAAGTTGCATTGGATCTGGAACTATGCAGGCACCAGCATGGAAGGTCAATCAACCACAGCTTAAGAAACCCCTAGCCACCCCTGGAGGAATTCTAAGGTTCTCTGTTTGTGAATGGGTGGTCTGTGGTCACATTAAAAGGAAGATGTGTAGAAAACCGTATTTGGAATCTCTGTAGCCTATTCAATGTTTGGGTCCACGTACACAAAGATGTGAAAAGAGGAGCCGGAGTGGAGCAGCTCGGTATACACCGGCCTTGAAATGAGCATCACCTCCATGGTGCGCCATGATGAAATGAACGCATACCGCAGTATTAGTCACGTTGCTTTGCATCGCTTTACAGACTGGTCCTCCTAATCCACCGAAGTGCAGATCAGGCCGGTGCAGGGTTATTACACGGTTTACAGAAGTGTCCTTTACCCGTCTTACTCCATGACTGCAACTAAACATGCCTGATGCTTGCACTAAACTTGATGTACTCCGAGAACGTAACGCTGTCAGTGTGCACCGATATCGGCAGTCACGGTGTTTATCAGTTATATGGGTCTGTGAGTCAGAATTAGCCTACCACCGAGATGCCGTCAGCAGAAATCTCCGGCCTGAAAGCACTTTCTCATGTATGGGGCCTCACCGCTGAGTGATTCTTGATGAAGGCAGAGATACGAAACTACTATGGAGATCGGTGTTGGGAATACGTATTGTGTTTTTCAACTTGGACAATCGACAACGTACAAGAATTGCTGAGCATTGAACAGGTCTTACAAGTATATGTGAAGGTAGAAATCTTTTAGTTTTGTCTTTGGATGGCATGGGGGAGGGATTATATAGAGTTGGGGTGCACAACAAGGGGTTGGAGGGACTGTGGGTGCACGATGGGGGGCGGGTTTATGAAGTTAGGGGCCACAAGGTCGAAGGAAGGGGGCAAATGTGCATAAGGAGGAGGTGGGGCTATTGAGTAGGGGGTTCCCACTTAGCAGGGTGTATGGAGTGGATGTGAAAGCTGGGCACACAGGGGAACTTCCTACCAAGTATCACATATACAAGGGTTCTTTCCATAGCTTTTTTAACTCTAGTGTATATATAAAAGTACAGAAGACCCCTCGTATATATTCTGGTGGAAAGGACTCTGAGTGCTAATGATCCATGGGTTAGTGGGTGCATTAGTTGCCTTGGCCCCGGGTGCTGGAAGCCCATGCTTTGCCACTGGGAAAGGATTAGGCCCTTTTTCTATAGGTTTTTTTTGCGGCCCATGTCCCTGTTGAGCGATATTCACCCCTCAGTCCTGGTGGCCCGTTTACCGAGGAAGTGAGGGAACAATTTTGCTTTGTCACCACAGCAAAAGGCGAGGGTTAACCATCTAACGAGGACAAACGTTCTTCTTAAAGCTGGCCATACCCCAGTAGAATTTTGTTTGAATTTTCACATTGAAATTGTGAGAAACGGTTCCTCAAAGCTTTCGATCTTGCCATCATTGAGCCAGGACTGAGGTTCACCCCTTAAGTCCTGCTAGCCTTCTTACCAAGAAAGATAGGGCAAATTTTTGTGTTGTCACCACAGCACGAGGTGAGGGTTAACCATCTAATGAGGATAAATGTTCTTCCTAAAGCTGGCCATACCCCAGTAGAATTTTGTTTGTATTTTCGTATGGAAACTTTGAGAAAGGGTTCCTCACATCCTTCGATCTTGCCAAATTGAGCCAGGGCTGAGGTTCACCAATCAGTCCTAGTGGCCTTCTTACCAAGAAAGATAGAGAAAATGTTTGTATTGTCACCACAGCAAAAGGCGAGGGTTAACCATCTAATGAAGACAAGCGTTCTTCCTAAAGCTGGCCATACCCCAGTAGAATTTTGTATGAATGTTCGTAAGGAAACTGAGAAACGGTTCTTCAGAGCCTTCGATCTTGCCAACATTGAGCTAGGACTGAGGTTCACCCCTTAGTCCTGCTAGCCTTCTTACCAAGAAAGATAGGGCAAATTTTTGTGTTGTCACCACAGCACGAGGTGAGGGTTAACCATCTAATGAGGATAAATGTTCTTCCTAAAGCTGGCCATACCCCAGTAGAATTTTGTTTGTATTTTCGTATGGAAACTTTGAGAAAGGGTTCCTCACATCCTTCGATCTTGCCAAATTGAGCCAGGGCTGAGGTTCACCAATCAGTCCTAGTGGCCTTCTTACCAAGAAAGATAGAGAAAATGTTTGTATTGTCACCACAGCAAAAGGCGAGGGTTAACCATCTAATGAAGACAAGCGTTCTTCCTAAAGCTGGCCATACCCCAGTAGAATTTTGTATGAATGTTCGTAAGGAAACTGAGAAACGGTTCTTCAGAGCCTTCGATCTTGCCAACATTGAGCTAGGACTGAGGTTCACCCCTTAGTCCTGCTAGCCTTCTTACCAAGAAAGATAGGGCAAATTTTTGTGTTGTCACCACAGCACGAGGTGAGGGTTAACCATCTAATGAGGATAAATGTTCTTCCTAAAGCTGGCCATACCCCAGTAGAATTTTGTTTGAATTTTCGTATGGAACCTGTGAGAAAGGGTTCCTCACAGCCTTCGATCTTTCCAACATTGAGCCAGGGCTGAGGTTCACCACTCAGTCCTAGTGGCCTTCTTACCAAGAAAGATAGGGCAAATTTTTGTGTTGTCACCACAGCAAAAGGTGAGGGTTAACCATCTAATGAGGATAAACGTTCTGCCTAAAGATGGCCATACATCAGTAAAATTTTGTTTGAATGTTCATATAGAAATTGGGAGAAACGGTTCCTCAGAACCTTCGATCTTGCCATCACTGAGCCAACTAATGTCGTTTGTAAGCCCTTATAATTGAATCTCCTTCGTATCTGCTACATCAGCCTTTCTCAACCTTTTTACCCCAGAGGAACCCCTAACAAAAATTTCAGGTCTCTGGGAACCCTTTTTCAAACCAACTCATCAAGAGTCAATAGTAAAATGCTCCTTACGTTATTGGTCAGTAGGAGCTTTGAACCCGTTCAGTGGTGGTCAGAATGCCACCCTTACAGGCAGCTAAAAAGATCATTGCTGATGGCTCTACCAAATTGCATTGGCCCTGGAACTATGTAGGCACCATTAAATAGGAAGTCAAACAGCAAAAGCTCAAGGAACCCCTAGCAATAGCTGGAGGAACCCTATGGTGCCAGGGAACCCTGGCTGAGAATCACTGTTCTACGTGAATGGAATCCTAGATGTATTAAACGGGTTTCCTGTGTGCCCAGAACATGTGCATTACAATGTGGATGATTTTTCCTAAGGAAAACTACTGTAGCCATGTGCTGCCTTGAGAGTGGCTGGTAGTAGTGGTTCACCTTATAGCTGCCCTCAATTAAACCATATTTCACATATCCAGAGACACTGACCAGGCCGGCTCTTGTTTTTATTGTTTTATTTAGGGAAAATAACTTGGATGGGGATAAGAGAAGACTGTGGGATGCCCAAGGAATTATAGTACAAGGATTCCATATATGCTCTGCAGACTATTACTCCTCACAACTCTCCAGCACTCAACTTGCTGACCGTTTCTCCTACAATTCTCTCTCCAGCACTGAACTTAGTAAAATATTACTTCATTACTTCTCTTTATTTATCAAGCTTCTCCGTTCCTTTCTCTTCACCGCGGCTAGCACATGTCGAGGCCTACTCTCAATAGAGCCTCCGGGACACCCATTACAGGCCAGGGATCACGGGCCCCTGAATGTGTAGCAAAAGTACTTGAGTGCTAGCCGGGCCTTTGATGGACTACAACTCCCAGCCCATCCCTCTTCCAGGTCCCACCGACCTGCTTTTGCTCAGTGACTCTCCTTCCCCTGATTGGCTCCCAAGGCTCCCACATACTGTCCACTATTCCTCTCCCAGCCTGCTCCAGTACTTTTTCTTGCAGTTCTCAGGGACCGTCACTCACCAAACTGGTGGATCACTTTAAAGTCTCTCACTGTGTAGCACCTCTGCTGTTCTCCTGTTCCCCTGTGCGATTCCAGGAATCACCACCACTCCTGGCTGCACCCGAACCTCAAGGGCCCAAGGTCACCCTCCCCAGACTGGGGTGACCTCCCGGGTAGGAGCCTCCACAGTGCCTCTGCTACATCTCCAGACTTCCACCCGACACTTCTCCCCCCAGATTGGGCTGACTTTGAGTATTTAAGGAGGCCTGCCCCCTGCCAATCCTGCTTGGGGATTGGTCAGGGCTCCCTAGAACACTCCAGATGGCTCCACCCATCTCCCAGCTCTCTGACCAGAAAACCTTCCCCAGGTTTCTAGAAAGAAGTGGGAGGTTCTGGTGACCTCATCTGTCAAGTCCACTCAATCCCCCTGAGCCACTCCTCCCGGCCCAGATCAAAACATTCAGGCCTTCTCTTACACTCAGGCCTGACTAAATTTTACCTCACCTTGCAAAACCTAGCAAAACCCTGCTAGAAATACACACCTATACTATGGTGGCACTACACTACATTCAGTTAGAATTTAGTTTGTTCAAGAAAAATTTTCCATCCTACTCCTTCGAAGTTTCTCGCCACTGCGGTCGAAAACTACCGCCAGTTTGACCCCACTAACAATTAGGAAATTGTATGGAATTTGACTAGTGTTTGGGAATTCCCCTAACCTAGGCAGGCTGTTGACCATGCGATTTTCTTTTCAGCAACCACAGGTTTCAAGAAAGAAAAGCACTCGATTTCACCCTCACACATTCGGTGGGGAGCTGGGGCCCGGGGAGCTGTCCCTGCTGGGAGAACATAGTGATTATCATGGCAATAATTGTATACTAAAAATCCAACATGCTGGTTGCACCCAAGTCGATCAATCAAGCCTGCACATAGATGGATCAAATCTTGGCTGGAATGATGAGCTTCCCTTCTTCACGAGGATGTGGTCCAAGGACATGGGAGAGGAAATTACGGCTGCTGATTGGCAGACTTCCTTCCACGATATCCTGCTATGCACAGGAAAAAAATTAGAAGCTCCTGTCCAGATGGTACAGAGACCCCCTCTCATCACATAGAATATTTGTACCCACATCCCCAACTTGTTGGAGGTGCGGATCCACTGAAGGAAGCTATCTACATACAGTATATGGTGGTCCTGTAGTAAGATCCAGCCCTTTTGGGCACAAATCTTCACGGTCTACATCTCCATGTATAACATGTCTCTAACGCCTTCACCCAAGATAGCACCCCTGTCGATGCTCCCCGACTCGATAGCCTCCCATAAAAAGGGCCTGCTTAGTTTTTTCCTCTCCGCAGCTAGGCAATTGATCCCCCTACACTGGAAGTCGGACCTCCTTCTTTAGCTATGTGGGTTTCAGCGGTAAATAATGTGATGCGGATGGAGGAGATCCTAGCGATGGACACTGATTCTTTCAACAAATACAAGACCTTCTGGTACATTTGGATTGAGGTTTCCGCCTCCGATACCCTCAAAAGGATGCTATAAGTCAGTGTTTCTCAACCAGGGTTCCATGGAACCCAAGGGTTCTTCCAGAGGTTGCTAGGGGTTCCTTGAGCAATGGTCAATTTCTACCTCTCATCTTTTTTAGCTGTCTAGGGGGTAATTTTTCCCAATGACCACAAGTGTAAGGAGCATTCTTTCCATTGACCATCACACTAATGTATGATGAGTTGTAGATTTTACATTCTTAGCAGGGGTTTCCCTGAGACCAGGGAACTATTTCAAGGGTTCCTCAGTGTTGAAAAGGTTGAGAAAGGTTGCTATAAGCCATAGTTACCCCCTCTTTGGAAGCTTGGACTGCTAGGAACTCTCTTCCTCTCTTCCTTCACCTGAGTCTCAGACTGTTAGGAAAAGACTTGCTAAGGGTTAATTTTCCTCTAATCCCTGGAGCAGCAGCAGCCCTATTTAAACTTCCTGCTTCCTGTAGCAAATGCTGTCAGTTCTACAACGTTTAGTGTGAGTTCCTTGCTTCCTGACTATCTGATACCTGTTCCTGTGACCCGGCCTGTTTTGACCCTGCTCTGAATTCCGCCTGCACCGACCCCGGCTTCTACGACCACTCTACTGCCTGCTCCCTTGTACCTTGCTGCCTGAACGTTACCGACCCAGCCTGCACCCGACCATCCATCTGCCTGAACCCTTGTACCGCACCGCCCGCCAGTTACCGACCCGGACTGCCTGACGACCCTTCGGCCTGCACGAGCTCCAGCGGACATCTACCTTGCATCAGTGACTGTCCAGCCCTCGTGCCCCCCCGTGCTCCTGAGTTCCCTGTCTGCACTACCAGGGACTCACGAACCGGGGCCGCAAGAGAGGTACCCCCTGCATAAGCCAGACTCCATCACCAGGTACGTGACACAGACTCTTCTGAACTCGTTCTTTCTTCCTCTGTCTTTCACCCCGCTTTCTTCCCCTCTCTATTCCTTCGATATGTTTGTATGTTTCTTTTATTTTTCTTGAATGGACATGTTATTGTCACTTCATCGCATGGGTCTAGCCAGGGAAGGGCTGGGCCAGGGGGCAGGGTGGCAATTTCCCCCCAGGCTACCCCAACTTACATTCGAAATGGCTGAAGCCCGTTGCCCGCTGACAATATTTTCTTATTGTGGAGGAAGTAGGGGCCAGGGGCGCAGCCGCCAACTAACTGCAAGCAGGGGGGGGGGGCGCCCAGAGCCAGCCCTACCATGGATGATGTCTATTATAGGAGTCGGTCCAGGAGGCGGGACTTTGCATTACAGTGACCGCGCCAGGTAAGAGGGAGATCCCTGCTCTTTGTAATCCGGCGGCTCTCCACTGCATTGATGGGCACTGGTGAGGCTGCATTGATGGGCACTGGTGAGGCTGCATTGATCGGCACTGATCAGGCTGCATTGATCGGCACTGATGAGGCTTAGCTGATGTGTACTAGTGAGGCTGCATTGATAAGCACTGGTGAGGCTGCATTGATAAGCACTGGTGAGGCTGCATTAATGGGCACTGGTGAGGCTGCATTGATAAGCACTGGTGAGGCTGCATTAATGGGCACTGGTGAGGCTGCATTGATGGGCACTGAGCAGGCTGCATTGATCGGCACTGATGAGGCTTAGCTGATGTGTACTAGTGAGGCTGCATTGATAAGCACTGGTGAGGCTGCATTGATAAGCACTTGTGAGGCTGCATTAATGGGCACTGGTGAGGCTGCACTGATGCATTATTTTTATTAAACCTCCTTTGTTGCTATCAACATTACATATCATGTTACCAAATTGTATCATATTTGTCTTGCTTCATAAAATCAATATCCATTATAAAACCAGGTGGGCATGGGTGGTGAGCTGATTCAGTGGCTCAATGGGCCACTTGACTGGACTTGCCCCCCAGGCCTAAAGCTGCCAGCCCTCCCCTGGGTCTAGCAGAGAATAGATCTCGATAATCTGTGTTAAATCTATGGACCCTACATTCCCAAATTATGTTGTCCATGTTTCTATATTGTCTCATAAAACCAATAAAGACATATTTGCCTGGGCCCTGCTGAATCGGCCAAGATTCGAACCATCTATGGCCGCTTTTAGGTAGGTTTCATCCCAGTGTCTCCAGGACAGGAAGTGAATGGAAGTCTTCCAAGTAAATCGTGAAGACCATCGAAAAAAACCTTTGCGTGTTCCTCCAGCTCAGAGCCAGTACTGCATTTTTGACTGCCGCGTCGTATCGGGACTCACCCTCCCTACTACCCAACGACGGCGCATTCCCTCAACCAGCGCTTCGGAAAATCCACCTGCTCCGGCTCGTCGTACGAATTCAGTTAGTTTGTAATTTAAAAATAACTCCGTGAGTCATTACTGAACCCCGGCGCTTGCAGAAATTGAGTCTTCCAAATGATGTTTGTGATTTTTCATTGATTTTCGGAGTTTGTCTAGCAGTGTTTAGCTGGCAGCGATGGCAGAAAAAAAAAAAGTACCCTTCTATGAAATTCAGAGAACGTGATGGAAGGATTAGAAGGCATGTCAGACACCGCAGAGTCCTCGTGGCGCGGCGGCGCGGCGTTTCCTATTACAAGGGGATGAAGAGTGCTCGCTGTATCATGGCTATAACTCATCGGCGCTCCAGCAGAGACCAGGAGGAGTAAAGTGGACCTTGAGTCGGAACTGTGAGAGAATCAGGAAATGTGTCCTAGATTTATGGCCTGGACTGGAGAGCATTTAAAGTAATAAGATAAGACTGCCGTCTGCAGGCTCCTAATGGTCTCTTAATGGTCTGACATGAGGAGGGGCCATGGAAATTAGAGGGGGTCTCCTCTGCAAGCAAAAAAAAAAAAAGTCCAAGGTTTCCAATCGATGAAGCACTTCCCTCTCCTTTATTTCCACAATTACTTCGATAAATTTTCCTTATTTTCATCATATTTCTCACGGAATCCTCCCCAAAGTGCTCTTCAGCTACAAAGCCGAGGAAACAAATTTATTGCCGAGGCGGAAGAATCCAAATACGGGATGCGGAGGAACGTTTCTCTTTATTTTAATGACTTCCCTAGACAACGTAAATGAAGGAAAGGCGGCCATGAAAGTATTTCATACGTCTAACCCCTCCGTTCCTTCAACAAAGGCTGCTCTTCTAGGGGCGCGCGCGATGTTCTTCTTCCAGAGAACGAGGAAAAAACCCATTCCGCTGACCTGATCGGAAGCATATGTTCCTGGCCTCCTTAACCAGAATCCAAGACCCCGCAAGGGGAAAACAATTCCGAACGGCTCTGGGACAAGGTTTTAATGTCTGGAAACGTTTTTTAACACCTCTGAAGGTTCCAAGAGAGGTTTCTTAGATTGAGACTTATGTGGGGCGGGGGACACGCGCGCTAACGATCCCTAAACTGCGTATTAAATCACCCCAAACCGGGCCGTAATAAACCTTAATGGTAGCAATGATTTGGACGAAGCGTTCCTCCAGGAGAGCATTCAGCATAACACCGTTTCAATTTTGGCAAGAGCCTAACTACGGACATGGCAGGAGATGCAGTTACTAAAGGGTCCAAGGAAGGGAACATCTCGAAGGCCCCCCTGTGTCTGGCCAAGTGATTCTGGCTGTAACCTATTACATGGATGTTATATTTCCCAGGGATGGCGCTGACCTTATGGGGAACCGAAGCCGCAACGCAAATTGAATTCATGAGCTTAGAAATCGTCTCAACCAGTTTCTAATTTTTGCCATTGGTTTAATTGCTTGGAAAAAAAAAGAAAAATAACGTTATTTAAAACGTAGGGGCCTATAAAAGGAAAATAAAGCCTAAGATGAAACTTGCAGATTTGTGTCTCTGCCCCTCCCACAATGGGGAGATTTATTTATTGCAATAAAAAGAAAAAAAAAGGTTCGTTAATTTGGTTACCGTTTTTAATCTTTGACCAACTCTGCTAAAGATTCGAGTACTTAAGTTAAACGCAACGCCGAAGCCAAGGGGTATTCCAGTCGCGGTAGGGACCCTTTATATTGTAGGTACATTATCCAATGTCGGTCTTAGTGAACCGGTCTGTGTCCCCCCGGAAGCTCTACAAGGGAAGGAACCTGGGAAATCATTGACGTAGAGGACGGTACAGGCATCAATCCGAGAACGGTT
>BLSH010367513.1:28588-58244 GCA_018402905.1 Glandirana rugosa
AGTGATATGGGTTTGCCCCGGTTTTTGTTAAAGTGTTACACAGAGTTTCCAGATGTTTGCAGAACAGTAGTATGGTTTCTCCCTGTTTTAGTTAAAGTGTTACACACAGTTTCCAGATGTTTGCAGTTTGCAGAACAGTGATATGGGTTCTCCCGGCTTATTTATACTTTTTTGACACAGTTTGAAGATGATTTTAGAACAGTTATATGGCTTCTACCGTTAATTAATACTTTTCAGACCCAGTTTGAAGATGGTCCACATCCACCTCCATTTTTTATTTTTTTAGGTTTTTATTTTTTTAAAAATGCTTTTAGTTATTTCCCTGTCCCCATTTCTTTGTAGGGCACTTGTCCCACCCTTACCCCCATTTTCCTTCCATTTGCAGACCTCTAGGACTTTCCTGGACTTTTTTACAGCAATTTTCAGAACTTTTGGTAAAATTACCAGAACCCCAGACCCGAACCCGGACTTTTTTTGAAAAGTCTGGGTTCGGGTCCGGATCCCAGACACCCCAAAGTTTTGTACGTACCCGAACTTTACAGTCCGGGTTCGCTCAACTCTAATGATGACGAAACACAGGTGCCAACTACTGCGGCTTTCTACAATGTGCAGACTGACAAGGAGGCCAGTGGTGAAGAGTGGGTGGAAGATGATGTGGAGGATGATGAGGTCCTAGACCCCACATGGAATGAAGGTCATGGGAGTGATGTGTGCAGTTTGGAGGAATAGGTGGTGGTCGCACAGAGGCACCAGCACAGCAAAAGAGGAAGCAGGTTGCAAAAGCGGAGCGACCGTCCCCTAGACAGTACGCCTGCTACTACCCAACGCACGCAGGGACCTAGCACACCAAAGGCAGCTCAAAGGAGTTCCCTGGCGTGGCAGTTCTTCAGACAATGTGCTGATGACAAGACACGAGTGGTTTGCACGCTGTGCACTCAGAGCCTGAAGCGAGGCATAAATGTTCTAAATCTGAGCACAACCTGCATGACCAGGCATCTACATGCAAAGCACGAGCTGCAGTGGAATAAACACCTCAAAATCCAAGAAAAGTCTCGGGCTCCTCTTGCTTCCTCTTCTGCTGCTGCCTCAGCCTCTTCCTCCACCTCTACAGTGCCAGTGTCACCTGCCACCCAGCAAACAGACGATGTGACAGCAACGCCACCATGTCTGCCACCGTCCCCGAGCATTTCCACATGGTCCCATGGAAGCTTACAGCTGTCCATCTTCCAAACACTGGAGAGAAAGAGGAAGTACCCCCCTACCCACTCGCAATCCCTGGCCCTGAATGCTAGCATTGCAAAATTCCTGGCCTTTGAAATGATGTCATTCCGTCTGGTGGACACGGACAGTTTTAAAAACCTGATGGCGGTGGCTGTCCCACAGTACATGGTTCCCAGCCGCCACTACTTTTCCAGGCGAGTCATCCCTTCCCTGCACAAACAAGTCGGGGACAAGATCAAGTGTGCACTGCACAACGCCATCTGTGGCAAGGTCCACATAACCACTGATACGTGGACCAGTAAGCACGGGCAAGGACGATATATCTCGCTAACTGCACACTGGGCAAATGTAGTGGCGGGTGGGCCTGAGGCGGATAACAGTTTGGCGCATGTCCTTCCGCCACCTAGGATTGCAAGGCATTTCTCTTTGCCTCCTGTTGCCTCCTCTTTCTACTCCGCTTCCTCCTCCTCTACCACCTCCTCATCCGGTCAGCGTAACACCTTCACCACCAACTTCAGCACATCCAGGGGGAAACGACAACAGGCTGTTTTAAAACTGATATGTTTGGGGGATAAACCCCACACTGCGCAGGAGCTGTGGACGGGCATTGAACAACAGACCGATGAGTGGTTGTTGCCACTGAGCCTCAAGCCTGGTGGTGTGCGATAATGGGCGAAATCTAGTAGCAGTTCTGGGCCTAGCCGGTTTGACGCACATGCCTTGCCTGGCGCATGTGCTGAATTTGGTGGTGCAGAAATTTCTAAAAAAACTACCCAGATATGTCAGAGCTGCTGCAGAAAGTGCGGGCCATCTGTGCACGCTTTCGGCGTTCTCACCCTGCTGCTGCTCGCCTGTCTGCGCTGCAGCGGAACTTTGGCCTTCCCACTCACCGCCTCCTATGCGACGTGCCCACAAGGTGGAACTCCCCCTTGCACATGCTGGAGAGACTGTGCGAGCAGCAGTAGGCAATAGTGGAGTTTCAGCTGCAGCATGCATGGGTCAGTCGCTCTGCGGAACATCACCACTTCACAACCAACGAGTGGGCCTCCATGCGAGACCTGTGTACCATATTGCCGTGTTTCGAGTACTCCACCAACATGGTCAGTGCCGATGATGCTGTTCTCAGCGTTATTATCCCACTTCTATGTTTCCTTGAAAAAATACTTCAGGCAATGATGGAAGAGGATATGGCACAGGAGGAAGAGGAAGAGGGGTAATTTCCACGGTTATCAGGCCAGTCATTCACAAGTGCCTCGGAGGGTGGGTTCCTGCACCAGCATAGGCCAGGTAAAAAATTTTCAAGCCAGGGCACAGTTCTGGGGGATGAGGAGGATGATGATGATGAGGAGGAGGAACCGTGTTCCCAGCAGGGTGGCACCCAACGCAGCTCGTGGACATCACTGGAGCGTGGCTGGGGGGATACTGAGGACACAGATGATACACCTCCCACAGAGGACAGCTTTTCTTTGCCTCTGGGCAGCCTGGCACACATGAGCGACTACATGCTGCAGTGCCTACGTAACAACAGCTGAGTTGCCCACATTGTAACTTGTGCTGATTACTGGGTGGCCTGCTGGATCCCCATTACAAGGACAACATGCCCTCCTTAATTCCCTCACTGGAGCATGATCGGAAGATGCGCAAATACAAGAGCACGCTGGTAGACGCGCTGCTGAGGGCATTCCCAAATGACACCGGGGGCTCAGTGGAAGCACAAGGCGAAGGCAGAGGAGGAGGAAGAGGTCGCAAACGCAGCTGTGGCACCAGCACCTCAGAAGGCAGGGTTAGCATGGCCGAAATGTGGAAAAGCTTTGTCAGCAGCAGGCCACAACAAACAGCACCACCAGCTGATAGGCAACGTCTTAGCAGGAGGCAGCATTTCAGCAACATGGTGGAACAGTATGTGTGCACACGCCTACACGTACTGACTGATGCGTCTTCCCCGTTCAACTTCTGGGTCTCCAGATTGGGCACATGGCCTGAGCTTGCCCTTTATGCCTTGGAGGTGCTGGCCTGCCCTGCAGCCAGTGCATTGTCTGAACGTGTGTTTAGCATGGCAGGGGGCGTTATCACAGGCAACGTGGACAAGCTAACGTTTATTAAAATGAACCAGGCATGGATCCCACAAGATTTGTCTGTACCTTTTGCAGAATAGACATTTATACCGGCCTCACACAGCCATTGGTATACTTAAGTGAACATATTCTTTTTTTGAGGCCTCCTCAACCTCCTACTCCACATCCACCTCCTCCTCCATTTTTTTATGTGATTTTAAGTTATTTCCCTATCCACATTTGTTTGCAGGGCACTTGTCCTACTCTAACCCCCATTTTGCTTCCTTTTGCAGCCCTCTAGCCCTTTCCAGGACTTTTTTAGAGCAATTTTAGTGCCCAAAAGTTCGGGTCATCATTGACTTCAATGGGGTTCGGGGTCAAGTTTGACGCGACGAACCTGAACATCCAGGTGTCCGCTCAACTCTAGTTCTGGCCATTACTAGGCAAGCTCTGGATGAAAAATCCGTTCTTCTAGAGGAGCAAAAAACATTCATTTTTGAGATGCTAGCATTGGCCATGCCCAATAATTATTTTTGGCACAAAGGTTCCTATTTCAAACAAATTAAGGGCATGGCGATGGAAGCAAAATACGTGCCCAGTCTAGCCAACATTCTCCTGGGCGCATGGGAAGAAAGAAACATCTTCTCCCATCGCATCTCACAGCTAAGGCACTATAAACGTTACATTGATGACATTATCCTACTGTGGGACGGCCCCATCGATACATTACAATTATTTCTGGATCAGATGGGTCAAAATGAATATGGCTTACAATTTACAACCAATTGGAACAAGTTGTAAGGCAATTTTTTGGACCTAGTGCTCATGAAGAGCGGAAAATCCCTTGTTACCAAGACTTATTTTAAGAGCACGGATCGTTAACAGTTACATCCCCACAGTAAGCTGCCACCATCCCACATGGCTGAGGGGAATACCTACAGTCTGGAGGAAAGAAGGGAAAGGGGAGACATGATTACAACCTTTAAATACATCAAGGGGGTGAATAAGGTTCAGGAGGGCTGTCTTTTCAATATGAAACCAAAATCAATAACACGGAGACATGACCTCAAACTAACTGGAGGAAAGTTCAAAACAAATCTAAATAATTTTTTTACAATCGGCTGTTAGCGGGGAAGCCCGCTGACAGCTGACGAGTCATCGGTTGTTACGGACACGGCACCCGGCTCCCGGTCTGCTGCTTAACAACCAGCTATTTGTCAAAAAACAGCCTGGGGGTCCCCCGACCACAGGCTGTTTTTTTTACAAATACCACATGTGATACTGCCAGCAAAACCCTGGAAGTAATTATCGCATGCTTTTTTACTCTTTGGACCATTTGTGAATTGGATTTAAAGCAAAGGTCCGCCTCCTGCCGCCATTCCTTTAAAAATGAAAAGTCAGCAGCTACACATACAGTAGCTGCTGAATTTTAACTTGAGGACACTTACCTGTCCTGGAATCCAGCGATGTAGGCACCGCCACAGATCTTTGGATCATAGGTTGAGTGCTGCAGCCATCATTGAGGGTTGGGGGACCTGGACGTGTAGCCGTATGGCTTAATGGCCGGGTCCCTACTGCGCATGCATGAGCCGCCTTTCCCATTGGCGGTGATGGAGGAGGAGGAGGCTGCTCACGGCCGTAGCCCTGGACTCCCAGATGTGTGGAAAAGGACACCTGTCTAAAGACAGGTGTCATCTTCCCCCTTCCCCCCAAAAGGTGCCAAATGTGACACCTGAGGGGGGGAGGAATCCGACCAGGGGAAGTTCCACTTTTGGATGGAACTCCGCTTTAAAAGCTTTTTATGCTGTATTTACAGGCAGATTTTTTTTTTTTTGTAAATACCGCATAATCGTTTTTTTTTTTTTGTGAAATGGAGTTTACCATATGCAATAATTTATGCAAATGAGTAACATGATACCCTTATTGCATGCAGTAAACGTTCGTGAACTGACCCCTTAGGCTGCATTCACATCTCAGCGACACATTTTTAAGCTTTTTCCAGCGTTTTGTAGTATGTTTTGTTGAGCGACTTTCTATCATTTTTGCACGTTTGTATGCAGTGTTTTGCGGTGTTTTTGGGCGTTTGGTGTTTTTGCATTAGCCAATATGGAATACTGTATCTATTGCATCATTTGTTGCCAGGTAGTTAAGCTTTTTTAGCTTTTATTTCAGCCAAAAATTGCGGAAAACAAGCGCGACAAAACGCGCAAAAACCCCGGAATCGCGAGTTTCCATTAATTTCCATGGGCTAGAAACACTGGAATATACCCGATTCACACAACAAAAATACCTCCGGGACTAGTCTGAGCATAGAGCGTTTGGCTTCAGGCGTTTTTGAGTGGAGATGTGAACCATCTCCATAGAGAATAATTGATTTTTTCCCCTCCAGCATTTTGTAGCTTCAGGAATATTCAAGCTACAAAATGCTGAGGTGTGAATGGGCCCTCAGACCTTGATCTTATAAGAGATGTCTGCAGAATGTGTAATTAGAGACAGATGATTTGTATTGTGTAAATTTGACAAGACTAGCACTTGGAACCCTGTTTTATTATTCACAGATGGATGTAGTTGTGTGTTGTTTTGGAGTTGTCAGTGTTCCATGTTTAGCACGTTCAGCATTCAGTTAAAGATTAGAGCATAACTTTTATGTGAGGTGTATTGAACCAGTATTAGTATAAATACAGGGGGGCGGCCAAGAACAATAAGTCTGTCAATTTCAGTGAAACAATCAGCCCCAATAGCTCAGTGATATTATTAAACTTTAGTAAGACCCTGTGCACTGATCCTGCCTTCCAAGTTGGTGACTTAAGCCTCTGTTTGACGGTCATACGACCGAACGGACAAAATCATATATTGACTGTTGTATCTACCATACTGACATGCACTACACGATCGTACGACCAACGTAGTGACGTGTTATGAACGTATAAAGAGAAAGTTGAGGTGCATGTAATTTGTGTCTGGCCGCACTTCTGAGCATGCGTGTTTTGCACAATACAACTTGTTGGACCAACTTCTCTGTACACACAATGCAACGGTCGTATGACCGATTGTTGGTACTACCAAAGTTTTCTAGTTTGGTCATACAACTCCTGTTGTATGACCATCATACGTCGGCTGTTCTAATCGCGTGTACTAACGGTCGATTTAGCATACAACGGTCGTTCGTACGACCTGTTGTATACGATCGTCGTCCCGTGTATACGAGGCATAATACATACCTCTCAAATGTCCCTCATTTGGAACCAAATCCCTCTGTCCTTTCTTCATCAGTTGTCCCTCTTTTTGGCCTGGTGCAGGGATCACTATAAAAAAATAATTTAACTGTAAAAAGTATTTTATTACACTACACCTTTTATATAACCTTAACATTATTCAATTTGTTGTTTTGAAAAGCCAAAATAAAGGAAAATGGCAATAATACCTGTAGTTAACGATTGAGCATAAGGCCTCATACACACGGGCGTTTTATAATAAATAAGCAAAACGCCAGGTCCGACGTTTTTTTAAAAATCTGCGTTTTTTGCAGCGTTTTGCATCGGCGTTAGCGAGCGTTAGTGAGCGTCGGCGTCAATAGGCGTTTTTTAAAAAAAATCAGTCCTCTGTTTTTTGACGCCGGCGTCAAAAAACGCTTGTTAACGCCGGTACAGCGTTAGCGGGCGTTAGCAAGCGTTAGTGAGCGTTTTGCCAATTGGCGTCAAAAAACACCAAAACGCTACAGCTACAGAACGTGATGGTCCCGCGTTCTAAAAACAGCTCACTAACGCCGACGCCCTCTACTGCTCACTAACGCCGGCGTTTTTAGAAGGCCATTGAATAACATGGAGAGCTGCAAAAAACGCCTACAAACGCCGGCGTGCAAAACGCCCGTGTGTATGAGGCCTTAATCTTCACGGTTCGTGTTACCGGAGGCACAGCAGGGCGTGTCATTTGCCTTTATACTTTGTTCAATAATGTGTCCCTCTTCCCTATTTCAAAAAGTTAGGAGGTATGTTAACATATACCGCAGATAAGTAAATTTAATTTCAAAAAGTTTGATTTGTAGAACAGGTGTGACTTATGTATTATTACAGTTCTTAAAGTGGTTGTCTACCCTTTAGAGAGATTTTTAACCTGTAAGGTTTAGGAGATATTCCCCCTACAGGCAGCTGCGGCGTCACGGTGCATATGCCATGTATGTCCCAGCGCATGCGCCATGATGTCCCGGCGCATGCACCGTGACATCCCGGCTAAGGCCCAGCGCATAGCGCCGGAACTTGTCAGAAAGACGGGCACCCGCGCGCATGCATGGGAGTGACGTCTCGTGGCTCCGACCAGTCAAAGCGCCGGAGCTGCGTCCCCGGAAGCAAGATCCGAGGGAATATGTCCGAGGGGAGGGGACCAAGCAGCCCGGTCAGATCTTCATTTCAAGGTGAGCATTTCATAATGAGCTAGTATGTGGTGCATACTAGCTCATTATGCTATTGTCTTGCAGGTTTTTTTTTTGTTTTGTTTTTTTTTACTGGGTAGACAAATGCTTTAACTGTTTTAGAAAGCTTGTTTATGTGTATGATTTCTAATTATATAAATACATGAAGGCAGACATTTGTTTTTTATCATTTCATATGCAGCTTCTGCTTCCTGCTCTGCAGTGCTATCCAGTGGTTGGGCTTTACTGCTTGTTCACAATAATTCTGGCTCCCACAAATTAGCTACATTGTGTGCTCATGTGGTACACGGCACAATTTAAGAAGGTGCTCTTAACGACAGCTCATTATGTGTATAAATGTATATAATATACACCTGTCCACAGAATCTCTTTCTTTCATTCAAACCTCAGAATCATGTGCAAGACCAAAAGGTTTTATTAAAACAAAATATGCATTATAACAGTTACGGCCATCTTAGTAGACATTGAAAAAGAACGAAGTGTAGACTGATATCAGTACATTCAATAAATATTTGAATATTGCCACAGTTCACCCTGTATACAGAAAACAACTCCAACTCCTCCTCATCTCCGCATTGAATAATTATTAATGAAATATAGTGCTATACTTCCTCTCATTTTATCATCCCTGACGTCTCTGAAGGACCCTCATCATTACCAACTCTCTAGGGGAAAGTCCGGGGGTATCCAACCATGGTGACCATATTGTTTCAAATTTTTGCACCCGGCCCCTATGTTGGTAGATGTACCTTTCTAACCTTAGGGTGTTGCCCATGTGGGTAATCCATGTTTTGGTAGATAGGGTGCTTGTGGACTTCCAATTTAAAAGAATTACTTTCCTAGCGTGGAATAAGGCCCTCGAAATAGCAGTCCTAGCTGTCTCTTCTGATACCTCAGTCCCCATGATATCAAGTAGGCACGGTATGGGACTTAGTGGGATCCTCACCTGGAAGACTCCATTAATGACGGACACCACCTCTCTCCAGTAGTGGTGCAGTTTTGGGCACCACCACAGGAGATGAATTAGATCACCCGTTGTCTGTCTACATCTGCCACAAAGCGGGTCAACCCGGCCATCCATTCTATGTAGCCTTGCCGGTGTGTAATGAGTTCTAAGTAGTATGTATAACTGGGATACCTTCTGGGAAACATTAAGGGAACACATGTTAACTGATTTTACGGCCTCTTCCCATTGATCACCAGTCAATTCACCCATATCAGCCTAGACTGTGCTATGGCTTTTATGGGGTGGGCTTTCAAACATTCTGAGAGGAGCAGGCAATAGCACTGTGAAATGAAGCCTTTAGTTTCTGTGACAGATTGGAGTAGGTGAAAGATGGGAGTGGGGGAGAGCGACCAGTCCATCGAGTGTCCCTGGGCATTGACCACATGAAATAATTGTATATAATAAAATATCATGCGCGAGGGCAAGTTGAATTTGTTCTGAAACTCGGAAAATGGTATTAGTTTACCTTGGTGGAACAGCTGTGAGAGCAGGATGATTCCACAAGTGCGCCACTGGTGTCCATGCTGAAGTTTAGCCAGTTCAGGATATAAGAGATTACTCCAGATGGGACTGTAATTGGTATATCCAGTTACATGGGTTTGGGGAATACTGCGCTACCTAGTTATGTGTATGGGAGCAGCTGACACGGCAACAGACAAAGTTGGAAGTAATGGGGAACAGAGAGTGCAGCGCTAGGTTAAAAATAGCATTAGGGTAAGACCCTACATAGGTATACAGCTAGATATACACCAATATCAAATGCATGCTTTCAATAACCATACAGTAAAGTCCTTTTGAAGTTCATATGCAAATATAGAGGATAACTGTAGTGAGTACACAAGAATCTAAAACTAATGCAAAGTGTTGTCCCAGATTGAACTTGGGTATATAGTGACAGGTGACTTGGCAATCAGGTGCTCGATATGGTGATGATCCAAAAAGGTGAGTGATTGTACTTACCAGAGGCTGGTAAAGTACCAGCAAAAGAGATGATGATCCTGATGGTCCAGGGAGAATGAAGGAACGTCACAGTGCTCAGTGCTCAAGTGAGTGCTCAGAAAATCATGACAATCCCACTGTGTGTGGATGTGCTTACCGGAAAATAGTAGTATGAAAGCAGAAGTGCAATGGTTTCCTATGGGTGAGACCCTTCTCGGTCTGTGGTGGTGCCGGGATTCCTTCAGAGGGTTCCCATGCCTCTTCAGTGGACAGTGATATCACGCCCAAATGGTTTAGTTAGAACGAGAACAAAGAAAAAACACATTTTCCACGGTTTCGAAACAATTTTCCTCTCTGTCGGTGTATATTTACATATCCCGGCCCTGAGAGGAGGATCTAGGCTCTCCATTAGCAGGAAGGAGACCGGCGCCTCCTGCTACACCTTCCAGCAGGTCATTTCCTGTGACGTACTTCCGCCCGACGTCTGGCGTCATTTCCGGGAGTCAGGGCGGCCGCCTCCACCAATCACCACACAGTATGGTGATGTGGGTGGTTTAGTGTCAGCAACATATGCCCTCAGAGCGGCACTGACACATCCCCCTGCACACTAATCCTCATCTACTCCGTTTTTGGCGCCCTTTTAAACACACATGGCAGGAGTTGGCATTCAGCCCTGAGCCATGTATTATGTAACACCACATATCCTCCATCCTCTATCCCATTTACTTCATCCCTCACAGGGTATTACTATATGTGCCACAGGTGCCATTTTGGATCCTGGAAAGGAGACCCTCTGTGATTTTGTGCAAAGGGAGGGTCCCTTTCCTACTGAATTTATCCATATATATCAGCAGTGTTCAAGGGGGGGACACCCCTGAAGACGTTTTAGCAAACGAAACGCATTGGGTCCTGTCCCCCGACTCACTGCTTCCCGTATTTTTACTAATGAGCTCATCTTTATTTTATTCAATGTAAGTGTTCTTAATCCACATTTAATACATTTTTTGTGGTAAATTGAATTACGCTATGGAGTGTTTTCTTTGTTCTCGTTCTAACTAAACCATTTGGGAGTGATATCACTGTCCACTGAAGAGGCATGGGAACCCTCTGAAGGAACCCTGGCACCACCACAGACCGAGAAGGGACTCACCCATAGGAAACCATTGCACTTCTGCTTTCATACTAATATTTTCCGGTAAGCACACCCACACACAGTGGGATTGTCACGATTTTCTGAGCACTCACTTGAGCACTGAGCACTGTGACGTTCCTTCATCCTCCCTGGACCATAAGGATCATCATCTCTTTTGCTGGTACTTTACCAGCCTCTGGTAAGTACAATCACTCACCTTTTTGGATCATCACCATATTGAGCACCTGATTGCCAAATCACCTGTCACTATATACCCAAGTTCAATCTGGGACAACACTTTGCATTAGTTTTATATTCTTGTGTACTCACTACAGTTATCCTCTATATTTGTATATGAACTTCAAAAGGACTTTACTGTATGGTTATTGAAAGCATGCATTTGATATTGGTGTATATCTAGCTGTATACCTATGTAGGGTCTTACCCTAAGACTATTTCCAACCTAGCGCTGCACTCTCTGTTCCCCATATCCAGTTACATGTTGGAGTTGTTTTGTTCCAAAGCTTCTGAAGCATGTTGTAGGTGGGCATTTGTTTGTTGGATTTGTGGAATGCTTGGGCTTCCAGTCCCTCTGGGATGGATTCCACTCCAGCAGCTATACATGCATCCGATAAGGTGTTGGGGTTGGACAGCTATATAGTACAGCCAAGGTTTGGGGAGTGCGAAGCCTCCAACATCCTTGGAGTATTGCAATTGTTCCAGCTTGATTCTGGGGGGGGGTGAGCCCCCCCAGAGTAGTGGTCTAAATAAGGAGTTATTGACCCAAAACATTTTGAGGGGAATCAGTACCGAGGAATTATGTAGGGGGTACAGGAGTTGGGGCATGAAAATCATTTTAATCAGATTGGTTTTCCCTGGCAGGGACGTTTTGAGTTTGTTTGAGATGTTGATTTTATCCCTAAATCTCTGCAGCAGGGGGCGAATGTTAAGGGAGCAATAATCTGTAAGAGTAGGGGAAATGAAAATACCTAAGTATTTAAATGAGGTTACTAAGGGGGTGGAACCTGGAATCATTTCAGCTTG
Organism: Glandirana rugosa; assembly: GCA_018402905.1. Classification (NCBI taxonomy): domain Eukaryota; kingdom Metazoa; phylum Chordata; class Amphibia; order Anura; family Ranidae; genus Glandirana; species Glandirana rugosa. Next base: position 40,414 of record BLSH010367513.1, read on the forward strand.
GCCCTCCACCATCCTTGTGGTATTGCAATTGCTCCAGCTTGATTCTGGAGGGGCGAGCCCCACAGAGTAGTAGTATAAATAAGGAGTTAATGACCCAAAACATTTTGAGGGGAATCACTACTGAGGAATTATGTAGGGGGTACAGGAATTGGCGCATGGGAATCATTTTGATCAGATTAGTTTTCCCTGCTAAGGACATTTTGAGCTTTGTTCCAGATGTTGATGTTATCCCTAAATCTCTGCAGCAGGGGGCAAATGTTAAGGGAGCAATAATCTGTAAGAGTAGGGGAAGTGAAAATACCTAAGTATTTAAATGAGGTTACCATGGGGATGGAATCTGGAATCATTTCAGCCTGGCCCTGCGTGTTGTCTATCAGCATCAAGGCTGACTTGGTCCAATTGATGGTGAGCCCAGAAAATTGTCCGAACTCCACAATTAGAGACATATAACAAGTAAAAAGGTGCAAAACCAAGTTCAGTGCTATATAATGATAAATAAGTCCATAAGTCCAATAAGTTAGTGTCAGACACGAAGGGCTGCGCTCCTGGTGGATGAAAGCCAGTGGCCATTATAGAGAGGGGAACAAGGAAGAAGGCGCCTCTAAGTACAGACTGATAAGTAAAAACATTTATTAAAAAAGCCAAATGGCAACTCGCATAAAAGGTATGAGATAACGCACATCAAACAGGGACATGCGTCCCGCCAGTATTGGATGACTGTCACTTCAATCCACTTCCAGGGATCTGAAGCCGTTGCCATGGGTGTAGGAAGAAGGCGTCCAGAGCCGGCCGGGTGTAGGCGCCAAATGGAGGCTCGGAGCACAGATCACAGAGGCAAGGGAGAGTAATGTCATCCACTTGCGACGCGTTTCAGAGTGTGCGTTGTGCGGTGTAGTGGCACCCGTGCTCTTTCCTCAGGCATACTGATTGACAATGAAGCCATCTTAATGTAGCCCAGTGCGGACGACCGGCACCAGCCACAACTGGCTGGGGGTCGGGTTACCACAGTGGGTTATTGGACAGCTTGGGAATGTAAACAATGTTTGTATAAAAGGCAAATTCATATAATACAGATTGAAACGGACCAGTGTAAATTATGCATATAAATAGAATAATGGCAATACATAAGTGTGACCGAATTATAGCCACACCTGTGACATCAGAACTAAACACACATCACAGGGCAAACAGAGGGCAGTGTGTAGGGTAGCTGACCACTTCTGACAAATATAACAAATGTAAATGTCATTTGCATGAACATGTACATAAAAATAAATAAAAAATGAGAATCAAATTAAATAAATGATTAAATAAGAGGATAAAAATTAGGAATAACTGTAAATATATAAAAATAAATACAAAAATAAAATAAATATAACTATAAAAATAAAATAAAATAGAAATTACAGTGATAAATATGTAGGCTCCATGCAAAATAGAGAAATTCCACACAGATTAGATAATGATGGTGATGATAAAGCCTAGATAAATGATAATTTGAGAAATGCTCGACTACAAAAGGTAGATGATAGCTCAAAATTAAATATAGCTGACATAATTAGATACCCCAATTCCCAATCCAGTGGGAAAGGAAGATAACAGCCATTATTAATAGGATACAATCACACATATGTATGTAATTGGATGCATCTACAAACATATGGGGAAAGCAGCGCCTCCTCCTTAATGGAGAGCGACTGTTCTCTGGGGAAACAAAAGGGGGGGGGGGCGGATAGTGTGGCCTCTCAAATGTTATGGTGATATATAATAAGTATAAAGATTCTGAGGTTGGCAAGTGCCTGTTGGAGAGAATGTACTTGGTAACTCATATACCACATAAATACTGTATATCCCAGGGGGCGGAGGCCAGAAGTATAAGACAATCAAGCACAGTATGTGTCCACCCATTGCTGGAATGGATGACCATAATAAGAAGTTGGGGTACAAAGGATAAGACGAAATTCTTAATGAACCAAATACCTGCCACCCCTAGAGTAGAAAGGAAATACTGAAAGGGAAGGGAAAACAAACAAAATAGGGATGTGTAGGTAATAATGTGATCCTAATACAGTAACATTGAATGATCATAAATATAAGTGTTGACATAAGTCACTCATAAAGGGATATAATATAAGAAACGATGAGTATAGTATAAATGACAGCTGGTTATACGTGATGTTCACAACACAGTGGCTATTTCAATTCCCTCATTGAGGCCACCCGGCGAGAGAACGTCTAATTTGTAGATCCAGAAAGTTTCTCTGGAGCACAACTTTTTAAACCTCCCTGCCTGGGGTAGGGACCTGTGTAGAGTTGAGCGAACCCGAACTGTAAAGTTCGGGTTCGTACCGAACTTTGACCCGGACCCGAACCCGGACATTTGAAAAAAAGTTTGGGTTCGGGTATTTGATCCCGCCTGTTGAATAGCTGCAGGGCAGCCAATCAACAAGCGTTTCACTGGTTTGCCCTTAGAAGCCATCACAGCCATGCCTACTAATTGCATGGCTGTGATTGGCCAGTGCATCACGTGACCCAGACTCTGTATAAGCATGAGTCACATAGTGCTGCATGTCACATGCTATCAGGCTAGTGTAGGGAGAGGAGGCTGCCGGCGCTGTGAGGGACAGATTGCAGATATAATAACATCTCGTCCTGCATTACAGAACGATCTGATTCTGGACTAGGTAGAGATTAGAGTTGACCGAACACCTGGATGTTTGGGTTCGGTGGGTTCGGCCGAACTTCAGGAAAAATTCCGGGTTCGGTACCGAACTAGACCCAAACTTTACCCCGAACCCCATTGAAGTCAATGGGGACCCGAACTTTTCGGCACAAAAATGACTGTAAAAAAGTCCTAGAAAGTGCTAGAGGGCTGCAAAAGGAAGTAAAATGATTTTAGAACAATAATCTGTCCCTTAAAGCAACAGCAGGAACCTGACCCTATAGAACTAGAAGATGATTTTAGAACAATAATCTGTCCCTCTAAGCAGTAGACTCTACCTAGTCCAGTCAGATTGTTCTGTAATGCAGGATGAGATGTTATTAGATCTGCACTCTGTCCCTAAAAGCAGTAGTAGTAGTAATCTCTACCTAGTCCACAATCAGATCGTTCTGTAATGCAGGATGAGATGTTATTATATCTGCAATCTGTCCCTCACAGCGCCGGCAGCATCCTCTCCCTACACTATCCAGAGAGCATGTGACATGCAGCACTAAGTGACTCCAGCTTATAAAGAGGCTGGGTCACATGATGCACTGGCCAATCACAGCCATGCCATTAGTAGGCATGGCTGTGATGGCTTCTAAGGGCAAACCAGTGAAACGCTTGTTGAATGGCTGCCCTGCAGCTAGTCAACATGCGTGATCAAATACCCGAGTCCAGAACCCGAACCCAAACTTTTTTTCAAATATCCAGGTTCGGGTCCTGGTCACGGACACCCCAAAGTTTGGTACGGACAGGTTCGCTCAACTCTAGTAGAGATTACTACTACTGCTTTGAGGAACAGATTGCAGATCTCATCCTACATTACAGAACAATCTGATTCTGGACTAGGTAGAGTCTACTGCTTTGAGGGACAGATTATTGTTCTAAAATCATCTCCTAGTTCTATAGGGTCAGGTTCCTGCTGTTGCTGTTAGGGACAGATTATTGTTCTAAAATCATCACCTACACCTATAGGGTCAGGTTCCTGCTGTTGCTGTAAGGAACAGATTATTGTTCTAAAATCATCACCTTCACGGCCACGGTCACGGCCTAGTCAACCTCTAGGCTCCTACTCTGCATCCCCCCCTTCCCATTTTTATTTTTTTCCATTCATTCCAAAAAATGACATGGGACACTGTGGAGGTCCTTCCCTTCTTCAATAAGTCTCCTGTGGCGGCAAAATCGCTGTCTGAGTGGTTGAATAGTACGGCCTACATACAATAGACCACAGAGACAGATGAGGGCATACGCAACATGGTCAGAAGAACAATTGAAGAACCTTTTAAGTTGGTAGGTGGCCCCTTTATGGTAAAAGGATTTTCGTCCATGTTTGACAAAACTACATGTCTTGCAGAGTGCTTTTCTGCATTGGTACATTCCTACTAATGGTATGAGGACCAAAGGACAGGATATTGTCTCTGAAGGCTTCAATTTGCTGGGTGCAATTTTGTTCTTTAGACTAGATGCCCTGCGATAGGTTATCCTGTGTCTAGGGGGCAATAGAGAGTTGAGATGTGGATCCTGCAAAAGTATATTCCAATGCTTGGTTAAGATCCTCTCTGTTTTTTTGTGTTGTGAATGAAAAGTGGTTATGAATCTAAAGGAATGATCACTGGTATCCTTGGGGATTTTGGTGGGTTTCCCTTTACGACACAAGTTGAAGGCCTGATCGATTAGTGGTTCAGGATATTGTTTATCTAGAAATTTTTTCTTTAACAGCTCACCCTGTGCCACATAATCAGATTCCAATGCATAGTGTGTCGTAACCGACTGAATTGTACTTTGGGTATGTTATTAATCCACTTAGGATAGTGACAACTATTGAAATGTAGGAATGAATTACCGGACGTGAGCTTAGTATAATTTTTAGCACATATAGTACCCTCTATGTGATTTAATTCAAGATCTAGGAGGGCTAGGGTAGATTAATCTGCCACGTGTGTGAATGACAAGCCATGGGGGTTCTGATTGCAATGATCAACAAATGGCTTAATCTGGTCCGCGGGGTCCTCCCAGATGATTATAATGTCGTCAATATATCACCCAAAAAAGACCACATTGGAGGCAAAGGGATTATTACGCTATATGTAATGGGTTTCCCAGTACCCCATAGCCAGATTAGCATAAGAAGGTGCAAAGTTAGCCCCCATGGCTGTGCCTTGTAGTTGTATATAAAATAAAAGGTTTTTTCATATTAGACAAACTAAACCACAAGCTACCCTTGGGCAGCCAGCTGCTGAGCCTACTTCCCCCCACTGTTCTGCTGTCTCTCTTTGACTTCAATTACGATGTCATGGAAACACTGGACATCATTTCTACGGATGAACATACATTACATCTGTACACGCAGCATTTATGTACTTCTCCACTCATTATACATTCTAATGTTAAGCCAAAATCCATATTTTACCCTAGAATTACCATTCGACCACTCAGACAGCGATTTGGCTGCCACAGGAGACTTATTTTAGAAGGGAATGACCTCCACACTGTTCCATGTAATTTTTTGGAATGCCATAGTAAATCCACCAATGGGCTGGAGGTCTGGGTAATTGAGCAGATTCACAGGGCCCTACCCGAGGCAGAGAGGTTTAAAAAGTTGTGTTCCAGAGAAACTTTCTGGATCTACAAATTAGACGTTCTCACGCGGGGTAGCTTCAATGAGGGAATAGAAATAGCCACTGTGTTGTGAACATCACATATAACCAGCTGTCATTTACACTATAATCATAATTTCTTATATTATATCCCTTTATGATAGACCTATGTCAACACTTATATTTATGATTATTTAATGTTACTGTATTAGGATCACATTATTACCTACACATCCTTATTTTGTTTGTTTTCCCTTCCCTTTCAACATTTCCTTTCTACTCCAGGGGGTGGCGGATGTTTGGTTCTTTAAGAATTTCATCTTATCCTTTGTACCCCAACTTCTTATTATGGTCATCCATTCCAGCAATGGGTGGACGCATGCTGTGCTTGATTGTCTTATACTTCTGGCCTCCGCCCCCTGGGATATATTTATGTGATATATGAGTTACCAAGTACATTCGCTCCAACAAGCACATGCCAACCTCAGAGTCTTTATACTTATTATACATCACCATAACATTTGACAGGCCACACTATCCAAGCGGCTCCCCCCCCCCCCCACACTTTTTGTTTCCCCAGAGAACAGTCACTCTCCATTAAGGAAGAGGCGCTGCTTTCCCCTTATGTTTGTAGGTGCATCCAATTACATACGTATATGTGATTGTATCTATTAATAATGGCTGTTATCTTCTTTCCCACTGGACTGGGAATTGGGGTATCTAATTATGTCAGCTATATTTAATTTTGACATATTATCTACCTTTTGTAGTCGAACATTTCTCAAATTATCATTTATCTAGGCTTTATCATCATCATCATTATCTAATCTGTGTGGAATTTCTCTATTTTGCAGGGAGCCTACATATTTATCACTGTCACTTCTATTTCATTTTATTTTTATTTTATTTTTGTATTTATTTTTATATATTTACAGTTATTCCTAATGTGTATCCTCTTATTTAATCATTTATTTAATTTGATTCTCATTTATTTATTTATTTCTTTTTATGTACAAGTTCATGCAAATTACATTTACATTTTCTTATATTTGTCAGAAGTGGTCAGCTACCCTACACACTGCCCTCTGTTTGCCCTGTGATGTGTGTTTAGTTCCGATGTCACAGGTGTGGCTATAATTCACTCACACTTATGTATTGCCATTGTTCTATTTATATGCATAATTTACACTGGTCCGTTTCAATCTGTATTATATGAATTTGCCTTTTATACAAACATTGTTTACATTCCCAAACCATCTAATAACCCACTGTGGTAACCCGACCCCCAGCCAGTTGTGGCTGGCGACGGTTGTCCGCACTGGGCTACATAAAGATGGCTTCATTTTCAATCAGTATGCCTGAGGAAAGAGTGCGCGTACCACTACACCGCACGACGCATGCACTGAAACGCGTCGCAAGTGGATGACATCACTCCCTTGCTTCTGTGATCTGCGCTCCGAGCCCCGATTTGGCGCCTACACCCAGCTGGCTCTGGACGCCTTCTTCCTACACCCACAGCAGCGGCTGCAGATCCCTGGAAGTGGATTGAAGTGGCGGTCATCCGATACTGGCAGGACGGATGCCCCTGTTTGATGTGCCTTATTTCATTCCTTTTATGTGAGTTGCTATTTGGCTTTTTTAATAAATGTTTTTACTTATCAGTCTGCACTTAGAGGCGCCTTCTTCCTTTCCCCACAATTAGAGACATGGCCACGTTCAGGGAGGCAGAAGTGTCGCCCAGAAACAGCAAAATGTCATCGGCATACAACATAAGTTTCTCATGCATCTTGCCGTATTGAAAGCCGACGACCTGTGGGCTGTCCCGAATCAACGCCGCCAGGGGTTTCATGGCCATAGCAAAGAGCAGGGGCGACAGTGGACATCCCTGCCTGGTGCCCCTACCGAGTTCAAAAGCTGGGGACGTTCTAATGGCAGCATGAGGTGAAGTATACAGTAGACGAACCCAGGTGATAAAGCGGGGACCAAAACCAAATTTAGCTAGGACAGCTAGCTCATAAATATGGCCAGCTTACACTATCAAATGCTTTATTCGTGGGCAAAGGAGTGCCCTCCGTCCCACTGTTCCGTTTAACTGTGTTTGCATATTTAGGAATAAACCTCTAATATTGGTGGCCGTTGACTTCTGAGGCATGAACCCAGCCTGATCAGGATGTATGATAGATAGGATACATTTATTCACCCTCATAGCCAGGACCTGTGCAAGAATTTACACTGTAACAAGGAAATTGGCCTGTATGAATTGGGGTCTAGGGGGTCCTTTCCCGGTCTGAGTAACAACACCCCATTTGCCATAGACATTGAAGTAGGTAAATATCCCGCTTTGAGAGAGGCTTTAAAGACCTCCAGGAGTTTGGGTAGGATCGTCTCCCCATAGGTGGTGTACACTTCCATAGGAATACCATCCCCCCAGGGGCTTTACAGGTGGGGAATGAACAGGCCGCCTTCTTCAGTTCCTCCAGGGTAACTGGAGAGTCTAGGGTCGCACGAGCCATGTGAGACAGGGTAGGTATACCACTAAGATATTGTTCAAGAGAGTCATGTTATCTTTAGACTCATTTATCAATTATCTTTAGACTCATACAGCACTGAATAAAAAAGGGCAAGCTCAGACACTATCTGGTCAGGGTCGTTAATTATATGTCCAGAGGACGCGCGGATTGCGCCAATAGCTGGGGAGGACTGCTGCGTTCTGGCTATTTTTGCTAACAGATGGCCTGTTTTTTCCCTCTCCTCATAGAAAGCCGCTATGGTAAAAAAGTGTTTCCGTTCAGCGGTGGAGGTTCTCAGATGGTCCAGGGAGTCCTGGGCCAAGATCCATGCCTCCCTCGCCGAATCGGAAGGGTTTGTAATATATGGTAATTCCAACTGCTGCACCTGTTCTCCCACCTTTTCCAGCAGTTCAGAGGATTTACGCTTAACAGCCATAATTTCAGATATCAATATACCTCTAAGATGTGCCTTAAATGTTTCCCACCCAAGCAGCACATCTTCACTCTCCACATGAATGTGGAAAAAATCCTAAATCTGCTTAAGGATGCGTTCATGAGAGGGAAACAACTGAAGCCAGAAGGCATTCAACTTCCATGGGGTTTTACCCAGCCTGTACACAGGCCTAGTGTTCAGTTTAAGTACTAGGGAGAGTGATCTGATAGACCTCGGGGGAGATACTGTATGCTGTCAGTGCAATTGGGAATGTGCATCGAGCCCAGGCAGAGGTCGATGTGCAAACATGAGCCATGCGCCTGTGGAAAGCAGGAGAACTGAGGGGATCCTGGTTTGTGAAATTGCCATATATCTACCCATCCCACCTCTGCCAGGAGACGATTAAGAGCAGTACCCCTTCCCAGACTCCCCGTCTGTACTGGGGGGTGTCTAGCCACCTGTGGGTCAAGGCAGCAGTTAAAATCGCCCATGACTATGACCAGAATATCTGGTTTGTCCATTAGGTAGGACAGCAATAATTGTAAGCCATCTCTAGAGAATGTGGGTGGAATATAGACATATGTCAGTACTAATGTCAACATATATAGTTTGCAATACAGAAACACAAAGCGGCCCGTTGAGTCTACCAAGGAGTCTAATTCTTGGTGTGTCACGGCTCTATGCACCAGGACACTCATGGCACGTGAGTAAGCAGAGTATACCGAGTGGTAGGCCTTGCCCACCCAGGAGTATTTCAAAAAGTCAAAAGTGTGCTTGGCTAGATGGGTTTCCTGAAGCCCCAAGACACCTGGTTGAAACTTACGGGTGCATGAAGTAATCATGTGCGTTTAAGGGGGTCCTTCACTCCCCGGATGTTCCAGGAGACCAGCGAAGTAAAGGACATGTCAGCCATGATGTAGTAACAGAAAGCATTGTGCCCAGGTCAAGCCTGGGATGATGGTAATATGATGTGAATGGGTGAGAGGCTTGTATTAAGTCAATGAGGAGAAGGAAGTTAGTTGCAGAACAAGCACCAGGTGAACTAGGATATTACAGGGAGCAGGGTATAGTCCAAAGTGTGGTGAAGTGGCATGGCATTGCGAGTAACTGAACATGGGGAGCAGACATAGGGGGAGGAGTTTGGTCCCTTATCAAGCACAGTAGAGGTGAGGCCATCCATGTCCGCTCCTGCTCTATTTGACTTAAACTCTGTGTGCCAATGGGGCACAGAACATACAGTCTCTGAATCAGAGGGTGTAACCGGTTAACAATATGTGCAGCTGGGTAACTGGCGCACATCTTTTTGAATTAGGTCTCTTAGCGAAAAAGGTTAAGGAACAACGCTCTCTGTGCTTGGGGTAAAGAAGGATCACAAACCCTCGGCAGGGAAACAATAGTCATACATTGATACATACGTAACTGGACATCAGGGGTGGAGGTCGTCCATACCGCCATTATTCCTCCTAGTTAGGTTGACTGGAACAAAGGTCTTGCTCATGTCGGTCGAGCCATGTGGCTGCACCAGGGGCCATTTCGAAGAAGTGTGTCTGGCCTTCGCCATGACCCGCAGTCTATCAGGGTAAAGCAGGAGGTGTTGCAGCCTCTTTTTGACATCCAAGTATTTGGAGCGCCTTCTTTGAATCTCCGCAGAGAAATCGGGGAAGAAAGAAATTCTGGCCCCATTATATTGGATCGACCACCTTTCCTGGGCTAGGTGTAGAAAAATTTCACAATCTTTGTAGTGCAGCAAACGCGCCAACATAGAGCGTGGAGGGTTTCCTGGGGGATGGGGCTGTGGTGGTGTGCGGTGTGCCCTCTCGACAACGAAGAGGGGGGTGAAGGCCTCTTTGCTGAAAATGTCTTGTAGCCAGTGCTCTATAAAGTCTGTAGGGTCCCAGCCCTCTACCTTCTCAGGGAGCCCTATTATTCTGATATTATTTAGTCTTAGATGATTTTCGAGATCGTCAGTTTTGTTGTTGGCTAGGGCAGCTTGTTGTGCATTGTGTCTGGCGTCCCTGATCGGGGGGGCAGTTGGTCCTCCAGGTCGCTGACCTGACCCTGCACAGCCGTGGTTCTCTCCCAGATTTTCTGAAGATCATGGCGAATGAGCATCACTATCTCTTTAAGAGCTTCAAATTTCTCTTTGAGATCTATCACTGTGGATGTGCACTTGTGAACAGCATGCAGAATATCACTCAGGGTGGGCTGAGCAGAATCCTCACTGGTCTTTGAGAAAATCTCAGGAGTGGGTACAGGAGAATTCTCCAGGGGGACAGTGTCATCCAGGCCTCCAGGGCCCTCCTGATCAGCCAGTTCCAGATCACTGATGGAGAGCTGAGAGGCATTAAAAAGGGGGCCCCTTGCTGCCGAGAGCTTCTGTGTGTAATAGACCATGTCCTTAGGGGGGGGTCCTTGCCCTGTGGTTTAGGGGGTTTGACTGACTTACCCCCTAGCTCTTTCTGTTTGTCTGTCGTCCGCGATGCATGCTGAGACTGGGGGCCGTCAGCGCCATCTTGGGCCTCTATGGCAGCCACCCCCCAAAAGAAATGTCTGACCTCTGTGCTCGTCAACAAGGGTTTTTCCACTAAATACAAAGTCATGTTTTGCTTGGGGATCAAATAATTATTTTACTCACTGAACTGCAACTCAATTTATAACATTTGTATAATGTTTTTTTCTGGATTTTTGGTTGATATTGTGTCTCTATCATTTAAAATACACCTATGATAACAAATATAGACCCTTCATTTCATTGTAAGTGGGCAAACATACAAAATCTGCAGGGGATCAAATAATTATTTTCCCTACTCTATCTATCTATCTATCTATCTATCTATCTATCTATCTATCTATCTATCTATCTATCTATCTATCTATCTATCTATCTATCTATTAGTAGTAGTGTTTCATACAGGTAGAATCACAGGACATATTTGGGGTGCCCATGGTTATGCTTTCAAGAACAGTATATTGGTATAAATACATTTTGATATCTGGCTGTTACTAACTTGGCATAAGAAAGGTGTATTTTTTTTATATTTCCGCTTTCACAGGTATGACTTTGCTTTATGTACAGTATGTTAATATGACCAATGCATGTCTCTACTCAGGGTATAAAAGATACTGTACGGGAAAGGTTAATCCCACTTTGAAGGGCAACCCTGTATTTTTCTTATATCTTAAAGGGTCATTAAACCAAGACTATGAAAAACTATCATTACATGGTATATAACAGAGTGTGCATACTCACAAAGCCACTAAAGCATTCTTTTAGTGTAGAGTGAAATATACCTGGTTGATACTGCATTCAGCTGTCCCTTCTCTGTGTCCCCATTGCAGGCTGAGATTGTGTGCACCAGCTGGTGTCCTCTACTGAGCATGCTCATATTTCAGTTCCCTTTTAGGCTATTAATTTCCTCCTTTTTCTTATCTGTGCAGCCCACATTACTATAGAGCAGCCTTTATTCAACCAGGGTGCCCAGGCACCCTGGGGTGCCTCGAGGTTTCTTCAGGGTTGCCTTGGCAAATTTGCCCAACATTGTATACAAACTGGCGTGTGGATGAAGGCTGCCTTTTAAGTTACACTAAGTTACAGTTTTAATTGTGCACCATTACAACCTTCTAGCTGCCGGTGTCCTAACGACCAATGGCATCATCGGTTGATAAGGAGGATGTCAGTCACCTGCATAGCATTCTTGTTTGACCGTCTCCTGCCCCTCTCCATCAACATTGGGGTCACATTAGCTGAGTGATGGAGAAAAACGGAGAGAGAAGAGAAAAATTGGAATGCTAGTCAGAACCAGTTTTCAAAAGTGTATTTGCTTTGGAAGAATAAATCCCCTCTAACGTTGGGTGTCCTACTTGGACTTGTGGATGTTTCTGCATTGTGTGAAACTATTAGAATAGCTTATACATTTTTGAATGGGGTGCCTCAAAACGTTAAACTTTTCTTAAAGAGTGCCTTGAATTGCTCTTCTGAGCACCAATCAGGGCTGGCCAGACACAGACTCATACTGTAGAGAGTTTACATCAGCAGACTATTAGAACCCCCCCCCCCCCCCCCAAAGATCTTTGGCTGCAGCTGCCAAAGAGTAGGGAAAGATCATGTGACTATACAACAGCTCTGCAGGAAAAGGTACTTAGATGATTTAAAAAAACAAAATACAGTGGCATGATATACAGTATGTGATTTATGTGAATGAATTATGGCAATTAATAATTCTCTGTTTAGTACAACTTTAAGAGGTCCTTTAAATACTGTATGTTATCAATATACTAATGTTAGAAATAAATGTTTCAAATGTTAATAAAGTACTCCTGGAGATTATATGAATATACTAAATTAATTCTCAAATTATGGAAGCCAGCCAATAATAAACGTTAAAAGTCAAACCAATTTTCTCTTTAAGCATTTAAAAATGTAAACGCGATGTCAACACAAGACTGGTAAAGACAGGAAAATACAAGATTTAGAAAGAAGCCTTTACTACAATTACAGTATAATTCTGTATTTTATGCTAACTTTAACTTGAGGAATTCAAACCTCTAGAATAACCATAAACAAAGCAACAGGGAATGGAGAGTGAAATTCAAGAGTCCTTACGGATATACATTAAGAGTTCCAATGACTTACAGAGTAAATATCGGGTCGTGTAACACAGTCTCATATATGCATAGAAACGTTTCAACCTTCCATTAGAAAAATTGGACTTTGGCTGACTTTCATACTGCAAAGAATGGTCAATCTTAAACTTCTATAAACATTCTCTGAGTGGAATAGCCCATCGGACCTTGCTGAATAGAGAATAAACACGGATTGTGTTTATATATTCTGAGTTTGGAGAGGTTGATGTTCCAGAGTTCATTTATCTTTTTCTGCAGGCACGTTAATGTTAGAACAACATAATGATGAAATATTCACCAAGTTTTATTATTCTTGGTAAACTTTGCTGTGGGATCTTTGAGCACTCTCTCACATGGAGTCATACCAAATGAATTCCTTGTGTGAATATCTCTAACTGATAAACTGAGTTATAGCAATGGGTCAGAGTAGTGTAATATTGAAACAATAGCCCGCACAAGTAAGAGCTTAAGTCTAGCTGTGCGGGATGAGTTCAGAAGTTCTTCTAAACTCGTCTTCATCAGAAATGTTGGATAAAAGGAGGGTTATACGAACAACATCTGCTGTACTACAGTACGTTACTGAACTTATGTTAAGTCTGCCCATAATCCTAGCCAGGGGAAGACTGGGAGCCTTTGACCTGGGGGGAAAACACAACATTTTCATGGTAGGGACAGTTTTTTTTTGTGAGCTAAAGAAAGTATACCTTTAAAGCCCATAAATGATTTCTTAGACATTGGAAGTCAGCTGACCAACCCTCGCTGAAAGAGTGGATTACTCAAATGGGTGATAAATTACGCCTTGAAAAATATATCTTTCAACATAGAGAGTGCCCTAACAAATTTGATAAATTATGGTCCCCCTGGCTGGATATGCCAGGGTTATCCCCAGTCAATTTAATTTTGGATAGACTACTATGATCCAACCCCTGCTTTTTATATTTTTGTAAAGCTACTTTGTCTCGGGTTACCATTACAGACTGCTGCTTTGTTGCTAATATTGTGGCCTTGGTCTTATGTGCTAGTGTATCATTGTTGGAAGTTTTTCATAGTTAATTATACTGTATTCTCTCTGAAATGTGTACCTGTTTTTCGTCTTTATTCTCAATATAACTTCTTTGAGATAAAAATAGAAAGTGTACCATGATGCTACAATGAATGGTGGACATGGTGAAAGGTGTGTTTTCTGATAAGACATTGATAGTTTATTGTGACAGATCTTTTCACATCTTCCAACATCAGCTTCATTTATGGTTGTTGGCATTCAGTCACATGCCATCTTAGAGTAGTAAGGAGAGTTGATGCTGGAAGACTGACTGTAATACCATATTTAAACACTTAATCACACAAATCATAAAAATCAAACAGGGTTTTAAAGGGTCCCTCATCAAAGTTTGATAATGTTGAACAAATCTTGTGCTGAACTGAAAAAAAATTGGAGCGATCCTGAGAAGTATGATTGCTCCAGGTGCTGCTAAACCCTTGAATCACATTGGCTTTTTATGATACAAGAGTCTAAATAAAATTAAATCTAGACTTGTATACATTGTGCTTTTGGCACTTTCCTCTTTACACATCTAGTTTGCACTCAAGCTAAGAGCCAACCTTTGACCACCACTCCTGGGAGAGCTGCATTAGCATAACCTCCCTGTATTATTTGTACCTATAGGTAAGCCTGGAATAAGGCTTACCTATAGGTACTGTAAACATCTCCTAAATGTGTGCCGTGTGGGAGATATTTACTGTATACTGCGCCGATGATGTCATTGTGCCGTTTCTTCAGAAGCGCGTGCCGTGACCGCTGGCTCCCGCGGGGGTGACCCTGCCTCGGAAGGAAGATGGGCGAATATGCAGCGGGGAATGCTATGCATACTAGTACATTATGCCTTTACTTTGAAGAGAAGAAAAAAAGGGGAAGAAAAACTACAGAGTTTACTTCCTCTTTAAAAGTACAATTTCAGTCTTTGCAGCTGACACCAAGCTATGCAGTGGAATAATGTCCTTACAGGATGTTTCCAACTTACAAGCCAACCTCAATGCACTGTTTAATTGGGCAACTATGTGGCAAATGAGGTTTAACCACTTCAGAAGAATTTACCCCCTTAATGACCAGGCCATTTTTTGCGATACGGCACTGCGTCGATTTAACTGACAATTGCGCGGTCATGCAACGCTGTACCCAAACAAGATTGACGTCCTTTTTCCCACAAATAGAGATTTCTTATGGTGGTATTTGATCACCTCTGCATTTTTATTTTTGCGCTATAAACAAAAAAAGACAGCCAATTTTGGAAAAAAAAAACAATATTTTTTACTTTCAGCTATAATACATATCCAAAAAAAATATATATGTAGCGCCCCCATAGTATAAGTGCATTTTCTAGCAGGGTTTTTAGCTAGGAGAGGTACATTTAGTCAGGCCTGACTGCAATGTGCAGGCCTGAATGTTTTGGTCTGGGCTGGGAGGAGAAGCTCAGGGAGGATTGGGTGGACTTAACAGATGAGGTCACCAGAACCTCCCATTTCTTTCTAGAAACCTGGAGAAGGTTTTCTGGTCAGAGAGCTGGGAGATGGGTGGAGCCATCTGGAGTGTTCTAAGGTGCCCTGACCAATCCCTAAGCAGGGATGGCAGGGGGCAGGCCTCCTTAAATACTCAGAGTCACCCGAATTTGGGAGGAGTAGTGTCGGGTGGAAGTCTGGAGATGTAGCAGAGGTGCTGTAGTGCAGGCCCCTACCCGGGAGGTCACCCCCAGTCTAGGGAGGGTGACCTTGGGGCCTGGGTGTTTGGATGCAGCCAGGAAGGAGAGTGATTCCTGAAGCTGTACAGGAGGGCCAGGTGAACAGCGGAGGTGCTACAGGAGGAGTGAGAGACTTTAAAGTATCTACCGATGTGGTGAGTGACGGTCCCTGGGACTGGAGGAGAAAGTGATGGAGCAGGCTGGGAGAGGAATGGTGGACTGTCTGTTGGAGCCTTGGCAGTCAGTCAAGAGAAAGGAGAGTCACTACCAGAGAGCAGGTCGATGGGGCCTGGAAGAGGATGGGTTGGGATGTGTAGTCCGTCAAGGCCCGGTTAGCACTAATGTACTTTGCTGCACATTTAGGGGCCCATGATCCCTGGCCTGTAATCGGTGTTCCTGAGGTCCTGCTGGAACTGGGTAGGCCTCACCACGTGCTAACCACGGTGAAGAGAAAAGTATAGAGAAGCCTGATAAATTTCCTTTCAGGCTGGAAACTAAGTTCTGAGCTGGAGAGAAGCAAAGAAGTGTAAAGCTGTAAGTTCTGTATAGTGAGAGAACTGTAAGAGAAATGGTCAGCAAGTGAAGTGCTGGAGAGTTGAGAGGAGCAATAGTCTGCAGAGGGAGAGTCTGCAGTGAAGTGTGCATATACAGGCTTGTATATGGGATCTTTGTACCATAATTCCTTGGGCATCCCACAGTGACCCCTTATCCCCATACAAGTTATTTCCCCAAATAAAACAACAAAAACAAGAACCTGTCTGGTCAGTGTCTCTGGATGTGTGATATATGGTGTGGTTGAGGTCAGCTATCAGGTGAACCACTACTACAAGCCACTCTCATGAGAGCACATGACTACATATAAAAAAAAAAAAGTATTCATCAGTTTAGACCAATATGTATTCTTCTACATATTTTTGGTAAAAAAAATCACAATAAGCGTATATTGATTGGTTTGCATAAAAGTTATAGCGTCTACAAAATAGGGGATAGATAAATAGCATTTTTACTATTTTATTTTTTTACTTGTAATGGTCAGTGATTTTAGCAGGACTGCGACATTTGCGGCAGACAGATCAGACACCTAAATGACATTTTTAACACTTTTTTGGGAGCCAGTGACATTACTACAGTAATCAGTGCTGACACTGACATTGCACTAATGACACTGGAAAGGAAGGGGTTAATAGGGGTGATCAAAGGGTTTAATGTGTTCCCTCTGTGTGTTTATTAACTATACGAGGGGAAGGACTTACTGGGACAACACACAGATCCGTCTTCCTGCATAGCTGAAAGGCAGCATCTGTGTGTCATCCTCTATCAGAACGGAGATATGCCTTGTTTACACATGCAGATCCCGTTCTGTCTCTGTGGGGAACGATCGCCGGCGGCTGGCGGACATCGAGTCCACCGGACCTGCTGACTGGCTCCCCCGCTGGCCAATCGGGACACACGCACCCACAAGAGCTAGTGCACTGACCGCCGTATCAGAATGGTAAATTGCGCAGGAGAGCCGCCCTACCCCTGTATAACTGCGGCGAGTGGTCGGCAAGTAGTTAATGTAGATAAATGTAAAGTTATGCACTTGGGGGCTAAGAACATGCACATATCATACATACTAGGTGGAGTACAAGTTGGGGAATCAATGGTGGAGAAGTATCTGGGTGTTCTGGTAGCTCATAAGCTTAATAATCACATGCAATGCCAAGCTGTGGTTTCCAAAGCGAGCAAAATCCTTTCTTGTATTAAGAGTAGTGTTGAGCGAACCCGGACTGTAACGTTCGGGTCCGTACCGAACTTTCGGGTGTCCGTGGCACGGACCCGGACCCGGACATTAAAACGAGCGAAACCTTTGGTGTCGAACCGTAACGTACACTAATAATTCGAATACTCGATGGTCTTGTGGGTCTATGAAGAGGTGGTAACTAAGGGGTTGAACATGAGGTGGATCATACATACTATACACGTACAAGAATCGGGGGTTCACGTATTGAAATGTAAATAGATGTAATTGATGAACGGCTGGTGAGCGGCGTCAATATGTCCCCATCCCGCCGAGAGGACGCGTTAAATGGTAAGACTATGCCGCCAGTCACGTGATCGAGAACACCCACGCACACAGGGCTAACCGGTCGCCCCCTCGGTCAGTCGTCCAGGCCACCTGAGCTACAGGCGGTCGGCGGCCGCTAGCAAGGGGTGTCTCTGTCTTGCCCTAGACGTACACATTTGTTC
>BLSH010367513.1:62635-94814 GCA_018402905.1 Glandirana rugosa
TCACATCCACCCCCCTTCCCGTTTTTTTACTTGATTTTAATTTATTTTCCCTATCCCCATTTATTTGTAGGGCACTTGCCCTAGTTTGAAGATGATTTTAGAACAGTTATATGGCTTCTACCATTAATTAATACTTTTCAGACCCAGTTTGAGGATGATCCACATTCACCTCCATTTTTGCTTTTTTTATGTTTTTATTTTTTTTAAAATATTTACAGTTATTTCCCTGGCCCCATTTTTTTGTAGGGCACTTGCCCTACCCTTACCCCCATTTTACTTCCTTTTGCAGCCCTCTAGGGCTTTCCAGGACTTTGTTACAGCCATTTTTGTGCATAAAAGTTCGGGTCCCCATTGATTTCAATGGGGTTCGTTGTCCGTGCGATCGTTCGGGTTCCGTCCGGACCCGGACCCGGACTTTGTCCCGAAGTTCGGACGGACCAGCAGAACCCGAACTTCCAGAGGTTCGCTCAACTCTAATTAAGAGAGGTATGGACTCCCGAAAGAGATATCATTTTGCCCCTGTGCAAATCATTAGTGTACCTCATCTAGAATTTGCAGTTCAGTTTTGAGCACCAGTTCACAAAAAGGATATTGGGGAACTGGAAAAAATGCAGAGAAGTGCAGAGAAGAGCAACCAAACTGAGGCATGGAGGAACTCAGCTATGAGGAAAGATTAGAGGAACTGAATTTATTCTCTCTTGAGAAGATGAGATTAAGGGGGGATATGAACAACATGTACAAATACATAAGTTGTCCATATAGTGAACTTGCTGTTGAGTTATTCGCTTTGAGTTCATCACAGAGGACAAGGGGGCACTTTTTATGTCTGAAGGAAAAGAGATTTATTCTTCAAATACAGAAAGGCTTCTTCACAGTAAGAGCTGTGAACATTTGAAATAGACTCCCTTAGGCGGTGGTTCTGTCGAGCTCAGTAGATTGCTTTAAAAAAGGCAATATTCTTTCCTAAATGTACATAATATAACTGGATACTAACATTTATAGGTAAAGTTGATCCAGGGAATATCAGATTGCATCTTGGGGGATTAGGAAGTATTTTTTTCCCCTGCTGGAGCAAATTGGATCACGCTATGCTGGGCTTTGTTCCCTTCCGTTTGGATCAACTGTGGGCATAGAATTGTGTATATGGGATTGTACATTTTTTTCCCGTTTTATTGGATGAACTAGATGGACTTGTGTCTTTTTTCAACCAGACTAACTATATAACTATATGTAACGATCAGTGGCCACTGGTGCTCCATCGGTCGGGGAGGGGGGGTGACAGACGGACCTGACCACAGAACCCCCCCCCCCTTGTCGCTCCAGCCCGCACCATGCACCATGGGTCTTTGGACTCTCGGCCAATGGGGTCTTAGGACTCCTGGCCAATGGGGTCTTAGGAGGAGACACAGGGAGGAGAAACAGGAAGACATTAGCGAATATTAATTCACTAATGTCACACAATTGGGTGCGCAGTGCTCTGCACCCCGATCCCACCCTTTTTTGAAGCCAATTAGAGCCTCAGGCTCTAATCATGTGCTTCTAAAAAAAACCCTGTTGAAATCCATGCTTCTGGTGCCTTGCATGTAGATTAGGGGCCTTGGATGCACGGACGCCGCCCCCTATGGACGGGCTGTCTATTGTAACGATGCTGTAGTGGCTGAGCTTAGCTGTTGTAGTTAAAGAAGGAGCTAGAGAAAGGGAAACCACACTGTCCATGAATGCAGTTTGAAAGGGCTGAAACTGCCACTGAGGGTGCAAACTTGTAGCATCCAATTTGTCCTGAAAACAGCAGAATGGAGAAGGATTGAAGAGCCAGCAGGTTCTGTGGAGAGGGCCCCCCATTGCTGCATATGTAATACAGGCCATATGGTTGTATGCATATGTAATGGTGCTACATGTGAAAACGAGGAACACTGGTATGCATTATTTAGGGTATCTGGAATTACATAAGGGGCTTTTGTAAAATGTTGCTAAAGGTGAACTTACACTTTAAATAAAACATGTGTTTTATTTTTTAAGCCTATGTCAGTGCAAACTGACAAACTAACTAGTTCAAAGGCCACTTAATAAAACACGAAATACCATCTGTAACCCTACAAACACTAAAGACCTTTATTAAAAAAAAAAAATATTGCAGCTGAGATAGGGGGAAAAAGCCTTTCCTTCTGTTTCATTAAAGATGGCTCAACAAAATGTTGAATATTTCAATACATCTCATCATAAAAACAGCAATGAAACTCACAGTAGTGATTTATCTACTACAGGTAAAAGGATCAAATCTCTGTAGGCAGATTTTATGGAGTGCTCACAAATGTTAAGGACAATAGGCTCCTATAATAGGAAACAGCCAGGCTCCAAAAAATGAAAGCAACTGTGCAAATAACGTTACAAAGATCCAGCCACAGCTTTAGATACATATGCTCAAAATACAAGACCCTCTGGCTTCGTGTTTTCTAGCTGCCCTGGGGTCTGCAGAATATAAAAGACTAAATCTCCACTTTATAGATCAGTAGGGAAGAAGGAAAAATAAAATACTTATCGTGTTCTGGGGAATAAAATTAGCTATAACCTACAGGTTAGATGTATAGTAAAATGGTATGCAACAAATCTAGGCAAGAACTAAAATTATCCAGTAAATGGCTTATACTGTATAATACAGGACATGTTCTCATTATGTTAAAATCAAGAATATATTTTATTCAAATTATAGCTAAAGCCAAATATTTTTATTTTTTTATTTTATTTTTTGCTTTTTTGGATTAAACAAAAATGGTTAGTAGTACCCCTGTTTTTTCTGTGTCCCCATTGGGGTGTTTTCCCTTCAATACCTGGCTTGGGGACAGAACAGCAAGTAAGGGAAAAATCTCTTCAAAATTAAGGGGAAATCTCCTGTTAGACAGTTCTTGCCAGAACAGGTATCCCAATTGGAAGATTCCCCCTACGGGTTAGGTGGCATCTGTAAAATTTTGGGTTTTCCATCACTTTCTGTCCCAGTGGCAATGGTCACCAGTGTTGTGCTCTACAGTTTGCAGACAAGAAGTATAACACCTCATTAGGGCATACAAAAGGTGAACTTCCTCAGAGGTGACACTGCAATATGCATCGGACAGAGATTTTAACACTTTCCCAAAACAAAGAAAATATTTTTGGTTTTAATGTACATAAATCTCCAACTGCATTACTTTGCAGGACTTTGCAAAAGCCATCGGGTGGGACATTAGATGCTTGGTAGTCATTGAGCATTATCTCCTCTGTACTACTTTCTGTGTAACACATGCAAGTTGGAGCAGTTGCCGTGTTATCAGTAAAAACCTAGAGATGTAATTTAATAAATTACCTTAAAGTGGTTGGAAAGGCAAATGTTTTTTTACTTGCCTTCATTCTCTCCCTGCAGCACCCCTAAATACTTACCTGAGCCCAATCTTGATCCAGCGATGTGCATGAGAGCCAAGGCCCTCTCGGCTCTTTTGCTCCTTATTGGCTCAGAAACAGCAGCAGGTGCCAGTGTCTTATATATGCACTTGTTTCATAAATTTTCTTTATTAACTACTGTATAGGCAGGGGTAAAAAACATTTTTTTTAGGTGTAGTGCTTAACCCCACAGGAGTCGCTTGATATGATGGGTTCTGTTTTGCTACGACTCTTTAAGCTGCTTGGTTACCACTGATACACCTGGTTGTAGGTTGAAGGCCACTCACACCTGTGTAACTTAAATTAGAACTTTAGGCCAGAATTAAAGATGGGCAAACAGGCAGAAATGTTAATGCAGAAGATGCATCCTTTGTCTCTGCATTAAAGTTACTTACTTGCCTGTCCGCCCTTGCATGCACTTGCGCAGCTCGCTGAGAATTTGGCAATGCCGAATCTGACTGAACTCCCACGCATGCGGGGGAATAGCTTTACCCCCACTCGTTCAATGGCAGCAGCCAGGGATTGAGACTCCTAAGGCAGCCACCCGAAGATGTCAACGGCTGGGCGGGGAGCTTGAGGAAGCCACATCACTAGCGATGAGGTGAGTATAGTTCCGCTTTAAGCATTAATATGCTACCACTCTATAATAATACACAGAAAATAGGCCACAAGTAATTTGATAGTAGATTAATTAGATGTACTGTATTATGGCAAGGCAAGTTAGACAATGCAATATTCAGGAAACAGGGAACTGAACATGTTTGAAAATGCTGTACAAGAAAAGGTGAGCACTGACCCATAATATGGAAATCAACAGAACTGCAGCAATGGTAAACCAAATTTTAACTGATGCCAACAGAGTTAAAAGCATCAGCATTACCTATTCCAGAAATAAATATCAAGTGCACAATACGCATACAGCTATAATAGTGGGTTGGTGAATGCTTTCCTGACAAGGGGTACTCCTGGAGGTGGCTATATAGTACCTGGCATCAATTTAGCAGTACTAAATTTAGCAGTACTAAGTTGGCTATTGTTGGGGCCCATCTGTAAGGTGGTACACTTGAAGCTGTCAATTTGAGACTGTACACAACCGATGGCTGATGGGCTTCTAAGTAAGGAACAGCCTGTCTTGGCATTAACTGTGGACAGCAAGGGATTCTGCTTGGTAATTTCACTCACCACTTCTGGTATGCAATGGACCTGGTCCAATATGCATGGCGGTCAGCTGTCCCAGAAGGCTCAGTCCTCATATTCATGTTCTCACTATCAGGCTCTCACTGGCTTTAGGCACCCATAGCAACAGGTCCCTCCAGCTTTGGGAGTTCCCCGGCATGGCAGGGGAACTCTCAGTGTATCTGTTTCTGGTATGGGCATATGTACCCTAGCAATAGGTCTACTCTCTCTCCAGTCACACAGAATACCAAAAGGGCACTCTGGACTCCACACAGGCTCTGATCTCTTGGCTGTAGTGTACAGACCCTTGCAATGGGTCTGTACCCTCTGGCTTCCTACACTAGACTGCCCAGACCTAGAATGCCCGCATTATCAGTTCCCTTTGCTATTCACAAGCTCCACTGTTGTCAGGGGGAAGGGGCAAATCCACATACAGCCTGCAGCTGCACTTCTCCCTGATCTCAGCACAGCCACTCTTGTCACAGTGCAGTGGTGGTGGGGGGGGGGATACACAACTGGCGTTAGCACCCGGCTACATAGGTCAGGTAAATACTACCATAGTGTACTGCCTTTTATTCTGTTAGCAGGTAGAGCTTTAGGCTCTTTTTCATGTGTATTTGTACACCTACTGTGAAAATCTTGTATTTTACAGACCTCAATAGCTCAAGGAGAAATTTACATACACAAACAAATGAGTTAAAGCAGTGAACCATTCTTTATCAGGGAGGTCCGTTCAAGGTTTCAGTCAGAGATAACCCATAAGTGCTCTGGGATATTTGTCAACTATTAAATGGTTATTTGTAAAACAACAAATGCTCACCTCCAAGACTTCTCCAGAGCGTCTCCCATGCTCTAAAAAAAACTCCTAGCTCCGATCTGTCTATCTCCTATTGGGCCTTTAGGGGATCCATAAAAACCCATTTCTTTAGAGAAACGTATCCTGCCTCTACGAACAATTACACTTTTAATTTCGCCAACAGCTCATCCACCACAGTTATTACCTTATGTATCACTTGATCCTCCCTTTTAAATTGTAAGCTCTAATGAACAGATTCCCCTGATTGCTCTTGAATGAATTGTATTGTAACCGTGCTGTATTGTAGGTGTACTGTCTGACTTCATTTTGTAAAGAGCTGCGCAAACTATTGAAGCTATATAAATATATAATAATTAATTAATAATATACATTATCTCACAAAAGTGAGTACACCACTCACATTTTTGTAAATATTTTATTATATCTTTTCATGTGACAACACTGAAGAAATTACACTTTGCTACAATGTAATGTAGTGAGTGTACAGCTTGTATAACAGTGTAAATTTGCTGTACCCTCAAAATAACTCAACACACAGCCATTAATGTCTAAACCGCTGGCAACAAAAGTGAGTACACCCCTATGTGAAAATGTCCAAATTGGGTTCAAAGTGTAAATATTTTGTGTGGCCACCATTATTTTCCAGCACTGTCTTAACCCTCTTGGGCATGGAGTTCACCAGAGCTTCACAGGTTGCCACTGGAGTCCTCTTCCACTCCTCCATGATGACATCACAGAACTGGTGGATGTTAGAGACCTTGCGCTCCTTCACCTTCCACTTGAGGATGCCCCATAGATGCTAAATAGGGTTAGGTCTGGAGACATGCTTGGCCAGTCCATCACCTTTACCCTCAGCTTCTTTAGCAAGGTAGTGGTCATTTCGGAGGTGTGTTTGGGGTCGTTATCATGTTGGAATACTGCCCTGTTGCCCAGTCTCCAAAGGGAGGGGATCATGCTCTGCTTTAGTATGTCACAGTACATGCTGGCATTCATGGTACCCTCAATGAACTGTAGTTCCCCAGTGCTGGCAGCATTAATGCAGCACCAGACCATGACACTCCCACCATCAGGCTTGACTGCAGGCAAGACACACTTGTCTTTGTACTCCTCACCTGGTTGCTGCTACACATGCTTGACACTATCTGAACCAAATAAGTTTATCTTGGTCTCATCAGACCAAAGGACATGGTTCCAGTAATCCATGATCTTAGTCTGCTTGTCTTCAGCAAACTGTTTGCGGCTTTCTTGTGCATCATCAAGAGGCCTCCTTCTGGGACGACAGCCATGCAGACCAATTTGATGCAGTGTGCGGTGTATGGTCTGAGCACTGACAGGCTGACCCTCCACCCCTTCAACCTCCACAGCAATGCTGGCAGCACTCATACATCTATTTCCCAAAGACAACCTCTGGATATGACGGTAAGCACGTGTACTCAACTCCTTTGGTCAACCATGGCAAGGCCTGTTCTGAGTGGAACCTGTCCTGTTAAACTGCTGTATGGTCTTGACCACCGTGCTGCAGTTCAGTTTCAGGGTCTTAGCAATCTTCTTATAGTCTAGACCATCTTTATGCAGATCCTCAGAGAGTTCTTTGCCATGAGGTGCCATGTTGAACTTACAGTGACCAGTATGAGAGAGTGAGAGCAATAACACAAAATTGAACCTATTCCCCATTCACACCTGAGACCTTTTAAAATTAAGAAGTCACATGACACCGGGGAGGGAAACTGGCTAATTGGGCCCAATTTGGACATTTTCACTTAGGGGTGTACTCACTTTTGTTGCCAGCAGTTTAGACATTAATGGCTGTGTGTTGAGTTATTTTGAGGTGACAGCAAATTTACACTGTTATACAAGCTGTACATTCACTACTTTACATTGTCACATATTGTATTCAGTATTGTCACATGAAAAGATATAATAAAATATTTACAAAAATGTGAGGGGTGTACTCACTTTTGTGAGATATTGTGTATATTTTTCCTGGTTTAGCCCCATAGCAGCACGACATCGGGTCAACCCCACCCCCTTCACCCCATATAGGACATCCCTGAATAGAGCATAAAAGGCCAGCAGTACCCGGTGAGGATGTTCTTATCCTGTCCTTGCTCCGGACATTCCTGATTGCCTGCCGTTGGTCCCTGCGGTGGAAGGTCTCTTGTAGGGGGTAAAACCCTCGGATGGGGACGCTCCTGGTGCCGGAGGTAGAGCTGGCATAAACTGCCATCAGTCGCGCGGTAGGCAGCCATCCTGGGCTTGGGTCACTCTCGTATCTGGGAGTGTGCTGTGAGGCTTAGGCAGGGATTGCAGAATGTATTTGAGCTCTCCACTTGTTCCCTCTTCTGGGTTCTGCGTTCCACCTGACTGGCGCGCTAGGGTGACGTCACCGTGGCCTTCCTGATTGGCCGAACGGGCGCGGCTGTGATTATTGCACCGACCGGCCGCGTCTGATTGGCCGGCAGGGAAAGGGCAGTGTTTTTAAGCCAGGGATAGGGCTCTCTTTCCTGTGGCTGCCAGCTGTTCGGGCGGACGTGCTTCCTGGTAAGTGGGGGAGAGGGGATCATGCTCTCTGTGTGCTCTTTCATATTGGGTCTCTGTCTCTCTCCAATGTTGCTCCTTTCCCTGCAGCATCCTCTGGCAGTCTCCCTGGTCTATTAGTGCTGTGCTGCTTGGTCCTCGTGAGTGGGGTATATATAGGGGGAAAGGAGGAATGTTAGGTGTTGAATATTGAAGGAAGACTTTTCTTTATGTGTATCTCCAGCCCAGGATGAGCTCGCCGGTTCCTATGCAGGAGGCACTGAAAACTGTGGAAAGGTAAGGGACCGCGAGGGGGGGTCTCTGTCATTTAAATATGATGACCTGTTATGGATCACTGACTATTCTCCTCCTTCATTCTAGGGGGAGAGGTACGTCGCTCAGAAGTCGCAAGAGCAGCATGCTAAAGCCAAGTTTAAGCACCACCACATCCAGTATAGTCCTTCCTCGGAATCTGTGAGGCAAGCTACTAGCAGGCCACATTGCAACCTTGATTCTTCGGCCCTGTGGTGGGGCCTTCTGCAGCTTGTGGGGCTCTGGCTTTGCCTTCTAAATGCCTTTGTGAGCCTTGTTTTAGAGAAGCATCCCAGCCAAGCCAGTTGGTGAATGAGGACATCAGGATGTATATTAAAAGGACAGTAGAAGAAGGAGTTAAAGCCTTATTGCCTGTCTCTCCGGCTGGCTTGGGTTCGGGTCGTAAAGCAAGAATGGGCGGCTCTCCAGCGCCTGATGCGATTGGGACAGATTCGGAAGTGGAGTCAGAAGGAGGCCAGGATACTTTGGGTACATATTCATTTGATTTTGCTCTGGTTCCTTGCTTCATTCTAGCCGTAAAACAGGCTATTGAGTGGGAGGACGACTCAACAGGTACGCAAGAGCCAAGAAAATACTACCCAAATTTGAAGAGGGAACTGCCAAAATTTCCCTCCATTTCAGAAATTAAAGAATTGATGGAAGAGGAATGGTCCAAACCGGACAGGAAACCTCCTGTACACAACAGGGTTAATAAGCTGTACCCGTTTAAACCATCAGAAGTGGAGCCCTGAGATTCTCCTCCCAAAGTAGATGCGTCTTTGCAGCGACTTGCAAGGCATATTACCTTACCCCTGGAAGAGACAGTCTCATTTAAAGATTTCACCACGGCAGGGGCTGCCTGCAGACCAGCGGTGGCCCTCACTTCCATTGCCAGGGCAATAAAAGTCTGGTCTTCAAATGTGGAGTCAGCCTTGGGTTCTCGCTCGGAGGAAGACGGCGTGGCTTCAAGCTTGCAAGCCCTGAAGTTGTCGGCAGAATTAATGGCGGAAGCAGCGGTTGATCTAGTCAGATTTACCTCCCGTATCATGGCACACTCAGTCACGGCTAGACGGGCTCTTTGGCTGAAGCACTGGGCCGCGGACTCAGCATCTAAGCAGGCTCTATGTTCTATCATATTCGTAGGAGGCACGCTCTTTGGCAAAACGTTAGAGGAGGCTATTCGCTGGGTGACAGGGGGAAAATCTGGTCTCCTGCCCCAGGATCGGAAACAGCGACAGCAGTCCTTTCAGGCTAACAGAAGGTCCAGGGACCAGTTCAAAGAAGCCAGGTCGTATCGCCCGGGCAGAGATTTCTCAAAATTTTCATGGCGGCCTTGAGTCACCTTAGCCCGTCCAAGGCTAAGGCACCCCAGGCTTCCAAGTCTGCAACAAAATCCTTTTGAAGGTCAGTCCACCCAGGGGCCGCCAGTAGGAGCAAGATTGGCTGCCTACGGCAGTGTCTGGACAAAAAGAATAACGGATACCTGGGTGTTGAAGGTAATCAGAGAAGGACTTCATCTTCAGTTTCAAGGTCAGCCTCCGCGAAAGGTTTGGATGACTACGAAGATTCCGGTTTCAGCAGAAAAACGTCTGTCTCTCGAATTCTACATCGCAGAATTGATCATGTTGCAGGCTGTTGTTCCAGTACCAGAGATGGAACAGGGCTGAGGGGTGTACTCCCCTCTCTTTCTTGTCGAAAAATCATTGAACAAATGGTGATCAGTACTGGACTTAAAGAGACTGAATTCTTTTCGGAAACCACAGTTGTTCCCAATGGAATTCCTCAGGACAATCACAGCTGTGGTCCACCGGGGCGACTGAATGGTGTCCTTGGACCTCGAGAACGCATATTTCCACATTCCAATATTCCAATATCCTACTGGCTTTTCTCCCTGTAATTCGGGGCAAAAGAGTTTGACTACTAATGGACAACAGGACAGCAGTGTCTTATATAGCGAAGCAGAGGGGGACAAGGAGCCTGCACCTTCTTCAGGTGACAGCGGAGTTTTTCAATATGGCCGATGATCATCTGATGGATCTGTCAGCGGCCTATCTTCCCGGTATTCAAAATTACATGGTGGATCTCCTTAGCCTCAGATTCTCCCACAACTCAGAGTGGATGTTGAATCTGAGGTATCTGGAAAGGATCTTCAGGCAATGGGGGGTGCCCGATGTGGATCTAATGGCAACTCCAAACAATCGTCAAGTGCCACAATTTTTTTCCCAATACTACTGTCCTCAGGCCCTGGGACAGGACGCTCTGTCCCAGAGGTGGAGCTTCAATCAAGTCTACATCTTCCCTCCTACAGCTCTAATTCTCAGGTGCCTACTGAAGATAATGGAGGATGGAGTCATGGCAATAGTAGTTGCGCCATTCTGGCCAAGGAGGCCGTGGTTTCAGCTCCTCTGTCACCTGGCAAAATGCCCTCTGGTCAAATTGCCTCAAGCCTGGGACCTGCTTCAACAGAATGGCCAGTTTCATCCTGACCCGGCCCGTCTGGCCTTGACTGCTTGGCTATTGAACGGGGCAAGCTAGATGGTCTGAACCTCCCTGAGTCAGTAGTATCAACCCTGCTTACAGCACGTAAGCCATCTACGAACATGTTTAGTGGAGGAAGTTTGAAGGGTTTGCCTCCCAACAGGGTTTCTCATTTCAAACTCCGATGGTAGCTGAAGTCCTGAAATTCCTTCAAGCGGGTCTGGATGCAGGCCTGAGCTATAGCACCCTGTAGGTCCAGATTTCTGCACTTACAGCCCTGACCAACGTTCCTTGGGCAAGGGATCCACTTGTTATAAAGTTTTTAAAGGCAGCAATGAAGATTCGGCCTCCGATTTGCCCAATATTTCCTAGATGGGATTTGCCGTTAGTACTGAAGGGACTGTTGAAGACCCCCTTCTTTTTGGACAGGGCTAGTTCTCTTTTCCCTCTCACCCTAAAGGTTGTGTTCCTCACTACCGTGGTTTCAGCAAGGCGTGTGTCAGAGGTGGCATCTTTTTCCTGCAAGGAACCGTACTGCACATTCTTTCCAGATGGAGTCTTTTTGCGACCCTCTCCAAATTTCTTGCCAAAATTATCTTCACAGTTTCACTTTAACTGGCAGTCGGTACTACCAGTTCTTTCACCTGCAGCGGATAGTTTGGAAAATTCAGAGCTGCGGAATTTAGATCTAAAATCCATTCTGCAAACATATTTGGTGAGGACGAGTCTGTTCAGGAAGTCTGATGCCCTCTTCACTTACCCAAGTGGCCCCAAACGAGGCATGCCGGCTTCCTCCAGAGTCATTTCATCGTGGGTGGTGAAGA
This sequence comes from Glandirana rugosa, assembly GCA_018402905.1. NCBI lineage: Eukaryota > Metazoa > Chordata > Amphibia > Anura > Ranidae > Glandirana > Glandirana rugosa. The sequence goes on from BLSH010367513.1 coordinate 74,171, forward strand.
CAATTCAAGAAACATACTCTCTCGAAGGCCTCTCCCCTCCACAAGAAATCAATGCTCATTCGACCAGGGGGGTCTCATCCTCCTGGGCAGCCTGGTGTGAGGTTCCGGCAGACAAAATTTGTAAAGGGGCAAGTTGGAGTTCTCCAAACACGTTTATCAAGCATTACAAGCTAGATGTGGCTTCCCATTCCAGTGCCTTAGGAACTTTAGTGTTGTCCTCTGCCTTTTCTGGATGTCAATACATTTTCTAAGCAGCACCTGGTGTCTATTTTGTATTTTATCTTACCCTCCCATGATGTGTGCTAGTTAGGTTCTGAGGTCGTGCTGACATGGGGCTAAGCCAGGAAAATGGAAAATTGTTATCAAATACTTACCGTAATTTTCCTTTCCTGGCTCTGCCCCATGGCGGCACACACCCTCCCTGGGCCGTCGCAAGCTAGTTAAAGAACATCCTCACCAGGTAGAAAGTGACCGAAGTCCAGGATGGCTGCCTACCGCGTGACTGATGGCAGTTTATGCCAGCACTACCTCCGGCACCAGGAGCGTCCCCATCTGAGTGTTTTACCCCTACAATAGACCTTCCACCGCAGGGACCAACAGCAGGCAATCAGGAATGTCCGGAGTAAGGACAGGATAAGAACATCCTCACCAGGTACCGCTGGCCTTTTATGCTCTATTCAGGGATGTCCTATACAGGATCAAGGGGGCGGGGTTGACCCAAGGTCGTGCTGCCATGGGGCAGAGTCAGGAAAGGAAAATTATGGTAAGTATTTGATAACAATTTTCAGTTATATATATATACATACACACACACACACACACACACACACACACACATACATATATAAACAGTGCCTTGAAAAAGTATTCCTACCCCTTGAAATTTTCCACATTTTGTCATGGTACATGGTATTTTATGTGATAGACCAACACAAAGTGTCATATAATTGTGAAGTGGAAGGAAAATGATAAATGGTTTTCAAAATTTTTTATGAATAAATATCTGAAAAGTGTGGCGTGCATTTTTATTCAGCCCCCTTAACTCTGATACCCCTAACTAAAATCTAGTGGAACCAATTGCCTTCAGAAGCCACCTAATTAGTAAATAGAGTCCACCTGTGTGTAATTTAATCTCAGTATAAATACAGCTGTTCTGTGAAGCCCTCAGAGGTTTATTAGAGAACCTTAGTTAACAAACAGCATCATGAAGGCCAAGGAACACACCTGACAGGTCAGGAATAAAGTTGTGGAGAAGTTTAAAGCAGGGTTAGGTTATGAAAAATATCCCAAGCGTTGAACATCTCTCGGAGCTCTGCAAAGATCCACAGCTCAGGTGCAAGAATCTGTCCACAGGACAACTATTAGTCTTGCACTCCACAAACCTGGTCTTTTGGAAGAGTGGAAAGAAGAAAGCCATTGTTGAAAGAAAGCCATAAGAAGTCCCGTTTGAAGCTTGTGAGAAGCCAAGTGGGGGACAGAGCAATCATGTGGAAGAAGGTGCTCTGCTCAGATGAGACCAAAATTTAACTTTTTGGCCTAAAAGCAAAACACTATGTGTGGCCGAAAACTAACACTGCACATCGCCCTGAACACACCATCCCCACCGTGAAACATGGTGGTGGCAGCATCATGTTGTAAGGGATGCTTTTCTTCTGCAGAGACAGGGAAGCTGGTCAGAGTTGATGGGAAGATGGATGGAGCCAAATACAGGGCAATCTTAGAAGAAAACTTATTAGAGTCTACAAAAGCCTTGAGACTGGGGCAGAGGTTCCCCTTCCAGCAGACAATGACCCTAAACATACAGTCAGATCTACAAATGGTTGGTTTAGATCAAAGCATATTTATGTGTTAGAATGGCCCAGTCAAAGTCCAGACCTAAATCCAATTGAGAACCTGTGGCAAGACTCTAAAATTGCTGTTCACAGACGCTCTCCATCCAATCTGACAGAGTGTGAGTTATTTTGCAAAGAAGAATGGGCAAAAATGTCACTCTCTAGATGTGCAAAGTTGGTAGAGACATCCCCAAAAGACTTGCAGCTGTAATTGCAGTGAAAGGTGGTTCTACAAAGTATTGATTCAGGGGGGCTGAATACAAATGCACGCCACACTTTTCACATATTTATTTGTAAAACATTTAAAAAAAACATTTATCATTTTCCTTCCACTTCACAATTATGTACCACTGTGTTGGTCTATCACAGTGTTTCTCAACCTTTTTTCAGTCAAGGCACCCTTTAAAATTATAGACAATCTCAAGGTACCCTCTAAAATTATGGACACTCTCAGGGCACCCCATTCTAAAATGTAAAAAACTATTCTAATAATTTTACATCATGCAGCAACATCCACACACATAGGACGCCCAGCATTAGAGATGATTTATTCTTCCAAAGCAAAAACACTTTAGAACCGGTAGTGACTAGTAGTGTTTCTCTTCTCCCACGGTTTTTCTCCATCACTTAGCTAATGTGACCCCAGTGCTGATTGGGACGGGAAGGGGAGGGTCAAAAAAGGATTCTGTGCAGGCAACCAGCATCCTCCTTATTAATTGATTATGTAATTCGTTGTTAGGACACCGGCGACTAGAAGATTGTAATGGTGCAACTAAAAGGCAGGCTTGTTCCACTCACTGGTTGTATACAATTTTTGGGCAGTTTTTAGGCATTTTGCTAAGGCACCCTTGAAGATACCTCAAGACACCCCAGGTTAAAAAAGGCTGGTCTATCATATAAAATCCCAGTAAAACACATTTACATTTGTGGTTGTAACATGACTAAATGTGGAAAATTTCAAGGGTTATGAATACTTTTCAAGGCACTATATATATATATATATACACCCCTCACATTTTTGTAAATATTTTATTATATATTTTCATGGGACAACACTGAAGAAATGACACTTTGCTACAATGTAAAGTAGTGAGTGTACAGCTTGTATAACAGTGTAAATTTGCTGTCCCCTCAAAATAACTCAACACACAGCCATTAATGTCTAAACCACTGGCAACAAAAGTGAGTACACCCCTAAGTGTCCAAATTGGGCTCAAAGTGTCAATATTTTGTGTGGCCACCATTATTTTCCAGCACTGCATTAACCCTCTTGGGCGTGGAGTTCACCAGAGCTTCACAGGTTGCCACTGGAGTCCTCTTCCACTCCTCCATGACGACATCACAGAGCTGGAGGATGTTAGAGACCTTGCACTCCTCCACCTTCCGTATGAGGATACCCCACAGATGCTCAATAGGGTTTAGGTCTGGAGACATGCTTGGCCACTCCATCACCTTTACCCTCAGATTCTTTAGCAAGGCAGTGGTTGTCTTGGAGGTGTGTTTGGGGTCGTTATCATGTTGGAATACTGCCCTGCAGCCCTGTCTCCGAAGGGAGGGGATCATGCTCTGCTTCAGTATGTCACAGTACATGTTGCCATGAATGGTTCCCTCAATGAACTGTAGCTCCTCAGTGCTGGCAGCACTCAAGCAGCCCCAGACCATGACACTCCTACCACCATGCTTGACTGTAGGCAAGACACACTTGTCTTTGTACTCCTCATCTGGTTGCCGCCACACACGCTTGACACCATCTGAACCAAACAAGTTTATCTTGGTCTCATCAGACCACAGGACATGGTATCAGTAATCCATGTCCTTAGTCTGCTTGTCTTCAGCAAATTGTTTGCAGGCTTTCTTGTGCATCATCTTTAGAAGAGGCTTCCTTCTGGGATGACAGCCATGCAGACCAATTTGATGCAATGTGCGGCATATGGTCTGTGCACTGACAGGCTGACCCCCTACCCCTTCAACCTCTGCAGCAAAGCTGGCAGCACTCATACATCTATTTCCCAAAGACAGCCTCTGGATATGACGCTGAGCATGTGCACTCAACTTCTATGGCCGACCATGAGAGAGTGAGATTGATAACACACCTGCTTCTCATTCACACTTGAGACCTTGTAACACTAATGAGTCACATGACACCGGGGAGGAAAAATGGCTAATTGGGCCTAATTTGGACATTTTCACTCAGTGGTGTACTCACTTTTGTGGCCAGTGGTTTAGACATTAATGGCTGTGTGTTGAGTTATTTTGAGGGGACAACAAATGTACACTGTTATACAAGCTGTACACTCACTACTTTACATTGTAGCAAAGTGTCATTTCTTCAGTGTTGGCACATGAAAAGACATTGTAAAATGTTTACAAAAATGTGAGGGGTGTGCTCAGTTTTGTGAGATACTGTATATATATATATATATATATATATATATATATATATATATATATATACAAAAATACAGAAATAAGAATTGCAATTTTAAAAATAAGCTTGTGGGTTACAACCTCCTTTCGCCATCCCCATCCCATAGATATGCTTCACTACTAACCTCAGATCACCCAATGACTTTCTCCAAAGGTCACAGCTTGCTCTTGCAACCCCATTTTTGTACTAAGCTGGCGGGCTGCAGTGTAATGTACATTAACAGTAATGAGGAAGCAGACTTTTAACTGACTTAAGTAGACAGCTTTTCCAAAAGGGCTCAGTGTTAAACAGTATGTATGCAGTATGCTGTATATAGTGTATTCAGTACACAGACTGAAGCTGCCTGGGCCAGCATACATTATGACTGCTGGATGAGAGCATCGGTTGATCTGAGGTCAATAGATCTAAATTCGAGATTCTTCCACATGTTGAAGAGGAGGAATAGGGCCATCATAAAGAGTTTATTTTCCTAAAATAGCCAAGTCCAGGCACAGATGCAACGTTTCAATGTATTTCATCTTGGATTGACTATTAGCCCTTTACTCCAATGCCTTAATCTGTCTTTTTCTCCAGAAGTGTGGCACCATCTTTGTTTAGGCATTGTCCAGGGCCAGCATCTACTTCCTGGACTGAGTTGCTGCCTAATAAAGGAGGGGGAAGGGAAATTGGGACTTTATATGAGGCAATGAATGGGTAGGTTCATATACCTCCATCCCCGTTTTTAAAATATTTAGGGATGGAGGTATATGAACCTACCCATTTATTATGAAAAGAGGGATGGAAGCACATATTTAAGTTAGCATATGGACGATACCCATTAATATTACACATTATATGCAACTGTGACATCTGCTTGGTACTTTGGTCGATATTATTAATTGTCTTGTTTGGCAGCTGTGGGCTATGTGCATCCCCGGGAGCTGCGATGCGCACCAGTGTTCTGTCAATGAGTGCCCTCTATCGAATAGTGCCCGAGCATGCGCAGAGCGGAGAGGCACAACAGCTGAATTCCCGATCAGCTGTTGTGATTCAATAGAGGGCACTCATTGGTCTCTGTTAGACGTGGGGGGATGGGCGGGCGCATCAACGTCATGCCCCACACCCCGCGTGCTTGGTGTCAATTGACGCCGAGTGCTGATGTATTGTTTTGCCCACCTGCGTTCACCATGAGGAGAGGTTTGAGTGCTAATTGCTGAGAGACAACAGCTGTCCAGGCATTGGCGCTGCCTCTCCCCTGAATATGCAGCGTGATGTTGGTGGCAACCTGTGGCTGACTGTTGCTACAAATATCACACACGGGGAGCACATTTTTCAATTCCCCCCGAGACTTTACACACACCAGTCACGGTTTCCCATTTCCAGCTCCAGGTACTACTTAGTTATTTTATGTCCATCCACAGGGCTTCTTTTGGCACTTTTTACATCCTTACTTGTCCTGGTCTTGGTATGTGGCCTTTACTACTTGGCGCTTTCAGTTTCTATCTGTTTCTTTTTATTATTATTATTATACAGGATTTATATTACGCCGACAGTTTGCGCAGCGCTTTACAATATTAGGGCAGACAGTACAATTACAATACAATTCAATACAGGAGGAATCAGAGGGCCCTGCTCATTAGAGCTTACAATCTAGGATGGAGGGTTAAATGATATGAAAGGGCAATAACTGCGGGGGATGAGCTGATTGAGAAAATAAGGAGTGTAGTTCTTAGGTGGTGGCAGGATAGGCTTCCCTGAAAAGAAAAGTTTTCAGGGATTGCCTGAAGGTGGATAGATTTGATAACAGTATGACAGATTGGGGTAGGGAGTTCCAGAGGATGGGAGAGGCTCGGGAGAAGTCTTGTAGGCAAGTCTGAGAGGAGGTGATGAGGGAGCTGGAGAGCAGGAGGTCTTGGGAGGAGCGAAGAGGACAGTTAGCTTGGTATTTTGAGACTAGGCTGGTGATGTAGCTGGGAGCAGAGTTGTGGGTGGCTTTGTAGCTGATTGTTAGTATTTTGAATTTAATTCGTTGGGCGAGTGGCAGCCAATGGAGGGAATGGCAGAGAGGGGTGGCAGATGCTGAACGGTTTGTAAGGTGGATGAGTCTGGCAGAGGCATTCATGATGGACTGGAGGGGGGATAGTCTATTTAAAGGTATGCCAGTGAGGAGGGAGTTGCAGTAGTCGAGGCGAGAGATGACCAGGGAGTGAATCAGGAGCTTTGAGGTTTCATTGGTTAGGAAAAGACGTATTTTAGAGATGTTGCGGAGATTGAGGCGGCAAGCCTTAGAAAGTGATTGGATGTGGGGCCAAAAGGAGAGTTCAGAATCCAGGATAACACCAAGCACCCTAACATGTGGGGATGGGTGGATGGTTGTGCCATTGCTCTTGACAGAGAAGTCGGGGAAACGACACGTGGGGGAGGAAATATTATGAGTTCAGTTTTAGACAAGTTGTGTTTGAGGAAGTGGTGTGACATCCAGGCAGATATGTCTGTTAATAAGTTAGTGATAGGTGAGGAGACTGATGGACTGAGTTGGGGGGTGGAGAGGTAGATTTGGGTATCGTCAGCGTAGAAATTATATATGCCCAGGGAAGAGGTGTATATTGAAAATAAGAGAGGTCCAAGAACAGTACCTTGGGGGATTCTAACAGAGAAAGGAAGAGGAGAGGAGGAGGTAGAATTGTACGTGACACTCAAGGTGCGATGAGATAGGTAGGACAAGAGCCACTGAAGAGCACAGTCACGGAGACCGAGGGAGTAGAGTTTACATTATCACATTTCCTCTAGGCTGCAGCTCTATTTTCTGCCTCTTGTGCAGTCCTACATATATTTATACAATACAATGTTTTCTTCACAGAAGCCTCTGGGAAATATTGTATGTGTCACCATTCTAACTGCCAATTGGGGATTCTATTTTTACTATTCCATGCACTGCCTTTTGTGCCACAGTGTGGCTGTGGATATTGCCGCCACAGCTCCTGGGGATGCTGATTGTTCTACATTATGGTTTAGGGGAAGGCTGCAAAAAGTTACCACAGAGATATAAGCTGTCAGTGTCCACTGTGAGGAACATAGTGAGGAAATGGAAGACCACAGGCACAGTTCTTGTTAAGGCCAGAAGTGGCAGCCACATAAAATATTGGAGAGGCAAAGGGCGAAGGATGGTGAGAACGGTCAAAAACAGCCCACAGACCACCTCCAAAGATGTACAACATCAACTTGCTGCAGATGGTGTCACTTTGCATCGTTCAATAATTCAGCGCACTTTGCACAGGGAGAAGCTGTATGGGAGAGTGATGCAAAAGAATCCTTTTATGCACAGACGCCACAAACGGAGTCGTTTGAGGTATGCAAACTCACATTTGGACAAAGATTGAGTTATTTGGTCATAACAAGGGGTGTTATGCATTAGGCGTTATGCGGCAAAAGAACACAGCGTTCCAAGAAATACACTTGCTACCCAAAGTAAAATTTGGTGGAGGTTCCATCATGCTGTGGGGCTCTGTGGCCAGTGCCGGTACTGGGAATCTGGTTAAAGTTGAGGGTCGCATGGATTCCACTCAATATCAGCAGATTCCTGAGAATAATGTCAAGGAATCAGTCACAAAGTTGAAGGTACGCTGGGGCTGGATATTTCAGCAAGACAACAACCCAAAGCACTGCTCAAAATCTACTCGGGCATTTATGCAGAGGAACAAGTACAATGTTCTGGAATGGCCATCCCAGTCCCCAGACCTGAATATCATTGAACATCTGTGGGGTGATTGGAAGCGGGCTGTCCATGCTCGGCAACCATCAAACCTAACTGAACTGGAAATGTTTTGTAAGGAGGAATGGTCCAAAATGCATTCATCCAGAATCCAGACACCCATTACAGGCTATAGGAAATATCTAGAGGCTGTTATTTCTGATAAAGGAGGCTCTACTAAATATTGATGTGATTTTTCTGTTGGGGTGCCCAAATTTATTCACCTGTCTAATTTTGTTTTGATGCATATTGCACATTTTCTGTTAATCCAATAAACCTCATTTCACTACTGAAATATTAATGTGTTCTTCAGTTATTTGATAGATCAAAATGAAATTGCTGATCCAAACACCCAAATATTTATAAATGACAATCATGGAAATTGTCAGGGGTTCCTAAACGTTTGCATACAACTGTATATTAATGTGTGTATCACTAATATACTATGAATCATGTTGTTATTGTGTACAGGGTGGACCATTTATATAGATACACCTTAATAAAATGGGAATGGTTGGTGATATTAACTTCCTGTTTGTGGCACATTAGTATATGTGAGGGGGGAAACTTTTCAAGATGGGTGGTGACCATGGCGGCCATTTTGAAGTTGGCCATTTTGAATCCAACTTTTGTTTTTTCAATAGGAAGAGGGTCATGTGACACATCAAACTTATTGGGAATTTCACAAGAAAAACAAAAAAAGTGCTTGGTTTTAACGTAACTTTATTCTTTCATGAGTTATTTACAAGTTTCTGACCACTTATAAAATGTGTTCAATGTGCTGCCCATTGTGTTGGATTGTCAATGCAACCCTCTTCTCCCACTCTTCACACACTGATAGCAACACCGCAGGAGAAATGCTAGCACAGGCTTCCAGTATCCGTAGTTTCAGGTGCTGCACATCTCGTATATTTTTGGTAAAAAAAATTCGCAATCGCCGTTTATTGATTGGTTTGCGCAAAAGTTGCCACGTTTACACATGATGAGAATTAATTTCTGGGGTTTTTAATTTTTTAAATATTTTTTACTAGTAATGGCGGCGATCTGTGATTTTTGACGGTACTGCGATATTGCAGAGGACATGTCCGACCTGTTTGATACTTTTTTGGGACCAATGACATTTATACAGCGATCAGAAATTTAAATGTCCACTGATTACTGTATAAATGTCACTGGCAGTGAAGGGGTTAACCTGCAGGGGGTAGTGAAGGGGTTAACTGTGTTCCATAGGCGTGTTCTAACTGTGAGGGGACTGGGCTGCTATGGGCATAAGAGATCTAACTGATCGCAGTGACAGGGATCAGTAGATCTCTTATGTTCCCACAGACAGTGCGGGGAACCCCATTCTTTTGCTCTGGCTGCTCATCGTGGTTCACCGGCGGACATCGGGTCCACCCGAGCCGCGGGCACACTCCTCCGGAGTTCACCCGAGCCGCGGGCACACTCTTCCGGAGTCCACCCGAGCCGCGGGCACACTCCTCCGGAGTATGACTAATTTACAGTATTTCTAGTATACCAGCACAGCAGATGTTTCCATCACGTTTAGAGATATTTTCCCTTCACCACACCTGGTAAATCTGTGACCACTATTTGTGACTTATTTGCAGTGACCACACACTAGTATTTATATTGAGAGACACTATGGTATATTCACCAGTATTTTGAACGATATTGTTTAACCACATAATTGTGATAACAACACTGTAAAGGGTTGCATTCATCTATTTCTATGCACTTGTTGCACCAATGATTTTAAGGTGAGCGCCGTATACACCTCATAACTTATACCTATATAAGGATGTTAACTTTCATAAAAATGGGTAACATCCCATTCATGGTTCAAACCTTTGCAGTTTTCTACTGTGTAGTTTGAAAATCCAAAATACCTCCCTTTTACAGAGGAGGCGAAAAGCATCACCCCCTCTGCTGGGAGTTCTTATCTTTTCAATTACTTGTACATAGATGGACACTAGATTTCCACCGTGCATTGAGTTGAAGTGAAGTGCCACATTCGTGGATTTTTTCGTTTTAATATTCGAGAGATGTTCCCGAAAACGATCTCTCAATCTATGGGTAGTTCTCCCTATGTACTGGATAGAACATGTATAGAGTTGAGCAGACACCTGGATGTTCGGGTTCGGCGGGTTCGGCCGAACTTCGCGAAAAAGTTCGAGTTCGGCCCCGAACTTAACCCGAACTTGACTCCGAACCCCATTGAAGTCAATGGTGACCCAAACTTTTGGGCACTAAAATGGCTCTAAAAAAGTCCTGGAAAGGGCTAGAGGACTGCAAAAGGAAGCACAATGGGGGTAATAGTAGGACAAGTGCTCTGCAAACAAATGTGGATAGGGAAATAACTTAAAATCACATAAAAAAATAAAGAGACTCCTGCATGACTTGGAGCTCAGCCTGCTTGGCTGATTTACAAGGGGCTGAGGTGAAAGACAGATGGCCATGGAGTTCAGGTGCCAAGTCTAAGCTTTCAGCAAGGGACCGGGTGGGAGACAATGTGACTGCACGCGTCACTCGCATGACCTTCATTCCATGTGGGGTCTAGAACCTCATCATCCTCCTCCACATCATCTTCCACCCACCCTTCACCACTGCCCTCCTTGTCAGAGACAATGTGAAGGAACTGGAGGCATTGTCAGCCACCCAATCTACTATCGCCTGTACTTGTTCTGGCCTCACCATTCGTTGAGCAGCATTCGGGCCTACCATATAACGTTGAAGGTTCTGTCAGCTAATCGCACCTGAAGAAGGTGTTTCACTTGTGCGTGTAGCTGGCACAGATTGACTATGTCCTCTCCTTGCAACAGGAGCTTCACCAACACCACCAACACCAGCAGCACCACGCCCACATCCCTTATTTGACGCTCTCCTCATTCTGGACGCAAATGTACTATTTAGCACAAATTTATATTATTTTTTAAACAAGAAATGCACAGCAAGGTGCAAATGTACTATGTAGCACTATTTTTTTTTTAAAGCAGCAATGTAGATGCACTTTTTATTTTTGTGCAAGAAATGCACCGCTGGCCGCAAATGTAGTATTTAGAATATTTTTTTTTTTAAACCAGCAATGTAGACGCACTTTTTATTTTTGTGCAAGAAATGCACCGTTGGCCGCAAATGTAGTATTTAGAATACATTTTTTTTTAAACCAGCAATGTAGACACACTTTTTATTTTTGTGCAAGAAATGCACCGCTGGCCACAAATGTAGTATTTAGAATATTGTTTTTTTTTTTAAACCAGCAATGTAGACGCACTTTTTAATTTTGTGCATGAAATGCCCCGCTGGCCGAAAATTTTATATTTTGCACAAAATTATTTTTTTTTTTCAATTTGTCTAACTGCAATGTAAAAGCAGTATTTAAATATGCCAAAATGTTGCCAACTGAACTAACAGAACACGATTAAAGTAGTGTCCCTGACACACAAGCAGTTGCAAGTGCACTGCACTTGCAAAAATGGCTGCAAACGCCCACCTAACAAACAGAAAAATTGCTTAGGTTTTATATGAGGCACTTTCCTTAGCAAACAAAATGCACTCTAGCAAACAAATATCTCCACTAGCACCCACCCACCAATAAATCGCTGTTTTTAACAGATTTTCTAAAGCTAATCTGTCCCTCACAGCAGCAGCATCCTCTCCTTACACTAGTATGAGATAATGTGACATGCAGCACTACGTAGCTCCAGCTTATATAGAAGCTGGGTCACATGGTGCCCTGGCCGTTAGTAGGCATGGCTGTGTTGGCTTCTAAGGGCAAACAAGTGAAACGCTTGTTGATTGGCTGCCCTGCAGCTATTCAACAGGCGCGAAAAGATACCCGAACCCAGACTTTTTCTCAAATGTCCGGGTTCGGGTTTGGGACACGGACACCCTAAAGTCCGGTACGAACCCGAACTTTACAGTTCGGGTTCACTCAACTCTAAACATGTAGTATGAAAGGCTGACATTAGATTTGGTAGTGAGATTTGAGGTTGTTGGATGAAAAATAGAATTTATGTGTCTTAGGCCCTACTTTGATACACTGAATGATGTTGTTAGATCTAATTGTGGCAAGGAAAGGCTCTAATGAAATGGCAAACAGCAGGGGTGACAAAGGCACCCCTCCCTAGTGCTATTGTGTAGTGTGAAGGGGTTACTAAGTAAACCATTAATTCGGATTTGTGCTGTGGGTTGGGAATAAAGGGCAGAGATGCAATGGAACATCTTAGGGCCCAATCCGAAAAAGCATAAGGTCATTCGTAGGTAATCCCTGTCCACCCTGTCAAACGCTTTTTCCGCGTCTGTGGATAGAAGAAGGGTGGGCAGGGCGCTCCTGCGGATGTAGTGGATTAGAAAAAGAGTGTGGAGGGAATTATCCCTTCTCTATTAGGTATGAAGCCGTTTGGTCAGCCGTGATCCATTGGGGGAGGAGTGGGACTAGTCTATTGGCCATAAATTTAGCAAATAATTTGATGTTAGCATTCAAGAGGGAAATAGGTTTGTAACTGCCACACTGGGTGGGATCCTTACTCGCTTTGGGGATTACTGTTATGTGGGCAGAAAGGGATTCTGGACATAGGGTTACAGTATCAGAAATGTAATTGGCATAGGCTGTTAAGCGGGGGAGTAATATCTCACCAAATGTTGTATAATAAAGGCTCTGTGTACCCATCATGGCCAGGGGCTTTGCCCAGCAGTGTAGTTTTTAATGCCTTTTGAAATTCTTCAATAGAGAAGTCGGCTTCCATAAGTTTAAGATCTTTATGTGGGAGTTTAGAGAGTTTTGCTTGTTTTAAATAGGAGTGTATTTGTTTACGTTTTTCTTCTGGAGGTTGTGAGGCTAAGTCCCCCTTAGGCCCCTTTCACACGGGCGGATCATTCGGGTCCGCCTGTCAGTTTTTCAGGCGGACCCGAATGGACGCTCCATTGTGCTCTATGGAGCGACGGATGTCAGCAGTGACATGTCCGCTGACAGCCGATCCGCTGCGATCCGCCAAAAACAGACGGATGGAAACCCTATTTTCCATCTTCCTGGCGGATCGGATCGGATGAACATGGACAGACGGTCCGTGTTCATCCGATTCTCCATAGAGGAGAATGGAGCTGTGACAGGACAGTCTCTGCACGGAGTGCAGAGTCTGTCCTGTTATCTGCCGGCTTAGCGAGGATAAACGGACTGATCTCCGCTGAGCAGCAGAGTCCGTCAAAATGGGCTCCGCTGGTGTGAAAGGACCCTTAATGTTATAGAGGTCAGCAAAGAATTCTCTAAAGGCCTTAGCGATTTGGGGGGGAAGTGTGTATCATGTTGCCTGTGTATAGTTTAATTTTAGGGATAAAGGATGCAGATTTTTTGCTCTGAGAGAGCGTGTGAGCTGTCTACTAGGTTTATCTCCCCATTCGTATATTTTCTGTGAAACAATGGGGAATTTCTTTTTGTTTCTAAGTCTAAAAGGGTTTTGAGTTCTTCTCTTTTTTGTATAAGAGCCTCAAGATGCGATGCATGTAGGGAAAGTTTGTGCTGTTTAACACAAAAATTGTGTCAAGGATGAAGCCAAGAAGTAAACATCTGTGGGATTGGAGAGGAGCGAGTCGTTGAGTTTCCAATTATTGGTGCGAGGTGCTAGAGAGGGGATGGACAAGCATATGGAGACTGGGGCGTGGTCCGATATAGATGCTGTGAGGCTGAAAGCAAAAGAGGAAGATGGAAATGGTCAATAAAGATATTATCAATCCTAGAGTAGGAAATGTGTCTTTTAGAATAATAGGAGAAGTCTTTAGCTTTAGGATGAGATAAACGGCAGGCGTCAATTAGTTGGAGGTCAAGGAGCCTTCGTTTTACAAAGGCCAAGTGTTTAAATGGAATGCTAGAACGACCAAGTGAGGTCCATTATGGGGTCTAATGGCATATTAAAGTCTCCTGCTAGGATAATTAACCCCTTGGCGAAACCTACTAGTTGTGTGAGGATTTGGGACATGAAAGCAGGATGGTAGTGGTTAGGGGAGTAAATGTCTGCCAATGTACATTGGGTGCTGCCTATAGTACCTTTAAGAAATAGAAAGCAACTATGATCATCCGCTAACATCTCGGTGAGCTGGAAGGACACACTACCACTAAACCCAATAGCCACTCCTTTAGTTTTTTAGTGTCGGAAAGACTGTAGTACCCTTGTGGGAATTGAGTAGGTGTGCGTTTGAAAGATGTAGAGTGCGTGAGCTGTGTTTCTTGGAGAAAGGCGATAGAGCAAGCAGCTTGTTTTAATTCTCTCGTTACCTGTTGTCGCTTCATAGCATGGTTCAAACCCCGTACCTTATATGAAACAATTTTCGGGGTAGCCATTGTGTCAGTGATGCATGAGTTTCCAACCCACAGAACCATCTATACCAGCAAATAAGGGGGATAGAAAGGGAAACAAGGAAAAGGGACAGAGAAAAATGTAGGAGGAAGAGATAAAGTATATACGGTATATATATATATATATATATATATATACATATATGACAAAAGTACACTTATGACATTGCTAATGGGAATTCTGAAATATACACGCAAAGAACTGCTGTGGTCCCTGTGGGGAGAGTGAGAGCAGCCAATAAAACATTTGCAGATTGTTTGACTACATATGCATAGGGGCAGCTCTCACTCAACAACCCCAGAAGGAGAAGAGGGCGTGGAATAGATATAGGAGGGAATGCATGGAGTGGAGTTGCTATGCTCCATCAGCACATGGAGTGAGTAACTTGAAAATTTCAAAACTTTTAACAGGAGGGGAGGGTCTACCCAAGGTGTAGACCAAGGAAAGCTGCAAAAAGGATAAATCGGGTACATCTCCCCCATTTCCTTTGATGAGCCGGTGTCGCAGTATGCCCTTTTTTTAAGGTGTTTTCCGCCATTGGTGATCCAAATTTACTGTGAACATTGGAATAGGGTCTTGCCAACCAGGGGGATCTATCAGAGACATGTTGAATTCCTCGCAAAAGGCTGGGAGTTCCTCTGGGAATCTGAGTGTAGATGAACAGCCATTTTTGGTGGCGATTAAACATGCGGGAAAACCCCATCTGTAGATGGCTCCATCCGCCTTCAGCTGCTCGAGAAGGGGTTTAAGTGCGCAGTGACGGTCCAAAGTCTCCTTGGAGAGGTCTGGGAATATATTGATGACTGCACCGTCAAAATCAATGTTGGGGTGCCGTGTAGTTTTATCATGATGGCATTTTTATCTTCAAAGTAATGAAAGCGACAGATGACATCCCTAGGCTGCTCTGCTGAGAGGTTGTGAGGCTGCAGGGCCCGGTGTAATTGGTCGAACCTCAGGGGGTCTGTAACTGGTCTACCCAG
This sequence comes from Glandirana rugosa, assembly GCA_018402905.1. Lineage (NCBI taxonomy): Eukaryota > Metazoa > Chordata > Amphibia > Anura > Ranidae > Glandirana > Glandirana rugosa. The sequence goes on from BLSH010367513.1 coordinate 89,491, forward strand.
AATCGTAAGCAGTATTCCCTGTATTGTGACCTCCAGGTCGCCATGTTTACTTGCTTCTGGTAAGCCCCGGAATCGCAGATTGTTCCTGCGATTACGGTCTTCTAAATCCTCGAGCTTGTAAAGAGTGGCACGGTGTGCTAGTGCCAGCTGAGTAACTGTATCTTGTAGTTCTTTAATGGCCACTTCACATGAGCCCTGGCATTGCTCTGTGTCCTCTACCTGGGCAAGCAATCAGATCTCACTGCAGTAATTTCCTTTTTAATTGATTTCTCCAGGCTATGGGAGGAAAGATAAGAAGCCGGGCCTTTCCCTGACTGCTTGCCGACTGTTGTGCGGAGTCCTGAAGATTTGGTGGGCATTGCTGGAGGAGCAGAGGCCGGTGTCAGGACGGAGCTCTCTCTAGACACATCCGCTCTGCGCCATGCGTAAGCCACGCCCCCACTTATTTATTTATTTATTTTCTTAGTTGTGCTTCATATAAAGTCCCAACCAAGCCACATTTTTAATTGCTGCCTAATAAATAACATAATATATAAAACCTGGTCTCTGTTAAAGCTGAACTTTGGGAATGATCTTTATTGAGGTCCAGCTTGTCAAAATGTAAGTATGCATGTGTAACACACCCCCGTAGGGACTGCTGATGAACTTGGATCCCACTCTCCTGCACAATCAGGCGTGCCGAATTCTCACAAGCACTCCAGAGTCAGAGAACAGTCCGTGAGTTTTTTTTTTAATTTACTGAGGATTAATAACTTGGATAGGGATGAGCGTTATGGGATACCCCACTTGACTTCATCAAAACTTCAGCAACAACTTCAGGGACATCTTCCTATATACAGTCTATATACAGTTTCTCTACTTTCCTCCTGCCATCACTTGCTTACTCCAGCTGATTCACTGTAGATAATCTGACAGGCTCCCAGTCAGATTTTAGTAATAGCCCTTTACAGGCAGGAACTTGAAACCGTCTTGTTGTGTAGCAAAAATTGCAGTGAACAGTTTGTATCTCTCCTCTGTGGCTACTGATCCTAGTACCACCTCTTTAGGCATTACCAACCCACCTGGCGGCAGCTGCCCCCTTCACTAGCCTTCCAGGCTAACTCTCAACACCAGTCCTCCAGACCGACTCCAGACCCAGCTGACTCTCAGGAGATCTCCCAGGGAAGAATGAATACTTAATCACACCTCTGTCTTCAGGGAGACTGGCTACATATGGCAGTCTCCCCCCTTGTTAGTCCCCAGCAATGCTGATCTACTCACTTTGTTCTCTCTTGCTTCTGGTCCTCTAGGAAGGGCTTCCTCCCCTGTGGTATGGCAGGATCCTTCCAGAACTCAAGCCCTGGCCCAAGGCAGGACACCCCCCCGGACTAGAGAATACCCCTGAGGGCCACCGACAGCCTCCTCAGCCCTGTATCTCCATCTTCCACCCGACTGCCCTGCTGGCATGGCTTATGTCTATTTATGAGGTAAGCTCTGCCCCTGCAAGCCCACTACTGGAGATTGTCCGAGGCTTCAAGGCAGCTCCTCCTAACCTCCACCCACTAGCTCTAGAACATTCTCCAATGTCCCAGAAACAGGGGAAGGCACCAGAGGAGCTGTCAGGAGGAGTCATCCAGCCCTGACTCACTGAACCCTGACCCAGATTCCATAGCTCAGACTAAGCCCTGAGCTAAAATAAAATGTACCTACTTTAAACTCTAACACTACTTCTAGCACACATTAGAGGGTGCACGTCATATCTCAAACCTGAAGTCCCGGAGGGGAAGATGACAATCACTGTAGTAGTTAGCCACAATATTCTGGGTCTTACACAGGTTCTATGTGATTGATTTCCTCACAGGAAGCACTGACCATAGGGGTCACTCACTCAGCACCACTTTCATACATAAAATGCTTTGTATTTTGTTCAGTGAATACAAAGTGTTCTCTAACTGGGTGAGGTAGAGATTGTGATGTAACCGTCCCTCTTTTTCGTCTTGTCCAATTAAATAATGCCTCATTGAAAAAAAGGCATTCAGTGCATGGTGCTGAGGGAGTGACCCACTTTGATCAGTGTGCAGAGGGGAAGCCATTTGCATAGAAACCCAACAGGACCTGCAAGAATGCAGCTATCATTGTAGCAATACCAAATAGTAGAGGAATTATCAGCTTCGACAGAGGCCCATCAGGTATGAGATATGAATATCCACATTGTGCCAAGCTGGAACCCTGTAAAAAATGCAATAACGATACTTTCTGTAGTTCAGCTTTAAAGTGAAGATGAAATATGAGGGATCTTCAGCACACAACCTGTCTACAGCTGTATATATTCTGGACTTTGAGCAACCATAGAGAACAGATCACTGCAGGTAAACAGGTACAACTTATGTAGGAGGCTTTTTTCCATGTGTGTGTATCATCTGAATTTAGTCACTTTAGTCACTGGATATATGTAAGGGTTTACAACCACTTTAAAGTATAACTAAAGTAAAAAAAAACTTTTTTTATTTTTAGATAGGCTGGAGAATGGATTAAAAAACAGTCAGGTTTTTATTGCTGCTTGTGCCCCCATTGGGGAGATTCACCTTCTCTATTTGTTCTGTTTACTGTTATTACCAAATGTGAAAGTAAAATATGCAGGTTTTACTTTGCAAGGGTTTCCTCTCGCTTCTTTGTTTTGGCTTTAGGACAGAAAGAGAAGGGAAATCTCCCCAATGGGGGGCAGATAGCAAAAACTTGGCAGGGTTTATAACCTTCCCTTACTTTATCCAACATTTTAAAAAAGTGCCTTTAGTTCTACTTTAAAGTGGTCCTAAAGCTTTAAAGTGTTACTAAACCCAGGACCCTGCATTCAGTATATCTGGTCTCCCACGGTACATAGAGCACAGTATTTTAGTAAATATAAACTGCCAAATACCCTTTTTCATCAGCAGTATACAGCAGTCTTATAGACATCTATCAGTGTGTGGTTAAAGCTTCTAGGAGGAGTTTTCTGACTCTGACTGTCCTATGAGGCTGCAGGACCCCCGTCCCTCTGTCTGGACAGCGCTGGTTGGCGCTGTGCTGATCACATGCACCCTCCCAAAAAAAACTCTCTAGCAATACACACTAAACTAGGCATGTGCAGAGTGACTCCAAAGGCTCTGTCTTATCAGGATATGGATTGGGGACTGTGGAAGAAGGGGAGGATCAGAGAAGACAGGGTCAAACAGCTTTTGTACACAGTGCAGAGGATTAACTCCTTAGGTTCCATAGTAAGTATAACAAGCATGCTTTACTGCATATACAGACTGATTTTACTGTTGTGGGTTTAGTAACACTTTAAGATTTTTTACCTTAATGCATTCACCCCCCCCCCCCCATATTTACCTGATCCTGATTTAGATCGAGTGCTCTCACACCTCTTAGTGCAGATTGGTAGCAGTGGGAGCAATTGGCTCCTGCTGCTGTCAATCAAATCTGAAGATGAGGGAGCGTGGGGCATGTGTCTATAGATGCTGATAGCGGGGCTTGGGAGCGAGCCAGCACTAATACTCCACCTAGAAAGCGGCTTGCTAGGGGTGTACTTGGAAGGCAAAAGGACCCAGGAGTGCTGGCGGAAGACCACAGAAGAAGAGGATCAAATCACTTTAAAGTGGAGTTCCACCCACATTTTTCACTCCTCACCATGCAGCACTAATGTGCATCCTTAAAATGAATTGGCATTTTTTTTCTGTTCACTTACCTGATTTGTGCCTATATCTAATTTCACTTCCTCCTTTAGGGGCCATGGCGCCGTACGTCATTTGCGGCTTTGCATTGGCTCCTGGGAGATCTTGGTCAGCTTGACATGGCACTGCTCCCTTAACATTAGCTTCTATGAAAAATCTTGGTAAACTTGACATGGCACAGCTCCAGTAACATTTAACATTGGCATCAATGGAAAATCTTGGTCAGCTTGACATGGCACTGCTCCAGTGCCATATCAAGCTGACCAAGATTTTCCATTGAAGCCAATGTTAAATGTTACTGGAGCCGTGCCATGTCAAGCTAACCAAGATTGCACCACACTGCACATGTACAAGATCGACAGGTGCATGCTGGGTAGCCAGCATGCACGGAATGCAGGACTGCGGCTTCAGATGCCCACACTGGAGATGATCGCACTGTGCAGGAACTTCATAAAGTAAGAAAACAATGCTGCACAAATAAAAAACTGGGCATAGTTTACAGCATACCTTTGTAACATTGGACGAGACATGAGTATTCTAGGGGTATTTTTTATGTAAAAAGGCATATTTCGGTCAGAACTCCACTTTAAGTTCTTTGTTTACACATGTTACACTGATCCCCACTGGAGCCTCTTACCGTGACTTGTTGCAGTTTGACCAGTAGGGGAGAGGAGACTGCGGAAATACTTCCTACTGACTGCATTAGACTGACAACATCATCTCAGCCTAGGCAAAGTCACTTGACCAGAGCTCAACAGCTTTTTAAAATTGGAAATATGAAAGGTAGAGCTTATATAAATGATACAGCATATATATTCATGCAGACATGTAAAATTAGGTCTGCTTTTACTGTAATTTCAACAGACCTTTGTTCTATGGAAATGTTCTGCTTTTCCTTTAGACTCATTTTCCCATAGCAATCTGAAATGCTGATGGAACATTTAGTTTGTATGTTACAGAACATTGGTACATAGGGATAATGTTCCAAGTTTTAATGCCGCTATGATATTTTCCTTCACATTTCATATGAAAGTCCATTTAATCTTTAACACATTAAGTTAAGTTTAATACCTGAGACCGAAGGATTCCAAATGTTAGCGCACTCCAATGAAACAAGAGCCATTATTTTTCTTCTACGCTCTTCTACTCTGAGCCAGGGGAATGGTAATTAAACAAAACCATATGTATTCCCTTTCACGTTTTCTGCCAGGAGATCAGCAGGCACGCTGCCTTGTATGTGTTTTGCTACTTTGTTTGTTCTATGTGAGAACTTTATGAAGTCCATTAAGATTTTAGCACCAGGTTTACTGTATAAAGCGTCACTTTCAGCCAAGACTCTTTCTAGATCAGGTCATAAGCACTCATATTCGCCCCCGCCGTAGACTCACTAACCTATCATCATTTTTCATGAATTGTACTATTATGTCAGCTCTATCCCCAGAGACTTTAAAATAAGGTGAGCTATGTTCTAATAGTTCTAATACTATACCTCTGTTGTTTCCGTTTTTTTTTTTTTTTTTTACAATTGTAAGAGAACCAGCTGTTAAAATCTACACAACTGTTATTCCCTTCCCTCTTTCCCCCTCCTTTGCGCCCCCCCCCCTTTTCCGACTCCCTCTTCTGGTTTCCCCCTAA
>BLSH010367513.1:100816-113461 GCA_018402905.1 Glandirana rugosa
CATTTTTTTATTTGATTTTAATTTATTTTCCCTATCCCCATTTATTTGTAGGGCACTTGCCCTAGTTTGAAGATGATTTTAGAACAGTTATATGGCTTCTACCGTTAATTAATACTTTTCAGACACAGTTTGAAGATGAACCACATTCATCTCCATTTTTGCATTTTTTATGTTTTTATTTTTTAAAAAATATTTAAAGTTATTTCCCTGTCCCCATTTTTTTGTAGGGCACTTGCCCTACCCTTACCCCCATTTTACTTCCTTTTGCAGCCCTCTGGGGCTTTCCAGGACTTTCCTACAGCCATTTTTGTGCCTAAAAGTTCGGGTCCCCATTGATTTCAATGGGGTTCGTTGTCCGTGCGAGCGTTCGGGTTCCGTCCGGACCCGGACCCGGACTTTGTCCCGAAGTTCGGACGGACCAGCAGAACTCGAACGTCCAGGTGTTCGCTCAACTCTACCCATCACTTCAAAAACAAAATTGACACAATTCGTGATGAGATATCTTGCGTCCAGCTTCCTCCACCAACCAACACATCAAGTCCAACACCCCACTCAACACTTTCCTCATTCAATCCTGTTAGCTCTGAGGAAATTGCCAAACTCCTTTCCACAGCCCACCCACCACCTATCCCCTGGACCCTGTCCCCTCACAACTACTACGACCACCCTCCTGCTCTGTCCTAAACTCTCTAACGCACATCTTCAACCTCTCCCTCTTTTCCTGCACCTTTCCCTCTCCACTCAAACATGCGCTGGTTACCCCCATACTTAAAAAACCCTCACTGGACCCCACCTGTTTGAATAACTTAATTTCCCTGATCCCGTTTGCCTCCAAGCTTCTTGAATGCCTTGTCCACAACCGTATGAGTTGCTACCTCACTGACAACAACCTTCTTGATCCCCTACAATCAGGCTTCCGCCCACAACATTCAACTGAGACTGCCCTACTAAAACTCACCAATGACCTACTAACTGCTAAAACCAATGGCCAGTACGCCATACTCATACCCTTAGACCTTTCTGCTGCGCTTGACACAGTTGACCACCCACTCCTCCTCAGTAAACGCCACTCCTTTGGCCTCCGTGACTCTGCTCTTTCCTGCTTCTCCTCCTACCTATCTCAGCGCACCTTCAGTGTCACGTACAACAACATCTCCTCTGCTCCTCTATCTCTTTCTCTTGGGGTACCCCAAGGCTCTGTCCTTGGACCCCTCCTATTCTCCCTCTATACCTCTTCCCTGGGCCAGTTGATAATTTCTCATGGCTTCAAATACCACCTCTATGCTGACGACACCCAGATCTATCTCTCGGCTCCTCAACTCTGCACCTCAATCTCCTCACGCATCGCAAACTTACTGAATGACATATCGGTATGGATGTCATGCCACTTCCTCAAACTGAATCTTTCTAAAACTGAGCTTGTAATATTTCCTCCTCCCTGGTCCACTCCTCATGACTTTACCATTGAGATCAACGGCACAACCATTAGTCCTTCCACACATGCCAGGGTCCTGGGTGTAATCCTAGACTCCGACCTCTCTTTCAGCTCCCACATCCAATCACTGGCTAAATCTTGCCGCCTCAACCTCCGCAACATCTCCAGAATTCCCCCCTTCCTAACTAACGTCACCTCAAAACAACTTATTCACTCCTTGGTTATTTCTCGCCTTGACAACTGCAACTCCCTCCTCCCTGGCCTACCTTTACTTTATTCCCCCTTCAGTCTATCATGAATGCTGCTGCCAGACTTATACACCTTACTAACCGATCCGTGACTGCTGCCCCGCTCTGCCGATCGCTTCACTGGCTTCCCTTACCCCACTGTATAAAATTCAAAATACTAACCACGACATACAAGGCCATTCACAACACTGCCCCCAGCTCCAACACCAACCTCATCTGCAGATATCACCCAAATCGTCCTCTCCACTCCTCCCAGGACCTCCTGCTCTCTAGCTCCCTTGTTACCTCCTCCCATGCTCGCCTACAGAACTTCTCCAGAGCCTCTCCCATCCTCTGGAACTCCCTGCCCCAGAATGTTCGGTCAGCCCCCACCCTGTCCGCCTTTAGGCGATCTTTGAAAACTCACTTATTCAGGGAAGCCTACCCCACCTCCACCTAAGAACTGTGCTTGATCAGATCATCACCTGCAGCCATTACCTTTTGCACCACCTCCCTCTCCCTTTAGATTGTAAGCTCCATGAGCAGCACCCTCCTATTCTTTCTGTATTGAACTGTATTGTAATTGTACTGTGTCCCTTATTTATTGTAAAGTGCTGCACAAACTGTTGGTGCTATATAAATCCTGTATAACAATAATAATAATATAAATGTAATTTGCGTACAGTGTTGCATGACCATGCAATTGTTAGTTAATGTAGCGTAGTGCCGAATAGCGAAAAATGGCCTGGTCACAAAGGGAGTGAAACCTTGCACAGGGCATGTGGCTAGTAAAGCAACAATTAAGATTGCATGAAACAAACTGTCTTTGCTAATAAATACATGTACTATCGACCATCAGCCCGGAGGTTATGTCAGTTATAATTCCTGAGCTCTGGCAGAAGACAGGTCTTTGTTTTATAGCGGACTACAGCAATAATTTCTGCTTTGAATGAATACATGTGCATAACAGCACACACAGCCATCCCTGAGAGTGAATACTGCACTAGTGTATCAACCTTAGTGGATATTTAGAGTGTTTTAAATACCCATATCTAATTGCTGTTTTGAAGTGACTGTGTCACCACATTTTGTGGTGTAAAAGAAGAGCAAGTTTTAAACAGGGTGCAGGTTTCCTTTAGGTGCAAGGCCTGCCTATGTAGGCTAGAGAGCTTTTCTGCCCACCAATTAAGGACATATAAGACCTGGGGGTGGGTGCGCTTGGAAAGGAAAGAGAAAATTCTAGAAGAAATCTTGTTCCGCTGGAATGGTGACTTAGGACCATGAGAGGCCTGGGCCTACTACAATTTTCCCCCTTGAGGGAAAAGTCAAGGAAAAGATAACCCCTATTGAGGAGGAGAGGAGTCAAGTGTAAGACCCAAATCCAGTCAAGATATTGACTAGGGTTAATTCTACTAAGCTTAATTATTGTACCCTATTAGGGAAATGTTGAGGTTCTGCAGTGACAAAAAACATTGTTCCTTGTTGCCATGTTAAAGCATTGTGAAATTGAATTGTCAGGCTTTATGTTCAGTAAAATGTGCTCATAAGCTACTATGCGGGACTAAATATTCGTATCTTTCTTTGAGTGAGTATACATGAAGAACTACAAAGGTCTGCTACTGGGTCTCTATAGGGTAGGGCTCGTTCGCTTTTACAAAGCAGGACACTGTGTCAGAGCTAAGCACTGGGCCTCTCACTAAATAAAGCAAGTCTACAAGCATGTTCCCTGACAGTATTGTACTGAGAATGAGTGATCTGTGAAACATGGGTTTTGGGTCTCTGAGCGGCCCAGAACATAGGACCCAGTTTATCCTGAATCAGCATCATGGGTGGCCATGGTGCAGGCGGACTGGCCACCAAGACTATAACAACTAACCAATGTTGATGGTGGCTCTGCATGCCACCTGCCTAGAATCAGAATTATGCATTGGCATGGGACGAGCAAGCCGGCTGCCATCACCATGGAAATAAATGACAAAGTGCATGCTGGCCGTAGAGATGGGTTGTTATAGTGCTGGTGGCTGACCAGTCTGCACCCCTGAAAACTCATGACGCTGATCCAGGACAAACTGGGTCCCTTGCTTGCGACAACTATGAAGCTGGAATTCTAGTATTAAGTATTTATTCTACTGCAGTGGGGTGGCCTTTATGCGCAAAATTATGTGCCTGTATGCCGCCGGAGCCCAGTTCCCGCTATGATTGGACACAGCAGGAGCCAATCAGCGGGTCCGGCAGACCCGATGTACACCGGAAGTTCGGCAATCATTCAGAGAGAGGCAGAACGGCGGTCTGCCTATGTAAACATGGTAGATTGCCGTTCTGCTAGTAAGAAAGACAATGATCTTCTGTTTCTGCTAAGCAGGAGCATGGATCTCTGTCTTTCTTCAGTTAAGCCATCCCTCACACAGTAAGAAATTATTCCCAGCGAACACAGTTTTTTTGACCGTCCCTGATGTTAACCCCTACCCTGCCAGTGTCATTTATACAGTGACAGTGCATTTGTTTTAGCACTGATTACTGTATTGGTGTCACTGGTCCCCAAAAAGTGCCACTTAGTGCCCCGCCTGTCTGCCACAATGTCGCAGTCCCACTAAAAATTGTTGATTGCCGCCATTACTGGTAAAAACAATAAACAAAAATAAAAAGTCCATAAATCTATCCCATAGTTTGTAGATGCTATAACTTTTGTGCAAATCAATTATTATAAGCTTATTTGGATTTTTTTTTACCAAAAACAAGTCGTAGAATACATATTGGCCTAAATTGATGTAGAAATTAGATTTTTTACATTTTTTTATTAGATATGTTTTATAGCAGAAAGTAAAAAATATTGTTTTTTTTTTCAAAATTGTCTGTCGTTTTTGTTTATAGCGCAAAAAATAAACACCGCAGAGGTGATCAAATACCACCAAAAGTAAGCTCTATTTGTGGGAAAAAAATGACATCAGTTTTTTTTGGGTACAGCATCGCATGACCGCGCAATTGTCAGTTAAAGCAAGACAGTGCCGTATCGCAAAAAATGGCCTGGTCATTAAAGGGGGTAAAGGGGATGAAGTGGTTAATGGGGAACTGATTTTAATGTTTTTTTAATAAAGCGGGTTTTCCAAGGGTACAGCTTCAAAGATTTTATTTTTTTTTTCTGCTTTCGATTTTAGCCCTGGTTCACATATGGGTGATGCGGGAACCGGTGTGATTATAGAGTTGGTTCCCGCATCGCAGTCTTCCCGCAGGCAGTTCACACTGCCTTCTGTGAACTGCTGGCGGGTGTCATTACAGAGTCAATGACACCCCCACTTTTCTTCACAGATCGCAGTGCGAACTGTGAACTGGCACATGTATCGGATCACATGGGTGAGAACTCCCATGTGATCCGATTCTAGTGCGGGAAAAAAAAGGTACATGTACCTTTTTTTGCAAATCTAATGCGAGTTCAGCCATACAAGTGTACTTGCACTGCTCAGAGATCGCATGTGATTGGCACCTGCCGGTGCCAATCACATGCAATCTCTGACATCGCATTAGTCTGAACCTGGGCTCATGATGTTTGTAGTACAAATTTAATTTCTGCAGTCTATGGAAGTCCAAAAAATCAGGTTGAAAGTTTGAGCACTGGGGCACATTTTCTCTGAGGTTTGAGCACATTTTGACGGAGTTTAAGTAACCATTTTGCCAATTATGGACAGTTTCCTCACCAGCAGTGGGCCGTGGACGCAAATGTAAGTAAAAAAGCTCTTCTTTTACAGAGTGAGCTTTGATGACAAGGAACTTAAAAATTCTGCAGCTGATTCCATAAATTTACGATGGAAGCCTTGCGTCTTCAATTTGTTGCAACATATCAGAGATGGCATTAACAGTTCCTTAATTGACCTGTCTCCTGAAATGTCTATTTAACCAATGTTTATTACATGATCAAATCCTGCTGAACACTAACCAATGTCATTTCCCTTGCTGCTACCACTGTCTGATTTATCTTTAATCACGTCGTACATAAAGGCTCTGCATTTTATTTTTAGGCATTACAAATTGTACAGGAGAGTGAATGATTTTCATGCTCGGTCTTTGTCCTTTATTAAAAATGCTCCTTTCGGAGTTTGAGCGAGCTGTTCCAAGGATGAGCAGTACGTCAGATCTTTACCCAGTCATGCTATCAAAGGTTTAGACTTTTTTTCTTTCTCTTCTTTCCGGGCCAAAACTGATGTAAAATACATCAGAAAAGAACAAGAAACAGAAAGAGAAAGCCAGAGAACCCAGTGGGAGCAGAGAAACATTTTAAGCTGCGCGAGGCACAGAACATTCATTGGGAATAGCAGTGTGCAATTTTATCATTACTTATTTAAGAAAAAAAAATATTAAATATCTCAGCAGGATTACACAGCTCTTTTTTTTTTTTTTAAAGCACTCAAGTTTTTGTAGTGGGTTAAATGTTAGCTGTATTAGGATTTGCCATGATGATTACAGTACGCAAGCTGGAAAGTGTCAGAGCCGCCTCGAGTGATGAACAATATAAAGACAGGGTGACCTTTAACTCCACCATTATTACACTGGAAGATATTCATGGTAAGGGATTGTCACTTCCCACTAGGGATACTTTCATTCACTCTCTTGTGTTCCTTTTTACAGAATAACTTTAGTTAAACTTGTTATAAAGAGATTTACAAGAAGATCTCATTAATTATAGGAGACCGGTAACAGCAGAAAAACAGAAGCTGCTTTTACTGGTCTCTCTTCTGAAAATGCTACCTGCCTGGCTGTTATGCTCACCCACTTAATGCTATGAGCAACAGACCTTCAAAAGGTACAGATTGTGGGGTTGATTTACTAAAACTGGAGAGTACAAAATCTGGTGCAGCTGTGCATGGTAGCCAATCAGCTTCTAACTTCAGCTTGTTCAATTAAGCTTTAAAAAAAAAACCTAGAAGCTGATTGGTTTCTATGCAGAGCTGCACCAGATTTTGCACTCTCCAGTTTTAGTAAATCAACCCCAATGACTTCTTTGATGTCTATGATCTGTGCATTTGCTTTGTCTTGGTGGTGGTGAAAAAATCGAAGACAATAGGTAAGTATGTAGACAGGGCCTAATGCAGACCTCCTGAAACACGGATACATTTTATAGAATAGACTGCGGTTCTCAAAGTACCACAACCGCCATGTACATAGGTGTGCTCACAGGCCCCAAACCCCAAACATGGACAGGAGAGGAGAGAGGGCGTGATCTCCTTCTGCTCCTCTTTCCCTTACCACTCTGTCTACCCACCCACACTCCATTCCCTGGTATTCTGTGCTCGGGAAAGGGATGTGTGGGTTGGAAATTTGAAGCTCAGCAGCCTGCAGATACATCGTAGATTAAAGGTGTCAGTGCTTGAGCCTCCATCCTTGGGTGTGTGAGCTCACCATCCAATGTCTGAAGTTTCCCCCCCTCCTAGGGTGACCATGTGTCCTGGATTGCCCAGGAGAGTCCCGCATTTTTCAGGTCTGTCCCAGGCACCTTCATTTTGGGACAATACAGTGTCCCGGAATGAAACTGACAGCCACCCTGCACAGTGCAAGGTGTTGCCCAATCAGGGCACAGCAAAAGCTAGTTGTTAAGGAGTTTGGCCGGGAAGGTGCACATTGTGTCACCTGTCTAAACTGGTGACCACTATTTGCTTTTGTTTTTCCAAAAGTCATTTTTTTGGGGAAGGGGCGGGGAAGTGTCCCTGAATAGTAGTTTGGAAACGTGGTCACCCCTCCCTCTCTTCTCTCTCCTGCCTCTGAGCGGGAGTGTACACCAAGATAAGGGGGTACTGATGTAAGGGGGGCATTGGGAACCCTGATTTAAGGTGAAATGCTGGGAACTCTAAAGTAAGTGGGAGCTTTGGTTAGCAGAAACCCCCTTACATCAGAGTTATTTACACTAGAGTCCACAGTGTTCCCCCTTAAAAATAAATTGGCGTATGCGCTAAAGTGTTTGGGCTTGGCATGAAGAGAAGGTGGCAACCCTACTTGTAGTTCCAGAACAGGTGGAGGGCCACAGGTTGAGCACCCATCGCCTTATCTGTGTCCCTGAGTCTTGTGAGTAAACACAGTTAAATACTTAAAGTGGTATTAAACCCAAAATTAAAAATGCAATATATTGCAGCGTACCAATCATTAGATTTGGGCTTTTTTTTCCCCTCAGTTTTTAGCCAGTCATCTGGTCAGTAACACAGCTCCTGTATTAGAGTGGCCCCCCTCTGGATGAATGAGCACAGGGAGCACCTTTAGACAGCAGCATTGTCAGCCTGTGGGGAGGGGGTGTTAGGCAGAGTAGCAGATTTAGTTGCATTAACAATTTGAAGCCAATATCCACCTAATACTTTTACGAGAGGAACTTCAGTCATTTTTGAGAAAAGACCTAGCACTATCTTTACCAGGTCCAGATCTTTGCCAGTTTTCGGGTCCTTGGCGCTGCCATCTTGGCTCTGTAAAGCCACCTGTTTAGGGTTGCCACCTCATCCTTTTAAAACTGAACACACATTAATTACACAGGTTCTGTGGCTGATTAACCATTTGCCAACCAGCCACCGTCATTATACGGCGACAGGTCAGCACGTTCCCGCGAATCGCCATAGCTGTACTGATGTCCACCGGCCACCCGCAATCGCAGGAAAGAGAGTCAGAATGGGGATCTGTCAATGTAAACAGACAGATCCCCGTTCTGTGAGTGAACTAGAGAGATCTGCTGTTCCCAGTGATCAGGAACAGTGTTCTCTCTCTACTCCCAGTCAGTCCACTACCCCCACAGTTAGAAGCACCTCCCATGGAACACAGTTAACCCCTTGATCGCCCCCTAGTGTTAACCCCTTCCCTACCAGTGACATTTATACAGTAATCAGTACATTTTTATAGCGCTGATCGCTGTATAAGACCTTATTTACACTGTTGCTGGTAAACGGACGTTTAGAGGCATTTGGGCGTTTTTTTCAGCTGCCCCTGAACTCTCCTCTATCAGTACATTTACACAGGGTCGTTTAAGGTCGTTTCCAGGCAGCTGAGTTTAACCACTTGCCGACCGTCAACCTCAGGTTGACGGCGACAAAGTGGCTCGATGACGCAAACCGCCGTCATACGACGGTGGCTGTGAGATCACGCTCACTGTGTGGGGGGGGGGGGGGCTGGGAGCGTGTGCGGCAGACTCGATCTCCGCCGGCTACCCGCGATGCCCCCCCCCGGAGTGAAAGAACGGAGGTCTGTTTAAGTAAACACGGACCTCCGTTCTGTGAGAAGGGGAAGGGCTGTGATCACAGCCTTCCTCTACATGGAAGCTGTGATCACTTCCCTTCCCCAGCCAGGGCAGACCACACACAGTTAGAACACGCCCAGGGAACACAGTTAACCCTTAGAGCGCCCCCTGCAGGTTAACCCCTTCACTGCCAATGGCATTTACACAGTAATCAGTGCATTTTTATAGCACTGATCACTGTATAAATGCCAATGGTCGCAAAAAAGTGTCAAAATAGTCCAACATGGCCGCTGCAATATCGCAGTACCGCTAAAAATCGCAGATTGCCGCCATTACTAGTAAAAAATTTTAAAAAAATGAAAACCCCAGAAATGTATTCTCATCATTCGTAAACGCGGCCACTTTTGCGCAAACCAATCAATAAACGCCGATTGTGATTTTTTTTAATCACAAATATGAGGAAGAATATAAATCGGCCAAAACCGATGAAAAAAAAATGTTTTTTTGTAATTTTTTTTTGATTTGTATTTTAGCAAAAAGTAAGAAATGTGGGTTTTTTTGCAAAATTGTCGCTCTTCTTTTGTTTATAGCGGCGATCAGAAATGACGCAGCGATGATCAAATACCACCAAAAGAAAGCTCTATTTGTGGGAAAAAAAGGACGCAAATTTTGTTTGGGTACAACGTCGCACGACTGCGCAATTGTCAGTTAAAGCATCGCAGCGCCGAATCGCAAAAAGTGCTCTGGTCCTAAAGTGTGAAATCCTTCCGGGACTAAAGTGGTTAAAGACTTTTTTTGGAACGCAAAAAAATGGGTTCAGACGCCAGGTCAGAGGCATTTGAAATGCCAAACAGCTTGTAACCGCTCCTAAATGTGGTAATTCACGTCTTGGACCGTTTTGTTTACAGCCGTTTGCAATTTTTTTTTACCAAAATATGTAGAAGAATACATATTGGCCTAAACCTTAAACTGATGAAGAAATTGTTGTGGTTTTTTTTTGGATATTTATAATAGCAGAAAGTAAAAAATATTATTTTTTTTTAACCACTTAAGGACCGGAAGGATTTCCAGCTTTAGGACCGGAGCCCTTTTTGCGATTCGGCGCTGCATCGCTTTAACTGACAATTGCGCGGTCGTGCGACGTTGTACCCAAACGAAATTTGCGTCCTTTTTTTCCCACAAACAGAGCTTTCTTTTGGTGGTATTTCATCCCCTCTGCGTCATTTCTGATCGCCGCTATAAACAAAAGAAGAGCGACAATTTTGCAAAAAAAACCAAATTTCTTACTTTTTGCTAAAATACAAATCCAAAAAAAAAATATAAAAAAACATTTTTTTCACCGTTTTTGGCCGATTTATATTCTTCATCATATTTGCGATAAAAAAAATCACAATTGGCATTTATTGATTGGTTTGCGCAAAAGTGGTCGCGTTTACGGATGATGAGAATTCATTTTTGGGGTTTTTATTTTTTTTTATTTTTTACTAATAATGGCGGCGATCTGCGATTTTTTGCGGTACTGCGATATTTCAGCGGACATGTCGGACCATTTTGACACTTTTTTGGGACCATTGGCATTTATACAGCGATCAGTGCTATAAAAATGCACTGATTACTGTGTAAATGCCATTGGCAGTGAAGGGGTTAACCTGCAGGGGGCGCTCTAAGGGTTAACTATGTTCCCTGGGCGTGTTCTAACTGTATGGGGACTTGCCTAGCTGGGGAAGGGAAGTGGTCACAGCCTTCACGTACAGGAAGGCTGTGATCACAGCCCTTCCCCCTCACACAGAGCGGAGGTCCATGTTTACTTACACGGACCTCCGCTCCTTCACTCCGGGGGGGGCATCGCGGGTGGCCGGCGGCAATCGAAGCCGCCGCACCCGCTCCCTGGCCCCCCCCCCGGACACAGTGAGCGCGCTGGCGCGCCTCCGGCGGCGTGCGCACGCTCACTGTGCGCGATCTGGCAGCCGCTGTCGTATGACGGCGGTTTGCCTTACAGAGCCACTTTGCCGCCGTCAGATGCCGATCGGCGGTCGGCAAGCGGTTAAGCCATTCGCTCTTTTTTGTTTATAGTGCAAAAAATAAAAACTGCAGAGGTGATCAAATACCACCAAAAGAAAGCTCTATTTGTGGGGAAAAAAAGGACATCAATTTTGTTTGGGTACAACGCTGCACGAACGCTCAATAGTCAGTTAAAGCGACTGGCCATTAAGGGGGAAAACCTTCTAGTCCTTAAGTGGTTATGGTGGTAATTAAACTCACTTGGTGCCTTAATTGCATTCAATTAGCCTTAGAACCTGTGTAATGAATATGTGTATGGTTTTAAAGGGATGAGGTGGCAACCTTGCACCTGTGACTTTCTGGTGTTTCACAGCTGGTTCCCAACCGCAAATGCTTGAGACATACTTCTGTGCTAGCAATCTGGTTCCACATGTGTGACATGTCCCAGGAGGTAGCGGGGGGGATTTCCAATATACACCCCTCTGTTTCCCCCGGCGATCCAGCCAGTACTAAACCTCCTCTATTAGAGTGTCTCCAATCTGGAGCAATTGAGACATATTTGGCCAGCAGCATTGTCAGTCTGAGGGGTGTTGGATGTGCTAGTAGATTTAGACACTAAAGCCTCGTACACGCGGTTCGACGGTCGTATACAACAGGTCGTACTAACGACCGTTGTATGCGATATCGATCGTTCGTATGCGCGATTAGAACGGTCGAACATACGACTATCGTACAAGGGAGTTGTATAAGCAAACTAGAAAACTTGGTCGTACCAACAAGCGCTCATATGACCGTTGTATCGTGTGTACAGAGCAGTTGGTACAACAAGTTGTATTGTGCAAAACACGCATGCTCCGAAGTCAGGAACGGCCGGATGCTAATTACATGCACCTGAATGTTCTTTCTGCGGTCGTACAATCGTGTAGTGCAGTCAGTATGCTAGATACAACAGCCAACATACGATTTGCAATGATCGTACGTACGATCGTCGTCCTGTGTGTACGAGGCTTTACAGATTGACCAAATCTAATGAATGCTGTATATACAGTTACAACAAACATTTTTTTTCTTTATTGGAATAAAAATTTTACATAAGTAATAAAAAGCTGTTCATTGAAGCAACCCTGTCAGTTTTAAATGGTTTGTCTCAACCCTCTAACTGCTACATCTGCAGGACAGCTAGCTCTTTTAATAAACAACAGACTTACTGGCAGGATCCTCCCATACCCTCCCTATGACCCTCAGATATTGTATTGTTGACATTGAATATATATACTCTATCTCTTGAAACTTTTGCATGTCCTGTTGGACCAGACCTAAACAGTCAAGCTGGCTTGCAATCTAACCTCTTTCCATAGTGTCTTAACCACTTCAGCCCCGGAAGGATTTCCAGCTTTAGGACCGGAGCCCTTTTTGCGATTCGGCGCTGCGTCGCTTTAACTGAAAATTGCGCGGTCGTGCGACGTTGTTCGCGGCTTAGCGTTTTTCCCGAGGCCAGGATTTCGACCTTTAGGAAGGCCCCGACTTCACCAATTCTGTGATACCTTTCTCCAATCTAACGTTCGGTCGAACTGACAAATCCAGACCAGGTTGTCCTGTACGTTTTCAAAGTTCTCTATCTCATATATATAAGTTACAGTTGTTATGTTATAGACTCCCAGTATCCCTCCCATACCCTCCTAGGACGGTCATTCAGACAACAAATAATTTTCTCGATCGACAGGACGTCTACATCGTCAATCTCCCAACTCTGTTTGGTAAATTTTGACTGTCCCAACGAA
>BLSH010367513.1:113743-152963 GCA_018402905.1 Glandirana rugosa
TAAAAATGCACTGATTACTGTGTAAATGCCATTGGCAGTGAAGGGGTTAACCTGCAGGGGGCGCGCTAAGGGTTAACTATGTTCCCTGGGCGTGTTCTAACTGTATGGGGGATGCCCTAGCTGGGGAAGGGAAGTTATCACAGCCTTCACGTAAAGGAAGGCTGTGATCACAGCCCTTCCCCCTCACACAGAGCGGAGGTCCGTGTTTACATACACGGACCTCCGCTCATTCGCTCCGGGGGGGCCATCGCGGGTAGCCGGCGGCAATCGAAGCCGCCGCACCCGCTCCCTGGCCCTCCCCGAACACAGTGAGCGCGCGGGCGCGCCTCCGGCGGCGCGCGCGCGCTCACAGTGCGCGTTATCGCAGCCGCCGTCGTATGACGGCGATTTGCGATAACGAACCACCTTGTCGCTGTCAACCTGCGGTTGGCGGTCGGCAAGTGGTTAAGGACCTGGCATTTCACTGGGTGCAGGATTACAAACATCTATCTAAACAGAAAAACCTCAATTATGTACACCAACATTTTAAAGGGTCCCAACATAGAATGACAGAAGAACAACTTTGTAAAGGAACTGTATATGGTTACTTGTTGATTTGTTACTGTTTTCGCAAATCTGTAATGTTACTTGGTTTTTTTTTGGCTGAACTAGATGGACTTTTTTAACCTACCTGTTAGGAGAAGAACTTGTTCCAGCTGTCATTGGCGCTTGTGCGCGCTCCCACATGCGCACGCACATGAAGTGCAATTCAACCGGCTCTATCTAATCCCACCATGCCCAGCAGTCAGCGCTGTCCATTCTACAGCATTACTGTGTTCCTGTGTGATCTGTCTAAAGCTTCCTGTTACCTGTGACCCGGCCTGAATCCGTATCTGATTGAACTCCGTCTGCACCGACCCCCGGCTTGCCTACGACCATTCTTCTGCTTGATCCCTGTGTACTGTACCTGCCTGCCTGTTGACGGCCCTACCTGCACCCGACCACCCGATCGCTTGCTCCCTTTTACCTCGCTGCCCGCCTGTTAACGAACTCTGTTTGTACCCAACTACTCTTCAGCCTGACCCATCTGTACTGTTCCGCCAGCCTGTTACCAACCCGGCCTGCATTACTACGCTTCAGCTTGCACGAGAGCCACACGGACCAGCACACCACTACCAGTGACCCAGTCCGACCCTCGTGCCTCCCTGCACTCCCGAGCTCCCTGTCTGCACTACCAGGGGTTCTGGAATCAGGGTCGTAAGAGAGGTTGCCCACTGCATAAGCCAGACTCCACCACCAGGTACGTGACAGCAACGGACAGGCAGTACGAGTCTGCGCAGTGGCCCTCTCCTATGGAGGATCTCAGCTTGCACCTAGCCGGGCTCACCCAGGCGGTGAAGAACTTACAAGGGGAATACATCCGGTTAGAAAACCAAGTCCAGGAACTCTCTGTGTCTGCCTCTCCCAGCACCATACTGACCTTGCCTAGGGAACCCAAGGTGCCTTTGCCCGAACGGTTCTCAGGGGACTGCCCGAAGTTTCAGGCCTTTCGCAACACAAGGAAATTGTACTGCCTCCTGCAACCCCACACGTTTTCGCTGGAGGATACTAAAGTGGGACTGGTCATTTCGCTACTACAGGATGAGCCACAAGCCTGGGCACATCGGCTGCTGGAACTCGGTGCTCCTGAAACTACCAACCTCGCCCTTTTCTTCCAAGCCATGGCTCGGTTGTACGAAGACCCCCATCAGGCTGCCACTGCTGAAGCAGCGCTTCACGTGCTTCAGCAGGGGCACCGAACAGCAGAGGACTATGTAGCGGAGTTCTGGCGCTGGAACACAGATACATCCTGGAACGATTCAGCGCGTCACCATCAGTTCAGACTGGGGCTCTCGGAGCCGCTCAAGGAAGAGCAGGCTCGTGTGGGCATTCCCCCGACTCTAGAAGCCCTGACTGACCTGGCCATCCAGGTTGACCGACGTCTGCAGAAACATAGAGCCGAAGAAACCGCAAGTTTGAATCGTCTGGGCCGGACAGCTACGTCCCTCTCTCTCCTGAAGAGAGACACCGACATCTGACCTACAACCTCTGCCTCTATTGGGGTGGCATCGGATATCTCATGAAGTCCTGTCCGGCTAAGCATGGACACAGGCCCCACTCTACTGCAGGAGAGCTCCTATCCTTACCTGACACTTCCCACCATCTAGTCCTGCCGCTGCATCTCCAGCTTCCCGACAGAACTATCCAGGTCTCAGCCATCATGGATTCTGGAGCCTGTAGCTGCATTGTTGACCTGGCTTTTGCAGCGCAGCACCGGATTCCACTCAGGCCTAAGGCCCATCGGATGGCCATCCGCTTGGCTGATGGGTCCACCATTAGCTCTGGGACAGTTACCCACGAGACAGTTCCTCTTCTCACCTGTACTACGGGTGGCCACCTGCAGCACCTGTCATTGGATGCCATAACGTTCCCTCTTTCCCCAGTCATTTTGGGCCTGCCTTGGCTCCGGGCACACTGCCTCACTATTGATTGGTCCACTGGAAAAGTTCAGTTTCTCTCCCTGTACTGCCAACACAATTGTCTGTCACCGGCTCCGGAATGTTCCATTTCAGAACTTAGTCGGAACTCTGACTCAGACCCGGAAACCCGTCTCGCTGTTCCATCTGTGTATCATGAGTTTTTGGATGTGTTCAGTAAGAAAGGGGCAGATACTCTCCCTCCACACAGGTCGTACGACTGCCCTATAGAACTGTTACCTGGGGCAGAAGTACATTTTGGCTGAATCTACCTGCTCTCTGAGTTGGAACTGAAAGCCCTCAAGGAGTATCTTGATGAAAACTTAGAAAAAGGGTTCATTCGGCCCTCTACTTCCCCTGCAGGGGCTAGAATACTCTTTGTGGAAAAAAAGGATCATACACTCCGACCCTGCATAGATTATCGGGACCTCAATAAAATTACTGTCAAAAACTGATATCCTCTGCCACTGGTCCCAGAACTGTTTCAAAGGCTTGGCACGGCTGCTGTATTCACCAAACTGGACCTCCGCGGAGCCTATAATCTAATTTGCATCCGAGAGGGTGACGAATGGAAGACTGCTTTTCGGACTCGCTTCAGTCACTATGAATACTTAGTGATGCCCTTCGGGCTCTACAATGCTCCGGCTACATTTCAGCACCTGGTGAATGATGTGTTCCATGACTACCTGGACCAATTTGTCATCATCTACCTAGATAACATCCTAATTTTTTCAGCTTCTCTGGAGGAACACCGCAGGCACCTCGTGTGTGTCCTACAATGCTTACGGCAGCATGGACTCTATGCTTAGGTTGAGAAATGTGCCTTTGAGTGCTCTACCATCTCATTCCTGGGGTTCAACATCTCAGTCACCGGGTTCACCATGGATCCCCAGAAAGTCTCAGCAATTGTGGATTGGCCAGCTCCCGTTGACAGAAGAGGGGTCCAACGGTTTGTAGGTTTTGCCAACTTCTATGGGAAGTTTATTAAAGGATTTTCTGCTGTGATCTCACCCATCACCCAACTCACCAAACAGGGCACCCGCTTCCATTGGTCCCCTGAGGCCCAAATGGCCTTCCAGAAGCTCAAACGACTGTTCCCTTACGGCACCTGCCCTTAAGCACCCTGATTCGGCTCTGCCCTACATCCTGGAGGTGGATGCCTCAGAGACAGCGGTGGGAGCAGTCCTATCTCAGAGACGAGGTCCAAAGGCCTCCTTACACCCCATTGCCTTTTTCTCCCACAAACTCACAGCACCAGAGAAAAATTGTGATGTGGAAGATCGGGAACTCCTGGCAATTAAGTCCGCCCTGGCGGTACCTGCTAGAGGGAGCTCTACACCCTGTCATGTTCTTCACAGACAATAAGAATCTAGAGTACGTGCGCGCAGTGAAAAGGCTAAAGCCACGCCAGGCACGATGGGCTCTGTTCTTTTCCCGCTTCAACCTGCACATTACTTACAGGCCTGGGTCGAAGAGCACAAAGCAGGACGCTCTGTCCAGGATGTTTAGTGAGCCTGGCGATTCCACACCACTGGACACCACCCTCCCGTCCCGGGGTTTCTTTTTAATGCAGGAAGACTTGCTGTCCCAGGTCAAACGATCCCTGGTCGGATCAACCTTGTCCCCTGACCCTAGACTGGTAATGAAAAATGGACTATGGTGGTTCCAAGATAAACTCTATGTCCCGGAGCAGCAACATCTAACAGTGTTGGAACTCTGCCATGACCACCAACTGGCCAGACACTTTGGCGGTCGCAAGACTGCGGAGCTGCTGTCGCGCTCCTTTTGGTGGCCTTCCACTGACATGGACTGTCGGAAGTATGTCAGCGCTTGTTCGGTCTGTGCCCAACACAAGACCAGTAGGGCAAAAGCATGGGGTCTGCTAAATCCACTTCCCATGCCGGAACGACAATGGTCTCTTATATCGATGGACTTTATAATTGAGCTACCCCCGTTCGAGGGATTCAACTCCATCTTCGCCATTGTGGACTCTCTGACCAAAATGGCCAATTTCATCCCGATGAAGGGCACCCCCACCGCAACTGAGACCGTGGGGACATTTATTAAGGAAGTAGTTTGGTTGCAAGGGCTTTCTGTCAGCATTGTCTCGGATCGTGGGGTACAGTTCATCTCCCGGGTCTGGAAGGCCTTGTGTTCAGGTCGAATTGGCCTTCTCCTCTGCCTATCACCCCCCAGACAAATGGTCAGACGGAGAGAACCAACCAGACCCTGGAGCAATACATCCGATGGTACACTTCTTTTGCCCAAGATGACTGTGTCTCACTGCTGCCCATGGCCGAATTCTCATATAATAACACCGAACATTCAGCCACCAAGCAGACCCCGTTCTGGGTGAACCTGGGGTACCACCCTACATTTATCCCTAACCTGGTCCTGAAAAGCTTGGTACCTGCCGTACAAGAAACTGTAGAATTCCTGACAAGGAATAGCAAGTTATTGCAGGAAACCTTGGCCCAGACTCAGTAATGCAACAAGAGGGCATTCGACAAGGGAAGACATGGGGAATTAGATCTGCAACCGGGTGATCGAGTGTGGTTGGCAACCAAGAATTTGAGGTTAGCATGCCCGTCCAAGAAGCTTGGTCCATGGTTCATTGGTCCCTTTCCTGTGAGAAGGAAGATCAACAGGGTGGCTTATGAGTTGGACCTCCCTCCGTCTCTGCGAGTGCATTCGGTGTTTCATGTCACCTTGTTAAAACCTGTAACGCAGGACTCCTTCCCAGGTTGGAAGTCAGCCCCGCCAGAACCAATTCTTGTGGACGGCCAAGAGTAGTTTGAAGTGGAGGCCATTCTCGATTGTAGAAGAAGGGGTGGATCCACCCAGTTCCTGATCAAATAGAAATGGTACGGGCCCGAAAAGAGCACATGGGAGCCCTGAAGACCATATCCATGCTAAAGAGCTTGTTGAACGATTTTGGAGAAGACACCCAGACTTAAGGGCCCGGTTGGGCACCTGGAGTCTGCCCCTTGGGGGGGGGGGCAATGTTAGGAGAAGAACTTGTTCCAGCTGTCATTGGCGCTTGTGCGCGTTAGCACACACCTGTGCCTGCTCCCGCGTGCGTGCGCGCTCCCGTGCATGAGCCGGAAACGGCTCTATTAAATCCCTCCAGGCCCAGCAGTCAGTGCTGTCCGTTCTACAGCGTTACTGTGTGATCTGTCTAAAGCTTCCTGTTACCTGTGACCCGGCCTGAATCTGTATCTGATTGAACTCCGCCTGCACCGACCCCTGGCTTGCCTACGACCATTCTTCTGCTTGATCCCTGTGTACCATACCTGCCTGCCTGTTGACGACCCTGCCTGCACCCGACCACCCGATTGCCTGCTCCCTTGTACCTCGCTGCCCGCCTGTTAATGAACTCTGTTTGCACCCGACTACTCTTCAGCCTGACCCATCTGTACTGTTCCGCCAGCCCGTTACCGACCCGGCCTGCATTACTATGCTTCAGCTTGAACGAGCACCACACAGACCAGCACACCACTACCAGTGACCCAGTCCGACCCTCGTGCCTCCCTGCACTCCTGAGCTCCCTGTCTGCACTACCAGGGGTTCAGGAATCAGGGTCGTAAGAGAGATTGCCCACTGCATAACTCAGACTCCACCACCAGGTACGTGACACTGCCTAACTATGTAACTATGAGGGCAGTCAGCATATTAGTCTATATTCCTAACCACGGGCATTGACTTAACCCTCTGATTGCAAGAGTTCTCAGATGACTTAGCATACATCCAAACTGATACCTACCTGTGTCACCTACTGTTTCTCAGTTTGTGAGGAGGGCTATAGTTTATGCTGACGGGGGTTACAGTTCATGCTGGGGCTAAAATTACTACAAGGAACCCTGAGTGCATTGTGTATGCTGTTACATCCTCCATTTTTATGCTTTACCTTGATTGACCTTAATTGATAATACACTCTACTTTTTACTATCAAGTTTAATTTCAGGGTGACCTTAAGTTATTGAGAAAACGTTACTCTACATTTGCTTAAGTGGTAAAACTGGAGGTATCAGTGGAGCTGAGGCCTTGAACAGGGTTGAGGTAAGGGCAGAGGACCGGACATAATCAGAGGCTCCTACAGGGGTGGTGCTACATCTATATCCTGATTATGCTACGATTAACAACAGAAAGCATGGACTTTGTAGGCATGCGTTACAATAAAAAATATACTTTATTAGTTACAAAAAGAGCCCTAATTACAAAACTGTCACATGACCGATAAAGACAAAGTCTTGTCTGACTTTGTATAGTGCAGCAGCACCCGACATGATGCTTCACAATTGTACTAAACTAGAAAGATTACATTCCTTTAAAGTGTATGTTCAGCAAAACATACTTTTTACTTTTATAGAACAGGTCATGGTGAAAGTTCTTGTCACTTTATTTTTGCGCTCTGTGTCCCAGAAAAGCAACAGACAATGGGAGTAAATCTCTACAAAGTGCCATGAAGACAGTTGTCAGGGATCAAGTGTCCCCAATGGAAGATTTACCCTTCTGGTGACAACTGTCTTTTGTATTCCTCATCATTTTTTCTTAGTGACTAAGGTCCTCAGGGCAATTGCCTATTTAGTGTAGACACAGGCAGCTATAAACATTGGACAGGGGTTTGTAATCCTTCACTATGCCATTCAAAATTAGGCTAAGAAATTGTTTTGGCTATACACAAAAATTATTGCATGTAAGCTATAAAAAATCTAGCACTGAGAAAAAGGATCCTCACTGGGGGGAAACAAAGTTGGAGTTAGCACAAGGGCCCTGTGCGCCTAATTCAGGCAAAAACTCGGGCCTGATTCGTCCCTGAAATGGAGAACAGGGACACACCGAACCCCTGCTGTGAGCCGCATCCATTTTTAGTGTGATCCCAGCCTTACAGAATTTGAGCATTCAACCAGTTTCTGTTAAAGGGACATGCTGAAAAACATTTCTCTATCCCACTGTTAGAATACAATGTTCCAATAGGGAGGAATTCCTCAATCAACCTCATTTGTGTTTAATCAGGTGCTTGGCTAAGAATGGAGTGTGAGAGAAAACACTGGCTGCAGCTGATCTCTGTGGCTGCTGCCCAGCAGTGCTGAACTGGTTAACAGCTATATCAGCAAGAGGAGGAGGCTGCTGAGCTGGAAGAGTTCAATAGACAGTCAGGTAGCACAGCACTGTGGGAACTGTAGTCCAGAGGAGAGAGCCTCTTCTGTAATCAAGAGCTTTTGAACTGCATTCCCCAGAGAAGAGGTAGCCAAGAGGAGGGGAGAGAGCTGAATTTTTCCAGGCTGTACAGGACACAGTACTGCTCAGTGTGCACCATCACTGCTGCATATAGGGGACCTGAGCAGGATCTGGAGTTCTGAGTTTGGGTGCAGACAGCCAGAGTTGCCTGGGTGCAGTGCAAAGAGTGGACTGCTCACTGTGTGTGCCCAGATCATGAGCTGCAATACCACTGGGACTGGTGAGCTTCTGCTGTGGGGATTTACTATCTGCTGCTAGAGAGACTGAGCCCTTTAGGAACTGACCATGCAGACATCTAGTAGCCTTATTGTTGCCTTCAGGCTAGAATGGGACTATTCTCAAGTGCACCAATGGTACAACTGGACCACAGTGCTAGCCAGTTGAAGAGTTAAGACTAAAGACTGTCCATTTACAGCTGCTACACAGAGGCCTTTGCCCATTGCATGGTTTAAGGGGTACTTCTCAGGCGACATTGCACCATATCCTAGCCATTCTCCTAGGCACACTCTAGATTAGGTATTAGTATTATTATTATTCACATGGCAGTTGATGTTTATATGCACTGTTTATTGCCGACTTTGCTGAGTTATGTATTCATTCCAGTCAAATGGTACAGAACTCTATTCTAAGTTACCTTGCCACAGTAATTATACTGTCTAGCTTGAGGGTCAGCAACCTGTAGATCGCGATCTACCAGTAGATCGCATACAGGTGACTGGTAGAGTGCGGTCTGGCCTTGCTGGCCCGCCATTCCAGAGCATCAAACAGAGTGCAATGCAGAGGGACTACTTGTAAAGTTGGAGCTGTAGAATGGAGCAAGAGCCACATAAGTTGATGCCTCCTCTGCAGTGCTGGCTCCTGTACCATGTGGAGTGATAACAACTGCACTTCACCTCTTATCCCAACTAGCGGTCTTCAGCATGGGGCCAGCAGCAGGAAAGAAGAGATCTTGAGGTCAGTGTGAAGCAATACACTGGGCATGATAATATAGGGCTGCTTTCCTGCGGATTTACTGCACATAGCCATAGACTTCTATTAAATCCTGCGGGTTTGTTGCACTTTCAGAAAGCGCACCATAACTCCTGAATTCAGGAAACATCAGTGTGAAGGCAGCCTTATAGGGGGCTTAGAACAGTAAAGGTTAATTTACATTTGCAGATTGGGAGTGGTAAAACCCCATTGTTAAGATGCATTCTTATCAACCCCACCCCAACTGCACCACCTCTAGCTGCAGTGGCCAGGGGTGTACACATGTCACAGCCGCAGCAGGAGCTATATGCCCGGTCTTGGTTGGTGGGTGTAGCACCTGCCAAGCATGACCGATTCAAGTGAATGAGGCCGCTCTGCAACCTTGTGCAGTAGAGCAAATAAGGAGTTAAAACAGGTAGCATTGTGCTGCTTTCTCACCACCTGCTTTAAACCCTTGGACCCCACAGAAGCATGCAGTTTCTTGAATGAGTCGCAATTGGCAGGCAGTATTACCGACCAAAATCAACAGGGGGCTTAATTCCTGCTGCTGCATGTTTACACATTTGGCTGCTGCCTCAGCAGCTAAAGGGGGTAGGGATTGGAAGTGACAAAACTGTGACTCAACCGCAGCCTTTTACCTCCCAACTTTACATGTGAATAAGCCCTATGGGTGCCGCTGCCGAGTGCAACTAAGGGCTCTTTCACAAGAGCACTGCTGCTCCTCTGAAAGTGATCAAAGTGTGTTTGACAGGTGGTGAGGGGGCAATATGTTGCTTCCTCACCACCTGATTTAGACCCATGATTGTCGCGCAATGCACATGGTTGCAACAAGGTAGTACAGCAATTACAGGTTTAAAGGTGTGAGGAGGCGACACTGTGCCCGGTAAACTTTGAGTTCTCCCATGTTATTCAGGTAGATCTCCACCTCTTTAAGGTTGCCTGCCCCTGGTCTAACAAATAATGTCTGAACGTACCTTCTGTATGCTCATTTATGCTCAAACCACCATTCATTCGAATCCGTACCAATAGATTGAATTTATTTACCACCAAACGGTCTTGTGTTTATTTCCTGATACTAGCTCACAGCCGAGTTAAAGGTATCTATACTCATGTTTTCATAAGTGCTTGCAGGGACTTTCAATCAACCAGGTGTGTCAGAGGGGCTGCGGTTGTTCTTTGAGTCGAGGAGCAGAACAGAGAACCCAAATTACCAAGTGGCTCCTGCAGGGGGTAGCGCTAAATGTGCATGGAGGAACCTGTTGAAAAATCTAAAGCTGGCCATAGATGATCGAAATGTGGCTGGTTCAGCAGGAACCGGCACATGAGAAGTTGATCTTATTGATTGACTTCTCAGGAACGGTCCTGCTGTAAAATTTTTCTTCAATTGGCTCAGCAGCCAATCGCCTGTAGATTTGTGTATTCTTATAGCGGCAACATCTTCCTGCTGTAAAGCTACAATGATACCACGTGGAGGATTCCCCCATCCACATTGAATGTGTTCATCTTTTTCATTCAGCCTGCTGATTGAAAGAAAAAATAACCTGAAAACAAGGTATGGCCAGCTTAACTGTATATGACCAGCTTTAGACAGTTGTCACTGGATCAGGGGTCTCCTTTTGAAACATTAACCAGAAATTTTGTTCTGGTAGACACATATGCAGTGATATCATATATTAATAGAATAAAGTCGGTTATATTATGGAAGAACCCATACATACATGAGGCAATATTGGACTTTTGTGGTACGGTATGAATTCACAGAGGAATTTTTTATAAGAGTACAAATTTATTTGAAATGTTAAATAAATACCCACATGGGCAGACATACAACATATAAACACTTTTTCACACTGTTGGAGATCAAAGAAAAACACTCTATTTATTTATACCAATTACTCTGATATGAACTGGAGGAGGGTGAATGTATAAACTCTAGGAGAGGAGCTATGTATTCATCTCTGTCCAGTCATATACTCTACATGTTTCACGGAGATGCACTTCCTCAGGAGTGTCATTCAGAGATAGGTATATAAATTCTAAAAGAGAAACATATGTATGAATATCCATAGAAAGAGTTATATTTAACAAAAATGTTCATCATGGGGCACCAACACCAGTCACATATTTTTTGCTGGCCCGGCGCTCCATGACTGTAAAAAACACGGTAAGCAGTGTTCATTGTAATATATCTGTCAGTCATATCAGGGGAAAAAATACCCAGGAAAAATGCCAAGCAAGTTCAAGCACCCCAAGGCCAGAAAACCTGGCAGTCTATATTATTGAGATGCTTTTCCAAAGTTTCCTGACAAAGCAGATCCACCGATCTGAGAAACGTGTTGAACAATACCCTTACTACATTGTTAGAATCAATGTTCATTCAAACTGAAAGGTCACGGTAGCTTGGAACATATAGATCATGCTGAATGGTGAGGTATCTGAGGGTATCTTCCCGTGAAATGATTACCATCAAAACCATTTTCTATGCTGTTTGTGGGAATACATAGCCCTCCTGTGTTTTATATGTTTTTACAACTGTAAAGGAATCTTTTAGAGAAAAACATTGTTATACATGTCGTATATCAATCAGAAGCACTGCAAAAGTTCCAGGGACCTTTTATGATATCCTTGTCCATACACCTTCACTACTGAATGGCCCTGTCATCTTTCTTTCGTGAAATATTTTTTACTGTTCTTTTCTGTTTCCTTGTATCTACCTCATGAGCTCCTGAACATCTCCTTTTCCTCTTTCCTTATTTGGAAAAAGCAATTCATGTTATTTGCGGTCATGTACACTGCTCTATGCTCACTACAAATCCTATAGTGTATAATCCCTAGACTACTTCCGGAGCAAGCAAGAGAAGGTGGCTACGTTTCTACACACAGTGGATCCTCAGTACAGGGTTCCTTTAAAATATAACTCTTTCCAAATAAATAATGTAAATTATCTAAAGTAGGAGTGCCTCCTTAATAAATTGGTGGATTGGAGGGAGCAGTATGTAGGTAGGCTTTCAGTTGTAAGATGGAAATGTCAGGCAGCTGGGGGTATCAATACCAAAAGTGCTAATAGTTGGTGGAGTGTAGTAGTGCAGAAAAAGCATATAGAGTATTCATCTACTGAAGGCTCGCCAAACAGTAAAACAAGTTCTCTTTCTGGAGTGGATATTGGAACTTTCCAAACTCTGACCCAATTGATCCAAGCCTTATATCTGTACAGTGGCTGAGTTGTTTAAGTCACTGCCAAAAGTGTTTTTGTGGGTTTTTTTTTTTTTGGACACATATTTAAAAAAATCTATTCACAGTATGCCTGAAGATTAGTTAAAACCTCTGTAGCACCTCCATAGTGTAGGCGTTTTTTGTGAGATAGGGGTTTTGCAGGAAAGGTAAAATTTAGTCAGGCCTGACTGTAGGAGCAGGCCTGAATGTTTTGATCTGGGCTTGGGGAGTGGCTCAGGTAGGACTGGGGCAGTCCAACAGATGATGTCACTAAACCCTCCTACCATCTTCTGGGAAGCACTGGAACTTTCCAGAATGAAGGTGGGACAAGAGGTGTAATGATTTGAATCCCCAAACTGGATTGGCAGTGGGCAGGCCTTCTCATATACTCGGGGCTGGGTCAGTCTGGGAGAAGTTGTCGGAGGTGGAAGTCTGGAGATGTAGCAGAGGTGCTGTGGGGGCCACTACCCGGGAGAAAGCCCCCAGTCTGGGGGGGGGGGCCTTGAGGCCTGGAGGTTCAGGTGCAGCCAGGACTGGAGGTGATACCTGGAGTCGCACAAGGGAACAGGAGAGCAGCAGAGGTGCTACTGAGAGACTTTAAAGAGGTCCACTGGAGTCGGTGAATGACAGACCCTGGGAGCTGGAAGAGAAAGTGCCGGAGCAGGCCGGGAGAGGAACAGTGGACAGTCTGTGGAAGCCTTGGGAGCCAGTCAGGGGAAGGAGTGAAACTGTGGGGAAAGCAGGTTCATGTGGTGGCCTGTAAGAGGGATGAAGTGGAAGTTATAGTCCATCGAAGGCCCAGCTAGCACCCAAGTACTTTGCTACATATTCGGGGGCCCTTGATCCCTGACCTGTAATGGGTGGTCCTGAGGTCCTGCTGACAGAGTTGCTGAGGTCCTGAGGTCCTGCTGACAGCTGCGGTGAAGAGAAAGGAATAGAGAAGCTTGATAAATTTCCTTTCAAGCTGGGAACCAAGTGATGTGCTGGAGAGTAGTGAAAGAGCAATAGGTTGCAAGTACAGTGCTGCAGAGAGAATTACGAGGAGAAACGGTCAGCAAGCTGAGAACTGGGGAGAGTTGTGAGGAGTAATAGTCTGCAGAAGGACGGTCCGCAGGGCAAGTGGGCATATACAGGACTGTATATGGAGGTCGTGTACAATAATTTTTGGGGCATCCCACAGTTACCCCTTTTCCCCATTCAAGTTATTTCCCCTAAATAAAACAAGAAAAACAAGAGCCGGCCTGGCCAGTGTCTGCGGATGTGTGAGATATGGTGGGATGAGGGCAGCTATCAGTTGAACCACAACTAATGCTACTCCCGAGGGAGAACATGGCTACACCTCCAACCATTATATATTTTCTGAAAGCAGACATCCTGAAGAATAAAATAGTTGTAGCTCCATGTTTTTTTGTCACTTGATATTAGAGCGACGGTTTATGAAGCACAAATTTTTAAAATCCCTTACAGGCCTTCAGTTTAAGGTTAACTGTGAATATTGGCCCTAAAATCGCTGCTTTCACCCCAGTCTCCAAGGCGATATGTAACATCTGTAGTGCAAGCAATGTTTTCCTACATATGCGCCCCTGATGTGTGTGTTTCATGTGTGTGTGTATGAGGGGACAGGCAGACTCAGTTTTTTTTTTTTTTGGGGGGGGGGGGGTGTTTCTAAGTGATTTTGGTGTAACTTTTTTTTTTTTAAACTTTATTTTTTTTCACTAAAATTACATATCACATAAGGGACAAAAAGTCACTTATGTGGCATAAACTCTTTGAGGCAGCTTCTCTTTAATGAGACATCCGTGGTCTTTTAGACACCTGTCCTCCATGGAAGCTAATGAAGCACAGATCGAGTTCCATTACTTTTCTTCCTGACCACAGGGGCCAGAGAATGTGACAACAGAAACCAGAAGTGGCATTATACGCACTGATTCCTGGTTCTTTGAAGCTGGGGAAGATCAGCGAACAGATGTTCATTGGTTTACCTCCCCTCCAGCTGGTGACACCTTCTGGGGGGTTACCTGGGTGGGTACAGTTCCAGGGACCACAGAAAGCAATCAGGCAGCTGTACAGCTGTCTGATCACTATTATCAGTAAGTAGACAGTTGGCTTATGGAGTATGTGTAAAACCCCCAGCTGCCACTGACAAATGACATACGATGGTGGCAGTAAAAGGGCTAATGGACACCCACCATCCAATCATGACAATAGTCTAAGACATTGCTCAATAAAATTAAAGGAATACTTTGAAAACACATCAGATCTCAATGGGGAAAAATATAATGCTGGATATCTTTACTGATATGGACAGGGTAATGTCTTAGGAACAAAAGGATGCCACATTGTTTGATGGAAATAAAAAAGATCAACTTACAATGGGCTGAATTCAAAGATGTCCTGAAAATCAAAGTGAAAAAATGATGCAGCAGGCTAGTCCATTTTGCTGAAATTTCATTGCAGCAACTCAAAATGGTACTCAGTAGTTTGTATGCCCCCCCACATGATTGTATGCATGCCTGACAATGCCGGGGCATGCTCCTAATGAGATGATGAATGGTGTACTGGGGTATTTCCTCCCAAATCTGGATCAGGGCATCACTGAGTTCCTAAACAGAGGTGCAACCTGACGGCGTCTGATGGACCAAAACATAATGTCCCAGAGGTGTTCTATTGGATTTAGGTCAGGTGAGCATGGGGCCCATTCATCGGTATCAATTCCTTCATCCTCCAGGAACTGGCTGCATGCTCTCGCCACATGAGGCCGGGCATTGTCGTGCACCAGGAAGAACCCAGGACCTACTGCAACAGCATAGGGTCTGACAATGGGTCCAAGGATTTCATACCGATACCTAACAGCAGTCAGGGTGCCATTGTCTAGCCTGTAGAGATCTGTGCGTCCCTACATGGATATGTCTCCCCAAGCCATCACTGACCCACCACCAAAATGGTCATGCTGAACAATGTTACGTGCAGCAGAATGTTCTCCATGGCTTCTCCAGACCCTTTCACGTCTGTCATGTGCTCAGGGTGCACTTGCTCTCACCTTGCCAACCGAGCTCCACGGTGCCAGGCAGTGAGCATAGGGCCCCTCAGGCCACCCTCATGAAGTCTGTTTCTGATTGTTTGGTCAGAGACATTCACACTAGTGGCCTGCTGGAGGTCATTTTGTAGGGCTCTAGCAGTGCTCATCTTGCTCCTCCTTGCACAAAGGACCAGATACCGTTCCTGCTGATGGGTTAAGGACCTTCTATGACCCTGTCCTGCTCTCCTATGTCACGTCTTGACCTGTAATCGATCCTGGGACCTGGAGTTCATGGGTCGGGTTTCCTACTGCCTGTGTCACTGGTAAACTCCTATCTTTGTAGAGCCCTGGGGTCCTTCTGCTTTGTGATTTTGGACTCTGGCTCCACCCACTGGCCAGCTTTAGGTAGTCTCCTAATCCTTTAACCTATATATCCTCTCTTCCTCTTCCTGTCCTCGCCCTAGTATAGGTTCCACATCCTGTTTATTGTTGTACCAGATTGTTTTACTTGTTGTTAACTCTGCTTGCTCCATGACTAAGCTTTTGGATAGCCCTTTGGATTACATTGACCGATTGTTGCCGAACCTTGCCTCTCCCTAACGCTGTCTCTGGTATAGCCCTTGGTACTCCGCCTTGATTTGCTAACCAGATTGACATTGGGTCGCCCTTTCTTCTGCTTGGCTACGCCCACTACTAACCGTGAATCACTTATTTATTTGTTGTTCCTTGATTTAGTCTGTTTGCACTTACCATTGAGGTCCCAGAATTCTGGCTACAGGACTGCAACCGTCCTCCACCTGATACCGAGATAACAAGCATACTGGTCATGAAACCGGAGTGACGGTTGGGGTTCCTGGCAGACCTAACATCCTAGAGTAACTGCCTGTCTCCTGGAATATCCTCTATGCTCTTGAGACTGTGCTGGGAGACACAGAAAACCTTCTGGCAATGACACTTAATAATGTACCATCCTGGAGGAGTTGGACTGCCTGTGCAACCTCTATAGGGTCCAGGTATCGCCCTTATGCTACCAGTAGTGACACTGACCCTAGCCAAATGCAAAACTAGTGAAAAACAGTCAGAAAAGATGAGTAGGGAAAAAAATATCAGTGACCTCCACCTGTAAAACCATTCCTGTTTTGGAGGTCGTCTCAATGTTGCCCATCTAGTGCACCTGTTGTTAATTTCATTAACACCAAAGCAGCGGAAACTGAACTGAAACAAACCTCTCTGCTACTTAACTGACCAGATCAATATACCAGCAGTTTAATCAACTTGATGCTTTACTCTGATTAAAAAGTGTTCCTTTAATGTTTTTGAGTAGTGTATAAAACATTTGCTGGTTGGATGTGGTAACCATTTGCAGCTCCATCTAGTGGACATAATGCAGTATTTATCTCTTTATTGAGGTACTTCAGGGAAAATACTTCAGTATGGCCATTAGATAGAGCTGATGATCATAAGAGATAATTATATTATAAACAATGTGGAAAACATTTGTGGGGCCCATGCAAAAGATTAAGACATCTGCACAGCGAATGTTTTATGCATATACCCCTAAGTGATTAATATTATTTATATTCCAGCGACAAGTGAATGCAAACATCAGCAAGATACATTGTTTTCTGTTAAGAGGATGATTTCCAATGTTTGTAGTTACTCAGAAATGGGTCCCTGTCTTCTATCTCTTCAAAAAGATTTATTTCAGTTTACAAATTCCAATGTGGAGTCATTTAGGGTTATTACAAAAATCCTGGTGCCCACGGGTTTAGGACATGTTCCACAATGAATAATACAATATGCTGACATTGTGATCTGCTATCTGATAATGATTTCATAATTCCAGTGTTGAGCTCACTCTGTGTTTCTTACAAATATAGCACCCGCTTGCCCTATGAGGGGGCGGTTAGGACCTTCTAAGTGGATCGTTGGGCTATCATTTCATCTCAGGCTGAAAACCTAGACTATTTGTTGGGTGGAAAATAGTGGAGTCAGATTAGGGCGCATGATACCCTAAAATAATTTTAAAAAATGCTAATTCCACACTCTACAGTCAATACACTATGTAATAAGAGCTTTAAAGCTGGACCTGGCACTCTGTACTCTTCAGACTGTATAGCAGCTTTAAAGCAACACATACAGTATACTCGCAAATACTATGGTCACCCTCTGACTCTATCCTACACTCTCTAGTCCACATCTTAAATCTCTCCCTCTCTACTGGCATCTGCCCCAACCCTCTAAAACATGCTTTAGTCATCCCCATAACTAAGAAGACCTCACTGGACCCCACCAATCTTAACAACCTAAGACCAATCTCCTGACTTCCTTTTGCCTCCAAACTCCTTGAAAGTCTAGTCTACAACCAGCTGAGCTGCCACCTCCACCAAAACCAAGCTAATAATATTTCCTCTCCTACGAGCCCCTTCCCCTGACTTCTCTGTTAAAATCAATGGCACAACTATCAGTCCGTCCCCACATGCCAGGGTGCTAGGGGTAACCCTGGACGCTGAACAGTTCTTACAGACCCACCTCCAATCCCTGACCAAATCATGCCACCTTAACCTCCGTAACATCTCCAGAATAAGTCCCTTTTTAACCAATGACACCACAAAGCTTCTAATTCACTCCCTGGTCATCTCTCGCCCCCTTTTCCCCCTTCAGTCCATCATGAATACTGCTGCCAGACTCATCCACCTTACCAACCACTCAGTGTCTGCCACCCCTCTCTGCCAATTCCTTCACCAGCTTCCGCTCACCCAATGAAAAAAATTCAAAGTACTAACAACAACTTACAAAGCCATCCACAACTCTGCCCCCAGCTACATCACTAACCTGGTCTCAAAATATCAACCAAACCACTCTCTTTGGTCCTCCTAAGATTTCCTGTTCTCTAGCTCCCTTGTCACCTTCTCTCATGCTCGCCTCCAGGACTTCTCCCGAGCTTCTCCCATCCTTTGGAACTCCCTACCCCAATCTTTCCGACTGTCTTCTAATCTTTCCATCTTTAAACGATCCCTGAGAATCCTTCTCTTTAAATAACTCTATCCTGCTTCTAACTAATACACTGTGTTTTTACTTTATCCATCAGCTCATCTCCCAGTTATTACCTGTTGTGTCACTTGACCCTCCCACTTAGATTGTAAGCTCTAAGGAGCAGGGCCCTCTGGTTCCTCTTGTACCAAATTGTATTGTAACCGTAAAGTCTGCCTTCATTTTGTAAAGAGCTGTGCAAACTGTTGGCACTATATAAATCCTGAATAATAATAATAATAATAATAACCACCAGAACTTACTGCAATGTTCTCTTGCAGTAGCTTCTACCTAGTTATCCCGAAACTCTTTAGCAGTGAAGTCCAGCTATATCCCACTGCCTTCCGATCTGATCCAGCCAGACGGAGGGCAGCGGATCTCCTTCTGTTTCTTTTGTCGGATCAGATGACACAAGCCCGTTTACATCCAAAGGCCCATAGAGAAGAATGGAGGGTCTGATCAGATCCATTTGAAAAATGGACAGCCGAACCTGATCGTGTGAAAAGGGCCTAAGTTGGAATCGTATCTTAGGGGAACTTCACCCAAAAGAGAAATTCCACTTCATTGCATCCTTCCCCCCTCCTCTTTTATTATTGGCACTTTTGTTGGTGGGTGGGGGGGAGCAGGTACCTGGTTTTGACAGTTCGCCTCCCCTCCTTCCCCCGCAGTCTTGTGGGACACATTACAGGTCCTAGAAGACTGCAGGACCATTCACAAAGCGCTTGCGCATGCGCAGTGGGAACCTGCTACAATGTAAAGTAGTGAGTGTATAGCTTGTATAACAGTGTAAATTTGCTGTCCCCTCAGTGAAAATGTCCATATTGGGCCCAGTTAGCCATTTTGCCTCCCCAGTGTCATGTGATTTGTTAGTGTTACAAGGTCTCAGGTGTGAATGAGGAGCAAGTGTGTTAAAATTAGTGTTATTGCTCTCACTCTCATACTGGTCACTGGAAGTTCAGCATGGCACCTCATGGCAAAGAACTCTCTGAGGATCTGAAAAAAGAATTGTTGCTCTACATAAAGATGGCCTAGGCTATAAGAAGATTGCCAAAACCCTGAAACTGAGCTGCACAACGGTGACCAAGCCCATACAGCAGTTTAACAAGACAGGTTCCACTCAGAACAGGTCTCACCATGGTCGACCAAAGAAGTTGAGTGCATGTGCTCAGCATCATATCTAGAGGTTGTCTTTGGGAAATAGACATATGAGTGCTGCCAGCATTGCTGCAGAGGTCAAAGTGGTGGGGGGGGTCACCCTGTCAATGCTCAGACCATACGCTGCACACTGCATCAAATTGGTCTGCATGGCAGTCATTCCAGAAGGAAGCCTCTTCTAAAGATGATGCACAAGAAAGCCCGCAAACAGTTTGCTGTAGACATGCAGACTAAGGACATGGATTACTGGAACCATGTCCTGTGGTCTGAGGAGACCAAGATAAACTTATTTTGTTCAGATGGTGTCAAGCGTGTGTGGCGGCAACCAGTTGAGGAGTACAAAGACAAGTGTGTCTTGCATACAGTCAAGCATGGTGTTGGGAGTGTCAAGGTCTGGGGCTGCATGAGTGCTGCCAGCACTGGGGAGCTACAGTTCATTGAGGAAACCATGAATGCCAACATGTACTGTGACATACTGAAGCAGAGCATGATCCTCTCCCTTGAGATGCTGCGCCGCAGGGGAGTATTCCAACATGATAATGACCCCAAACACACCTCCAAGATGACCACTGCCTTGCTAAAGAGGCTGAGGGTAAAGGTGATGGACTGGCCAAGCATGTCTCCAGACCTAAACCCTATTGAGCATCTGTGGGGCATTCTCAAATGGAAGGTGAAGGAGCGCAAGGTCTCTAGCATCCGCCAGCTCTGTAATGTCATCATGGAGGAGTGGAAGAGGACTCCAGTGGCAACCTGTGAAACTCTGGTGCCCAAGAGGGTTAAGGCAGTGCTGGAAAATAATGGTGGCCACACAAAATATTGACACTTTGGGCCCAATTTGGACATTTTCACTTAGGGGTGTACTCACTTTTGTTGCCAGCGGTTTAGACATTAATGGTGGTGTGTTGAGTTAATTTGAGGGGACAGCAAATTTACACTGTTATACAAGCTGTACACTCACTACTTTACATTGTAGCAAAGTGTAATTTCTTCAGTGTTGTCACATGAAAAGATATAATAAAATATTTACAAAAATGTGAGGGGTGTACTCACTTTTGTAAGATACTGTATGTGTTATAACACAGACACAAGGCAACTTCTTGTTATGCTACAGACCAGATGGTAACTTTTTATACAAGTGGCTTAACAACCACTTAAGATGCTGACACCTGCCCCCAAAGCCGATTGAAGAATAGGCTTGAGTGAGAACAACACTGGATCCC
Organism: Glandirana rugosa; assembly: GCA_018402905.1. NCBI lineage: Eukaryota > Metazoa > Chordata > Amphibia > Anura > Ranidae > Glandirana > Glandirana rugosa. The sequence goes on from BLSH010367513.1 coordinate 134,089, forward strand.
TGTACAGGTAAGTATTTGTAGCTGTTAGCGTTTAACTTTCTGGGGAAGACTGGAGCTCCTCTTTAACTATCGCTCAAAATCCACTTCCCCGAGTGTGACATATTGATCGAATGGGTTGTCGACCAAGATTTGATTATTCCTATTGGAGGTTACCAATCGTAATGGAAAGCAATAATTTTTTGAGGCATGTATGGCCAGCATTAGCTGGTCATTTAAGAAAAATAATTTTACTTTGGCAGCTAAGATCAAATACGTTATTTTTATTTAAGCAGTTGCCAACCGCCCGCTGTGGCTTGACGACGGCAAATTGGCTCGTTATCGCGTAATGCCGTCACCTGACGGCGGCCACGAGAACGAGTATTGTGAGGGCGTGTGCGCCGCCGCGCCCTCACTGTATTCCCGGGGGGGGGCAGGGAGCGGGTAGGGCGGACCCAATGTCCGCTGGTTACCCACAATTACCCCCACGGAGTGACAGAATGTATGTAAACTGTGTATGGGAGCCGTGATCAGTCCCCTCCCCCAGCCAACCCAACCATACAGTTACAACACACTGAGGGAACACAGTTAACCCCTTAGAGTGCCCCCTGCAGGTTAACCCCTTCCCTGCCAGTGACATTTATACAGTAATCAGTGCATTTTCATAGCATTGATTGCTGTATGAATGCCAGTGGTCCCAAAAAAGTGTCAAAATGGTCTGACATGTCTGCTGCAATATCGCAGTCCCAATAAAAACTGCAGATCGCCGCCATTACTAGTAAAATATTAAAAAAAAAAAAAAAACATAAATGAATTCTCATAATTCGTAAACGCGGCAACTGTTGCTCAAACCAATCAATAAACGCTCATTCTGATTTTTTTTTTACTAAAAATATGAGGAAAAATATAAATCGGCCAAAACCGATGAAAAAAAATGTTTCTTTATAATTTTTTTTGGACATGTATTATAGCAAATAGTAAGAAATATTATTTTTTTTCAAAATTGTCGCTCTTCTATTGTTTATAGCGGCGATCAGAAATGACGCAGAGGTGATCAAATACCACCAAAAGAAAGCTCTATTTGCGGGAAAAAAGGATGCAAACTTTGCTTGGAGACAACGTCGCACGACCGTGCAATTGTCAGTTAAAGCGACAGAGTGCCGAATCGCAAAAAGTGCTCTGGTCCTAAACTGGGAAATCCTTCCGGGGCTGAAGTGGTTAATTTAACATTATCTGATTCTATATTCAATAGAGCGTAATTGCCCTTATGTTGTAAAGCGTTTCACAAACTGTTGGCACTATACAAATCCTGTATAATAATAATGATTGAAGAACAATCTTCTGATAGGTAGTATGTTTTATTATATGTTGTATCATTTTATTATTTATTATAATTTTATTATATATGTTTTAAAGTTAGAAACTTTGTTTCGAAACATATATTTAGAGGAAGACAATTGCATTGGGTGTCACTGCAGCCGGTATTATAGCGATGACCAGTGTGAATAGAACACAGTCCAGCACCAATGATCTAGGATGTGGTGGGAGAGGCTAGGAGTGGGAAGGAGGGAGGAGGTGAATGGGGAATAGTGTGTAGCTGTCAGGCATAGCCTAACACACTTTTCCCTTTCCAACTTTCCCCCCTCTGCAATCTACTTATGATAAACTTCCATCCCCAGGCTGTATGCCTTCCATACATCTGACATCGCTCTATGCACACACATCAGCCACTCATGACTTCTGACAACTTTTTCCTTTTCAAGGGAAATTAAGAAAAAAAAAAAGAGAGAGATAAAGCTCTTTTCTCCCTGGATGTGTGAGGATGCCCTAACATGGATCGTACTCAGCTGCTGCTCTCCTGCTCGGTGCTGTCAGCCTTTGTGTGGAGCTTGCTGGCCAGCAGGATGTGCCCGGACCTGATCACTGACAGCTGCCTGTGCACGGCGGAGCGTTCCAAGGGACTCGGCCACCACAAAGTGCTGCTCATCAAAGTGCTGTGCAATGGAGGGGAGCTGCTGGAAACTTTACAGCCTGCGCTACTTCCCAACCTGACAGTCAGCCTGTGAGTACACATCTGTATGATTGAGGGCTCATTCACACGTGCATGGAACGCAGCTCCTGAAGATCCTGCGTAAAATGTGCGCCTAAAGAACGCGATTCTTCTAGTGGCTTTGCGTGCAAATGTAAAATCTGCAGTCCTCCTTCTGTTGTACACTGCTAAACGCAGCGACCGTTTCCCTTTGTGAATATGGCCCCATTGATTCGAATGTGAGTTAGAGACCTTAGATTGTAAGCTCCTTGAGGGTAGGGACTGATGGGAACGTACAATATATATGTAAAGTGCTGCGTAAATTGACGGCGCTATATAAATACCTGAAATAATAATAGCGCTGCGTACAAATCTATACATCATACACATCTAAATGCTGCGTTTCAGACACCCATGTGAATGAGCCCTAAAATTGCACTTGGTCACTTTATGTGTGTGATTCCATTAGCAGGCTGAGATCTGCCCTGCTGCTGGGACTTGTGGTACCACAGCAGCTACAAGATGATGCCATGGTGCCACAACTCAGTGTAAGGATGCTGTAGAGTTGTTGCTAGGCAACATGTGTGCTAGGAAGCAAATACAAAGCTGGGCATTACTTGCAGTGACAGTCTGCAGCACGTTGCACAAATTCATGGTGATAGATTGCAGCTGGCCATTCACTATGCAATCTCTATACAATCTCCTTTTTTTTAGACACGTGCAGAACGAAAACATTTGTTTGGTTTCATTTTGATTCATTATTCACATAAATTTGTTTGATAAATTTGTTAAATTAGTTTAATTTGGTCTCGTTTATTTGAATCAATTTGAATTTTACCAATAAGAAAATTTCTAATTGATTGAAATTTTAATTCCATTCTATTTGCATTCAAATTCAAATCGAACTTCATGTGTTTGTTTAATTCGGTCTCGTTTGTTCGAATCAATTAGAATTTTACAAATACTGAAAATTCTAATTGATTCAAATTTGAATTCCATTCGATTTGCATTGCATTCAAGTTGAGTTCCCTTTGAAATTAGAATTTTGGAAGATAATTATATTATTTCTATTCTATTCTATTGTTTTTTTCTATTTTATTGTTATCTTTTCTACTATATTCTATTCTTTTCTATTCTATTCAAATTCAAATTTATTCTATTTGAAATTAAAATTTCAGAAAGCGGTTATATTGTTATATTCTTTCAATTGCATTATTTTCTATTGTCTATTCTAGTCTATTCTTTTCTATTCTATTTGAGTTCAAATTTATTCTATTCAAAATCCAAATTTCAGAGAGTGGTTTTATTCTTTCTATTCTATTGTTTTCTTTTTCTATTATTTTCTTTTCTATTCTAGACAATTCTATTATTTTATATTCTATTCTATTCTAATCTAATCTATTAGAATTTTGGGAAATTGTTATATTCTTTCTATCTTATTCTATTCTATTTTTTAAATGATATTCTATTCTTTTATTTTCTATTCTTTTCTATTCTATTCAAATTTTAATTCATTCTATTCAAATTTCAGCAGAAGGTTATATTCTTTCTATTTTGTTCTATTCATTTTTTTTTTTCTATTCTATTCTCTTTCAATATTTTTTATTGTAGAGTTTTAAACATCATGCATAAAAAACATATACAATATCAACATAAATATCAAGAGGATGCACCCTCCGAAGTGTTCATTGGTCTTATTGTAATGATCAGAATGCATATATGGCAATAGTCAGGCCTAACATACAGTCTCTATTCAATATAGCAATCTTATGTCTAGGGCAAGTAGTGTTCAGATAAACTGTATATCCACATATCTCAATTACATGGAAAAGGAGGGAAACGTTAATTGCCAAAAATTGTTTCAGTGCTGCATAACACAATACTTTAAAGAGTGATGGAAATTAAAGAGGCTTCATAGTCTACTATCAGCATCCAATAAGAATTCTTTAAAAAGCATAACAAAAACAATAACTTTTTCTATTTTATTTTATTCTCTTTTTTCTATTCTATTCTTTTCTATTATATTCAAATTCAAATTTGTTCTATTTGAAATTTGAATTTCAGAAGATGGTCATATTCTTTCTATTTTATTCTATTCTAGTTTATTTTCTATTCTATCCCTTCATTTTCTATTTTATTTTTTTCTGTACTTTTTATTTGTATTCTGTTCTGCTCAAATTCGAATTTCGTCCGAAATGTTGTTTCATTATTTCGGATTTGTTTAAATTCATTACTACTGTAATTCAGAAATTCGGATACATCCGAATTACCACATAATGAAAAATTTGTCTGAATTTCAATTCAGAACAAAATGAACTGCACACATCTGTAGCAAAATTGCGTTGAAAATACATGTCTTTTGTGCGTTTTTGCAAAGATTTAGATGCATTTCCAGTGTGTTTCCGGTGCATTTTCTGATTGCCTGCACCTGTGATAAATAGACACGAGACTCAAACACACACCAAAAATGCAAAATGCATTGCATTTTTTCTACATTTTTCTGCAATTTCCATTCATTTCAATGGGGAGCTGTGTTTTTGGTGCGGTTTTGAAAACCGCACCAAAGATGCAGAATGCAAGACTTTTCAAAACTCACCGTATCCGCAGCGCAGTGATCTGAATAGCCCATAGGATTTAGAGGGAAACATTTTTCTTGCAAAGTAAAAATGCAGAAAAAATGCATCAGGGTGAGAATAGAACTATAGGCAAAACTTTTCTTTTTCATTTTGGATAAAGTAAGGGAGGGTTATAATTCCTGCCAGATTTTTTTTTCGCCAACTATGTCCCATTGCAGAGATTTCCCTTCACTTCCTGTCCCATAGCCAAACAGGAAGTCAGATGAAATCCCTGCAAATTAAGAGAATTCCTTGGGCCCCCCAGGAAACCAGATCTAGTGTCCCCAATGGAAGATTTCCCCTCTATTATTTTTCAGGGAACGACCCAAAATTGACAGGGGTTCTAATCCGTCTCCACTCAAAAAAAGTTTTGCCTTTATACTTAAAATCAGCCATACATGGGTTGAAATTCGGGTGTATTCCATACATGGGCACCCTGTCTGTACAGAAGTCAATCTATTCTGTACAACCAGCCTGTTGGGTTTTTCCCAATCGATCAGTGCCGCCTGCTATAGCTGGAAGCACTGATCATTGCATTCTGAAGGAAGGGAAGGCTCTCTGCCATCAGAATACAATAGCACAGTGTGAATGATTCCCCTCATCCACATCGAATGGGATCATTTTTTTTCATTCAGCCCACAGGTTGATCAAAGCAAAGGCAGCCAGGCACACAGCAACAGTTCACTCACTCAATAATCAGTTTAGAGGATGTCTTTTTATTATTTATTTCAAAAACTTGTAACTAGGGAGGATAATGCATTATGGGATATTCCAGAATGCTTAAAGCAGAGTTCCACTAGTTTTTTTGGTTTATTAAAAGTCAGCAGCTACAAAAAGTGTAGCTGCTGACTTTTAATAAACAGTAACTTACCGGTCTCCCGGTCCAGCGATGGCTGCGCCCGAAGCCTTGTGTGTCTTCCCCTCCTCCCCGTGGCGCCGTCATTGCAAGAGTGGGCACCGGCTGTGGCTGCACGGCTGGGCACACACTGCGCATGCGTGAGTCCTAGTGGCCAGGCAATCTTCTCGGACCTGTGACGTGTCCCAGAAGATTGCCAGGAGGAAGGGGCCGTCTAGGGGGAGAGGAGGAGTCGCCTAGGTGGCCCAGAAGCGGAAGGTGGAAGAGGGACAGGAAGTCCCTCTGAAAACCAGGCACACACTCCCCCCCAAAAAAATTACATGCCAAATGTGGCATGTAAGGGGGCGAGGCATGCTTAAAGCGGAAGTTCCATTTTTGGGTGGAACTCTGCTTTAAGCACAAATTTTGCTGACGACACTTTCTTTAGGTGATAGCAACACAGTCTTTCACTCCCAGCTATAGACCAGGAAAATAGTAGGCATAGAATTAACAGAGGCATCTCTCCACTAGGTAGTAGCAACAGTCTTTCACTCACAGCTGTAGACTGAGAATGTTAGAGAGCATGGGTAGGACATGAAAGTAAACTGGAACAGTCTAAGATTCCTGAAGCTGATGACCACAAGATAGGTTTGGGCAGTTATTAGGAGCAGACTACAGCAGTTTGGGTTCTTGCAGCTGAAGACCATAAGATAAAATAGCACACTAGACAAGTTCTTAACGCCCACAGCTGGGAACCATAGATATGCTGTAGCTCAGGAGATTGGATTCTACACATGAATCCAAGTAGAAGCAAGGCCTTAGGCTCAATCCAGGGAAGGGAAAAGTCCAGCAGCCAACCATGAAGGCTTCAGGGATCACTAGCCCCCTGAATCACATGGTCCCTCTTCCTCTATGGGAAGAACACATTTCTCTGGGCTTCATCTATCTCCCAACCACCATCTGAGAACACCGCCCCAGGGTTTGGCTGGGGCAAGGTAAGAGCCCAGCCTGGACATTTGAATTTCCCCTCCGTGAAAGGATCTCAAAAGGCTCAGGGGGAATCACACAAATGCCCAGACTGTGGAGCCAGAACAGACCAAAACATCAGATCACAGCTCGTCTGGCTACAGAGCAAGACACTCTAAATTTACCTAGCATTCTTAGCCTAGTAGGGTGCTACAAAAGTGATCAAAATCCACATCCCCATGTGTCACATGTCAATCAAATGGGTTATCGCCTATAGATAGTTTGTTTACCCAAGGAGCTGCTGAATTGTATTGAGTCCCTTCTACCCTGCACCTGTGATGAGCCTCCCTTACCTGGACCAGAGAGCACCAACACACCTGTGTCATGTTTTCAATGGACTTTATTAACAAATGAAAGTCTTGGAAAGGGAAGGTTGGTTAAGCAATGAATACCAGTAGTACTAATACAGATTTACATTTGACCCAAGTCAGAGTATTAATTTGCCCATATTTCCCTACAGCCAGAAATAACAGGTCGAGGTAAGGACCAAGGCTGATTCAGCCTTTTTTTGGGGGGGCAGCAAACAAACCACCCTCCCTCCCATGGGTGGTACTCACGGGGTCTGGCTGTGGCTTGTGTGTTGGCAGCGATGCAGAGCAGAGAGTCCACTCTGATGAGGGCGGCCATCTCTCGGATCTCCCCATACATCCTCCCTGGTACCGGCCAATACAGTCGCTTCTCCTCGGGTTTTAAGTCCTGATTCTTGATTGGCCAGGAGGAGAAGCAGGAAGACAATAGTGAATATTAATTGTCTATTGTCACACAACTGGGTGGGCGTACAGTGCAGTGCTCTGCGCCCCGAGCACACCCTTTTTTGAATCATGTGCTTAAAAAAAAATTAAAATCCATGTGTCCATGCCCCACATGTAGGTTAGGCGCCGAGCGCATGGATTACGGGCGGCGCCCCTAATGGAGCTGCCGCCACTGAACAGCAGTAAATTCTAACTACTAAATATCTGGCTAGTGGAATACTAAATATAGTCCTGCTGACATTGGAGCCCTTACAAGGCTGTTCTTGATCCCCAATGGGAGTGTTTCTAATCCCAGGGTAGTCAAGAGTCCCCTCTGGTAGCATTGTTCAACAACAACAGCAGCATTACAAAATTTCAAGTGGTCTCCCACCATCTTCTGGTCACCATCCAGTCTAGGATAGCTCTCTTACTCAGGGGGGTCCTGGACTAGGACTGCATCACAGCCCCTGAGTTGTGAAATCAGGCAAAAGGTAATCTGCAGCGCTGGGCCTACCTCTCCAACCTGTGCAGATCCTGAAGCACCTCTAGGAAGTAGTAGACAGGAAAAATAGGATACTGTAGACAGCACACACTGGAACAACAGGAACACAATAGCAGTAGTACTGGCTCTGGAACAGTAGTGCTACTCACAACTCAGTGGAGTCTCTTGTTGCTTTCTCCAGGCAAGCAGACAGTCTTTGACAAGGCAGCTTGCAACAGCAGACAGTCTTTCAGTCCAGGGTTCTTGGCAGGCTTGCCCCACAGCCATATGGTCCTGGCATAGCACGCCCCCCTCGTCTCTCTAGCTCCCTCTATTACAGCAGCTCTCTCTTCCCCTATGCAGGACTTTGGCACTTTGCCTTACACAAGACACTGTTCACATCAAGGCACAAACAGCACTGAGCTCCTTGTGTTTTCAGCCCAGGCTGCACACAGCAATGATCAAGACAGCAGCAGCTTCTGGTAATGTGCCCTGGACTCTAACCCCACTCACTGAGATATACACAGCTGCTCCTGCAGCACAGGGTGTCACTTTCCCACACATTCCCCACACACACACTTCCCCAGAAGCTCTCTTTCCATACCCCACAACAATCTCTCCCTTCTTGAAGTGATGGGTGCAGCTAAAAACAGCCAGCAGCCAATTAAAAGTCCATCTTCCCCAGGCTACTAAGGGCGGGTCCTCATCCGCTGCAAGAACAGCCAATCAGAGCACAGTCCAACCTCCTCTCACCCTGTAGCTGTCCATCACAGGAAAGAAAAGAAGTCCTTGCTTCTCTTCATTTTGTTAGCACTGCTAGGCAGCATTTAACCTGTTCTCGCCAGCTGTATGATGCAGCCTCTTGGTAGGTGGGCTTTAACGCAGAGCAGCCACATACAGTATATGCATCCATAGAGAATGTTTTTTCAAGCTGAGAGTGCACTCATTGTGCCCTCCCAGCACAGTAAAAAAATATCTTGGAAAGGTCCCAGTACATATTTGCAATTGGGAGCTTCCAATCATGTGACCGCTGGACAGCCAATACCTGCCTCAGCTTCCCAGCATTTAGATTCTAATAAAGAGCCAGGAGGTGTCAGTGGAAAGGGGTTAAAGAGCCCAGCCTAATGCTACAATTACTTATTCCTATTGGAAGTGGTTGATCGGAAAAAAACACATTGTGTATCAAAGTGTGTATGGCCACCATATGGTATCCATAAATACATTTTAATACTTTTATGAAATTTTAAAATTAACTCATATACTCAGTACTATCATTACAACTGTTATCTGCCTGCATTTACCAGAATACAATCATTTTCTTGGTAGTCGTTGTCCTTTAATTGTAATCATTTTCGATTTTATGTAGCAGTTGATGAGATGCTCATGATCATCTCAGCACTGTGATACATAGCCAACAATTTATTGCTAGAAAGTCCAAGGCCTCATCGTCTCAGGAAATATTATATGCTTCATTTCTTTTTCTTGCTTATTATAAACAGAAAAACAGTCAAACAATCAGCAAATTGTCTCAGATGGGCCCCGAAGGCTTCTTTCCTCCCCAACTCTCCAAGTTTGTTTAGCAAATCAATTTCACTGAGCAGTGAAGGAAAGATAAAGTGTTTCTCGATTCACATTAAGGGGAAGAACCTTGGCTGAAGGGGATATCATTCAATAAAAGTCTTATACAAGCACAAGATTAAATCTGTAGCATCTCGATAAGCCAACAAAAAAAAAAAAAACTCTTTTCAATTTTACCCCTGAGAAACTAAAAACACATTTGTTAGACAACTCAACAGGTAATTCATCTTACGCAACCCTATTTTCAAATAAACAAAAGTGCCAGAAGTACAGCACTATAATATGTATAAGTTAACTTGGAACACATTTGTATTGCTATCTGTAGTCTTATAATATGGCCATGCTACACGCATCTATGCAGATGAATGTACTACAAGGGCCCATTCACACCATATGTGCTGGGCTGTGTTGGACAGATTTGACATTTGCCCTATGTTCTATTGTTTCAGTTTACACCTGTGCATAGGACGAGATAGATTTTTATACAGTGCAGTATGTAAGCAGGGGTAGGTCCCTTCCTTGTGAGAGTATAAGTAATGGTTCCACCATCAATAAGGCTTTGTGGTGGTTACCTCATCCCAAAATAGTTAGATACCAAGAAACAGATATACCCCCTAGGTGGGACTTTAAGTAGGTAACTGCACCACAATATTTAAAATATAACAATTTATTGCTTAATTAAAGTATATATAATATAATATAAACAAGTCTTGTCTCCCAAAAGGGGGACAGGTATGCAAATATCACAAAAAGTCTCTATAAATAGTCATACAATCCACCAGATGTGAATCCACATATGCTGCAATGAAAGGTTTCAAAGTAGATTTGTTCCGTTGTCAGAGGATGGAATTCGATACCCAACGTGTACATTTCGGGTCCAAAAGAAGCCCTTCATCAGGGGTATATTACAATGGAGAGATAAGAAACAGCACAGTGGTATGTTTGTGCTAAGGAAGAGGTTTCTGTTCCAGCAGGAGCTGTAGGTATGGGTAGGGTTGCCACATCATCCCTTTAATCCAGGACACATATGAATTACACAGGTTTTGAGGCTAATTGAATACAGATAAGGCACCAAGTGAGTTTAATTACCACCTTAACCAACCACAAAACCTGTGTAATCAATATGTGTCCTGGATTAAAGGGATCATGTGGCAACCCTAGTTATGGGCCTAGTGGATGTATATATAATCCATAGAGGACGAGTGCAATGCTGTTGCCAGCTGGATAGACATATGCCGGTGGGTTGGGGGGGCAGCTAGGGTAGGGCCTGCAAATCGATGGGGGAGTGATGTAAGGTCATGTCATTGCGGTCCCAGTCATGTGGTACGTCCAGGGCATTGCATTTCACGGTGTGAGAGAGAAGGAGTCACCCAATATGGTCACAGGTATGATGAGGATCTACCATCAATCCACTCCCTCCTGAATAGGCGAAAAGAGCCTCCTAAACCCTGTGTGCTGCTCCAAGTGTCCACCGTATGCCCTGTCCATGCCCTTCCTTGTGAGAGAAGCTGTGAGGTCATTATTGGGGTTGATGGGTTAAGAGGGGCCAAAATTGGGGTTCCAGAGGCTGGTGACAAACTAGCCACAAGATAGAGAGCTTTAGAGAGCGGGTCTTGTGTCCTCTCCCCTTCTTGGTAAAGGGCTGGGGAAGGAATATAGAGTTCGGGCTTCAGAATGGGAACCAGGAAAAAGACTTGGAATTCTTAAGTGAGCACTGCAATGCTCCCTCTCTTCCTATATTTATTTGTTTTATGAGTGTACTGAACCAACTCTTATTGCCATTATCTGAAAACTATTAATGGAACACAAGTTACTTTTGCATCCCGAAGCCTCTGTGATGTTCTACAACTGATGTAGGGTAATGTACCACGCACAGCCAATGGCTGGAGAGAAGAGATATGCCTATTTATTGGTGTAAGCCTGGTCGGCTCAGGAGTAGGTGATAATGGAGGAAAAGGAGTTCCAAGCCTGGTGGTGAGGGAACACCCCTCAGCTATCATGTGCTAGATGGCCCAGGATCCCATGTCTCATAGGCTCCAGGTGGTTGGCTGGACTTCTGTAGTCTGTATCTGGAGCATGTAAAACATATGGTAGGCCTATGTAAGAAGTACTCCAGGTGTTAAGGGGGTAATGTGAACTGTGACTAGGGGGATGTGGCGAGAAGGTCTACGAGCTGCACCTGTAAACGTGAACAAAGTGTGGGTTTGGGTAGAGAGTCAAGCATGTTTCCCTGAAGATTCTGTATGTAGGTGGGGCCCAGCTGCATGTGACGGCCACCTGAAGGGGAGGTTGTCATTTTAGAGCTCTGCAGCTGAAAATTATGTTGTTTTTTTTGGAAAATTATACTTCTTGTCCTGGTGTATTTGTAAATTGATGGACTGTGGCTCCACTTTAGTGAAGTTGGATGAATCATTGTCTATAATCTGACTCACAATGGGTGGGAAGTCAACCTATTTGGATACCATCTTTTCTTTGGCAAAAGTTCTGCTTTATGTTTTTTTTTCTAAGTTCTCTATTAGGCAAACCCACAAATGGTGATACAGTTTTGTTAACCACACATTAAAAACATGTTAGGTTTAATAGATCCAAAATGCTGCTTCTGTTGTGTTCCCTTTTTCACAGCATAGGAAACATTTATGAAAATATACTTCTTTCCTTTCTAGTTGATTCTTTGAAACAGGCCTATGAGGTGATTGCAAGTGTAGTGCTACTACTATAAGAGCCAGGATGGGTCCTCTGTTCTTTGCATCAGCCTTTTTCAAAAATCCTCAGCCCTCTAACACACCAGGTTGAGTGTGCAAACTTACAATATCGCAGGAAAACACTGAAAGTAATAATTAGTACCCAGTAGTAGCGCTATACCAAAGAAAACAGACATAAAGCCAGGTAGTATAGGCAAACTTATTATAGTGTTACCAAATATGGTTGGTAACTAGACAAGCATAAATGGATCAATGGTAATAACACAATTTAGCATACAAAGTGTTTAACAGCAAGGACTAGGCATAAGATTACATTTGGCATCCAGATCAGCATAAACAGCAGCAAGCCCATCTCAGGTGCAGCACTGAGCAGTATTAAAGTTTAATCTATCGCATTTATGGCAGCAATGCTAGTCCTAGACTGCCTGGGTATGCACTGTTAAAAAGAAAAGAAGGATGGTAGAGGAGGGTGCGAAAGGGGAACAAAGGGGGCTTGCAGAATAATTACTACAGGAGGAACAGTCCTTTGAGATGTTCTTCTGCCTGCTATCAGTGGGGCCCTTTAGGGGTTTTGGTATACTAAAAGTGGTAGTAAACCACAGTTGTTGAAAAAAAATACTAGCACATTATGAGAGACTTACCTTAGAACAAAGCCCTCCAGTGCCACGCTGTCACCGCTGAGAGGGATGATATCTTCCCCCCGTTCTTCCTTCCGGGTTCCCGTCCTCTGACTACATGAGTGTCCGTAGGCACAATGACGTCACTCCCGCACATACACGCGGGAGCTGTTGTTTACAGTATGGGCTCTGAAGGTCTGGCACTGTATGCCGAATCTTCAGAGTGCATACACCGGTAACGTCACTGGCTGCATGCACTCTGAATATTTCCTAAGCTGTTCAAGTTTAGGAGATATTTACGGTACCTACAGGTAAGCCTTACTGTAGGTACCAGTGGTAGTACAAAGTTTACTACTACTTTAACAACATTCCCAGTTAACCTGCATGCAGTATAGGTACAGTATAGGCTTGGTATAGTCTCTGCACAGGTGCAAAGTAGATATAGTTCAGATGCAGTAAAGGTTTGGTATAATGCAGTATAGGGTTAGTATGGGTTCAGTCTAGGTGATTTAGTCCATGCTAGTAGTAACAGTAATTGGCTAACAGCACTCTCACCAGTTCTCAAGATGCTGAGGTAACCTCACGCAATAGATAGAGGGGCCCCCTCACTCTCTACACAGAATCCCTCCAGAGTGGGAAGCAGAGGGTGAGAAGATGCTCTGGTCTCCCTGCGGCAATGGTGCAGATGCAGTCAATGCCATCTGTGCTCTGCTGCCTCAGGTGCCTTAGTCTCAGGTTCTGGTCACTGCCTCTGTGGATGAACCATGTGCTCCCATGCTGCAAAGAGAAAGAGGTTTCCAGTGCAGTCTAGTAAAAGCTGTTCCACCACTTCCCTTCCTCCTCAATGTCTTATGGGGACTGCATTGTAAAGGCTCATAAGTCCCATTCTGTGATTGATGCTTCAGACTACCACTCCCATGATTCTCATGTTTCTACATAAGTCAACAGGATTTCCTGGCCATAGTTCTCCCTCTGCTGGCTGTAGAGGATAGTGCAACACAACATTCAGGATAATAGCAGAAAGTGAAAGTAATCTGATTGTAAAGAGGGAAATCTCCTTCTCCATGTTTTTGTAGTCCAGCATCTGGCTACACAAGCTAAAAAGTAGCAATTTGAAAGTAAAAGTGAAGGGACAAAGTGGGGAACAGGCCAAGGTCCCTGTACAATACAGAACCCTAGCCTTAATTTATAATTTAAAGGCAAAACTTTTTTTTTTACTTTTGAACAGAGTGCAGAGGGATTAGAACACCTGTCAGTTTTTATTGCTGTTTGCACCCCCCATTAAGGAGATTTACCTAATGTTAAATTAATGACACCGAAAAACAGGTTTCAAATCGCAGTGTGATTGGAAGAATCGGATTGCATGGGTGTGAATACCCATGTGATCCGATTCTGGTGCAGCAAAAAAAAAAAAGATACGTTGCGGTGCAAATTGAGCCCATACAAAATGAATTGGCAGAAATCGCACTGCAAAGAATCGCATGTGATTTGAATAGGAATGCGGTACGATTCCTATCTGAATCACCTATTTTTAAAGTATACTGAAACTGACTTGAACATCTACTTATAGAAAACATTGAATATAACATTTGAACAACCTTGATTAGTGCCCTGGCATTTAGAAAGGACTCCAACTGATTAAAGCAGAACTAAAGGCAAAACGTTTTTCATTTTGGAAAGAGTAAATGAGAGTTATAGCTGTGTCCCATTTTTGAAGATTTACCTTCACATTTTGTCCCATATCCAAATAGGAAGTGAGAGGAAATCCCTGAAAATTAAGGGAATCCCATCGGGGCTCCCCAGGTCACCAGAACTAGTGTCCACATTGGAAGTTTTCTGCTCTATTACTTTTCTCAGGATAATCCGAAATTTTGGATTTTCTTTTTCTTTTACTTTCAATGGCAATGGTAAACAGGACATATAGAGAGGGCAGATCTCCCTAGCAGGGACACAGACAGCAAAAAGAAAAAAAAACCTCAAACAGGGGTTCTAAGCCCTCTGCACTCTAAAAAAAAAGGTTTTCCTTTAGTTATAATTTCTGTTATATTTAAAAAATCGAATTTTTTCATAAATATTGGCCAAAATGTATTCTGCTACATGTTTTTGATAAAAAAAAATCCCAATAAGTGTATATTGATTGGTCTGCGTGAATGTTATAGCACCTACAAACTATGGTATGTATACTGGAATTTATATTTTTTCATTTTTTTATACTACTTATGCCAGCGATCAATGACTTATAATGGGACTGCGATAGTGCGGCAAGTAATCTTGCACTAACTGATGCTGAGGGGAACTGACTAATTGCCACTGACATCACCAGTGACATTAATACAGTGATCAGTGATAATACTATGCACTGTCACTGTACTAATGACACTGGCTGGGAAGGGGTTAACATCTAGGGCGATCAAGGGGTTAAATATGTGCCTAACTATCTGTAATGTGTGTAAAGTGTGCTGCTTTTACTAAGAGATCTCTCAATTTCCCACCCAGCTTTTGCAGGGATGAGAAACTAACAAATTGCTCTCTCTGTACAGAGCTAAACCCGGAAGTAGGCAGCAACGTGCGGGTGCATCAATTTGCCTACAGGGGCCACCCGTCCACAATGTACTGCTAAGTGGTTAATCTACAGGGAAACAATGGGGGACATAAATGAATTTGTTGCCCAGGGTGACCAAGCTGATTCTTTTTTATTAGTTAATAAAAACACTATACCTGATTTGTCAGACTAGGCAAAACCTCCACGATTAAGGCTTGTACACATGGGTGGCCAGGAGCGGTAAAAAGAGAAGGTTGAGCTATGGTTTTACGACCACTCATCCAAAGAAAGGTATGCCATGCTGCTGCAGCAAAAATGAAACCTCAAATTGAATGTGATTCATTTAAGTGTATGGCCTATACCGCAACTGCCCTGCAACTGTATGCAATACACACAGCTGCTGTGCATTGACTCAGCCTTTTTAGGGTTACAATCCACTGCAATAGAGAAGTTAAGAATAGAGTTGATTGAACCTCTGGAAGTTCGGGTTCGGCAGGTTCGGCCGAACTTATGGACAAAGTCCGGGTTCGGGTCCAGACTTGACCCAAACTTTGACCCGGACCCCGAACCCAATTGAAATCAATGGGGACCCGAACTTTTAGGCACAAAAATGGCTGTAACAAAGTCCTGGCAAGTCCTAGAGGTCTGCAAAAGGAAGGAAAATGGAGGTAAGAGTTGGACAAGTGCCCTACAAAGAAATGGGGATAGGGAAATAACTTAAAATAATTTTTAAGCTAAAATCACATAAAAAAATCAAAAATGTAGGTGGATGTGGAGTTGTAGGTTGGGGAGGCGGTGAAAGTGGCGGTGGAGGAGGAGGAGGTAGCCAACACTGTTTTTTTTATTTTTGTGCAAGAAATGCACCGCTGGCCGCAAATGTCGTTTTTAGAATTTTTTTTTTTTTTAAACCAGCTATGTAGATGCACTTTTTAATTTTGTGCAAGAAACAATAATCCGTCCCTTTAAGCAACAGCAGGAACCTCTCCCTATAGAACTTGGAGATTATTTTAGACTCTAAAATCATCTCCAAGTTGTACAGGGAAAGTTTCCAGCTGTTGCTTTAAGGGAAAGATTATTGTTCTAAAATCATCTCCAAGTTGTAAAGGGAAAGGTTCCAGCTGTTGCTTTAAGGGAAATATTATTATTCTAAAATCATCTCCAAGTTGTATATGCAAAGTGTATTCTAGCCGCATAGAGCCATATTATTGTTCTAAAATCATCTCCAAGTTCTATAGGCAAAGTGTATTCTAGCTGCATAGGTCGAGAAGAGGCAATGTATCGCCTCCTTACTGCCTGTCACTGCAACTCGTTTTTCAGAGGGGAAGCAAGGGCTGCTGCACATAACAACAAGTCCCATCTAACTTCCCAACCCCCCCCTCTTTTTTCATGCGTAGCCCTCGATTATTATGAGTTTTTGTGGTAAATGTACATTTATTTGCTTGGCAGCAACAAAAAAGATCAGCTGCAAAGTATATTATAAATCAAAATGCTTTTCCTTTCCTCGTACTTCACCAATTAACTAGGCTTATATTTGAAAATGCACTGGTCAGCGTGTGATTATTTAACTGCCTGGATTTATAAACAGTCTGTATTCATTGCGTTTTATTAGTCCATGGAGAATGGAGGTCTACCATATGGCACTAAGAATTGTTACAGGAAACAGCCAATACAGAAAGTCAAGAGGTGTTCTGTTACTGAAGCGCTGGGCTCTAGTTAATAAATACCCTTCAACTGTTAGCTGAACAACAACTCCTACAGACATAGGTGTGCGCAGACTATTGCATTAGGGTGTGCACTCCACAGCTCAAACACACATGTGTGTGTATATATACTGTATATACATATATATAACATTTTCAAATGTAATAAAACATGGACTGTGTCAGCATTCAGATTCAGAATACTTTATTAATCCCAAAGAGAAATGGTTAAATTTCCAGTCATGTCCAGTAGGGCAGTGGACGTGTAAAGGAGAGGACGGTGTCAGTAGAGGAGAGGACGGTGTCAGTAGAGCTTTGGACAGTGTCAGTAGAGGAGAGGACGTTGTCAGTAGAGGAGAGAACAGTGTCAGTAGAGGAGAGGGTGGTGTCAGTAGAGGAGAGGATGGTGCCAGTAGAGGAGAGGACGGTGACAGTAGAGGAGAGGACGGTGACAGTAGAGGAGAGGGCGGTGTCAGTAGAGGAGAGGACAGTGTCTATGGAGGAGAGGACGGTGTCAATACAGCTGTGAACGGGTCAGTAGAGGAGAAGACGGTGTCAGTAGAAGAGAGGACGGTGTTAATAGAGGAGAGGACGTGTCAGTAGAGCTGTGGACGTGTCAGTAGAGGAGAGGACGTGTCAGTAGAGGAAAGAACAGTGTCAGTAGAGGAGAGAACAGTGTCAGTAGAGGAGAGAATGGTGTCAGTAGAGTAGAGGAAAGTGTCAGAAGAGGAAAGGACAATGTCAGCAGAGGAGAGGATGGTGTCAGTGGAGGAGAGGATGGTGTCAATAGAGCTGTGGACGGGTCAGTAGAGGAGAGGACGGTGTCAGTAGAGGAGAAGAGGGTGTCAGTAGAGAAGAGGACGGTGTCAGTAGAGCTTTGGACAGTGTCAGTAGAGGAGAGGACGGTGTCAGTAGAGGAGAGAACAGTGTCAGTAGAGGAGAGAACAGTGTCAGTAGAGGAGAGAACAGTGCCAGTAGAGCAGAGGATGGTGCCAGTAGAGGAGAGGACGGTGCCAGTAGAGGAGAGGATGGTGTCAGTAGAGGAGAGGACGGTGCCAGTAGAGGAGAGGACAGTGTCAGTGGAGGAGAGGACGGTGTCAATAGAGCTGTGGACGGATCAGTAGAGGAGAGGATAGTGTCAGTAGAAGAGAGGGCGGTGTTAATAGAGGAGAGGACGGTGTCAGTAGAGCTGTGGACGTGTCAGTGGAGGAGAGGACGTGTCAGTAGAGGAAAGAACAGTGTCAGTGGAGGAGAGAACAGTGTCAGTAGAGGAGAGGACCTGTCAGTAGAGGAGAGAACAGTGTCAGTAGAGGAGAGAACAGTGTCAATAGAGGAGAGAACGGTGTCAGTAGAGGAGAGGACAATGTCAGAAGAGGAAAGGACTATGTCAGCAGAGGAGAGGACAGTGTCAGTGGAGGAGAGGACAAAGTCAATAGAGCTGTGGATGGGTCAGTAGAGGAGAGGACGGTGTCAGTAGAGGAGAAGACGGTGTTAGTAGAGGAGAGGACAGTGTCAGTAGAGGAGAGGACGGTGTCAGTAGAGCTGGGGATGTGTCAGTAGAGAAGAGGATGGTGTCAGTAGAGGAGAGCAAGGTGTCAGTAGAGGAGAGGACGGTGTCAGTAGAGGAGAGGACGGTGTCAGTAGAGCTTTGGACAGTGTCAGTAGAGGAGAGAACAGTGTCAGTAGAGGAGAGGGTGGTGTCAGTAGAGGAGAGGACAGTGCCAGTAGAGGAGAGGACAATGCCAGTAGAGGAGAGGACGGTGTCAGTAGAGGAGAGGACAGTGTCAGTGGAGGAGAGGACGGTGTCAATACAACTGTGGACGGGTCAGTAGAGGAGAAGACGGTGTCAGTAGAAGAGAGGATGGTGTTAATAGAGGAGAGGATGTGTCAGTAGAGCTGTGGACGTGTCAGTAGAGGAGAGGACGTGTCAGTAGAGGAGAGAACAGTGTCAGTAGAGGAGAGAACAGTGTCAGTAGAGCAGAGAACAGTGTCAGTTGTGACAAGAGACGAGATGACTGTGACAAGAGAGGAGATGACTGTGAC
>BLSH010367513.1:177055-188719 GCA_018402905.1 Glandirana rugosa
TATATAGAGATACAAGCCATAATATGTATGCACTATAGTGAGCACTATAATAAGCACTTTGAAAAAACAGCAACTGTAAAGCATGTTTTTAATGTCATAGTGGTTTGCAATTGAGCATTAAGTTTACATATGGGCTACAGCAGCAACAACAGAGATTAAGAAGCTGGCAAAAACTGTGATTTACAGTGATTTATTTTAACATTATTTGCTATTATTTTTATTTTAACATCATTGCTATTATTATTATCATTATTGTTATCATTACTTTATTTTATCATCAATACTCGAACACACTTGTGCACATGGGCTACAGCAGCAATAATATAAAATTGTAATAGAAGGAGGAGAAATTAGTAATTACTGATACATTGGGTGGCCAACATTCATCACATAACGGCACAGTAGATACTAGCAATGCGCTGTTCAAATACAAACGTGTTCCCATGGATGCAAATGACCCCTATTGTGCTAGGATGTAATTTTGCAGGGTTTACACAATTGCTTTTGACTAATGTCACAACACTACCAGAATCAAGCAGTGCAGTGACAGGCATTCTATCAACAGAAATCACACACATTTGCTTTTCCATGCGACCCTGACGTGATGCAGTACATGCGACCTGTGTAAAAAGAGATATGTGTCTTTTTCATAAAAGCATTATCACACTGCATTGGTTCATCATTTAGGGGACAGTTTGCAGCAATATGACCTAACACATGGCAACGATAGCATTGTATGTGTTCTATACCCAGCCCTCTCCACAGTCCCATAGACTTTCCTGACCTATTTGGCCAGTCTCCAGGTCCAGAGTCCACAGTCTTATTAACTGTAACAGCCGTCTTGTTATTCTTCCCCATGCCCTTGAACCCTGGAACAGTCTTATCGGATTCGCCGGGTGATTTTTCACCCCTCGAGACATTGGAGTGAGGCACAGACGAGGTTAGCAAGTCCTCAGCAGCCGTGTATCTCTCCACAAGGTCCACCAGTTGGGTTGCAGTTTTGGGGTCCCCATGACTGACCCACTTCCTAAGAGCAGCAGGGAGAGCATGCAGGTACCGGTCCATTACCACACGCTCCACCACACGCTCCTGGTCTCTGGCTGCAACCACTTCCTCGTGAGATGGGCCAGGTCAAACATTTGGGAGGGGGGTGGCTTGTCCATACGGTAGGTCCATTGATGCACCCGTTGGGCCCTGGGCCTTATCGGATTCCAAATCAAAATAGCCTTTATGGGGCTCACATCTTGTCGTATGTATGCGTTCCTTGATCATGAGCATGCATGTTGGCACCAATGACAAAGTTAGAGGTAGGTGGAGTGTCCTAAAAAAAGATTTCAGGGACCTTGGAGCAAAATTGAGGCTTAGGACCTCCAAGGTAGTATTCTCAGAAATACTACCAGTATGCCACACCAGAGAGGCAGCGGGAGATTAGGGAAGTCAACAAGTGGCTGAGGAGCTGATGTAGAAAGGAGGGTTTTGGGTTCCTGGAGAACTGGGCCGATTTCTCAATCAGTTACGAGCTCTATAGAAAGGATGGGTTGCACCTAAATGGGGAAGGTGCAGACTGGCTGGGAATGAGGATGGCCGAAAAGTTAGAGGGGCTTTTAAACTAGGCAACGGGGGGGAGGGTCCAGACTTATAAATAGCCAGAGTGGAACAGAGTTCAGGGGGTAGTATTGGTGGGAGGAGTGATAGGCCGAATAAAGAATTTAAATCCGAGGTGAGTAGTGTAACATATCCTATATGCAAAAGAGGATTTCCCAGCAAGGAAAAAGTAGGTGTCCAGACAAAACTATGTGGCTTGTTCACTAATGCCAGGAGTCTGGCAGACAAGATGGGAGAACTAGAGTTGATACTGTACGAGGAGGAATTAGACTTTGTGGGAATTTCGGAGACTTAGTTCAACAGCTCTCATGATTGGCTGGCTACCATCCAGGGGTATTCCCTATACCGCAGGGACAGGGTAGGCAAAAAAGGGGGAGGGGTATGTCTGTATATAAAAAATGACGTAAGAATAAATATGAGGGATGACATTAGTAGTGGATCTGGGGAGGAAGTTGAAGCCTTATGGCTAGAGCTGCAAAGGGAGGATAGCAGGGGGAAAGTAATACTGGGAATATGCTATAGGCCCCCAAATCAGAGGGAGGAGGGGGAGGCAGACCTCCTATCGCAATTTGGAATAGCGGCTAGGATGGGAAGTGTCATTATAATGGTGGATTTTAATTATCAAGATATTGACTGGGAGGAAGGTACTGCACATACAGCTAAGTCCCACCATTTCCTAAATGTCCTGCAGGACAATTTCATGGGTCAAATAGTAAATGCACCAACAAGACAAAAAGCATTATTAGACCTTCTGATCACTAACAACACAGACCTGATCACAGACGTGGCAGTAAGGAGCAATCTAGGAAATAACGATCACAGGAAAATTGGTTTCAGTATAAATTACACAAATAAGAAACATAAGGGGAATACAAAGACGCTGAATTTTAAGAGAGCCAACTTCCATAAACTACGCTCCATGCTGGAAGATGTTAGCTGGGATAAAATTCTAGGAACAATGAATGCGGAGGAAAAATGGGAGTGCTTCAAGAACATACTAAACAAAGGTATTAGCCAGTGTATCCCAACGGGAAATACATTTAAAAGAGTTAACCAAAGACCAGGATGGCATAACTCCGACGTAAAGGCACACATAAAAGCAAAGGAGAAGGCCTTCAAAAAATACAAGGCTGAGGGGTCCATATCAGATTTTCATATTTATAAAACACATAAAAAGGAATGCAAAGGTGCAATCAGAGCAGCTAAGATAGAACATGAAAGACACATAGCAGAGGAGAGTAAAAGGAATCCCAAGAAATTCTTTAAGTATATAAACAGTAAGAGAGGGAGGTCAGATCATATTGGCTCCATAAAGAATGATGAAGGTAATCTGGTTGGAAAGGATGGAGAAATGGCAAAGGTGTTAAACTCATTTTTCTCCTCAGTATTTATGAAGGAAACAGGGGGTTCAATTATTCAGAACTACAATGCTGATCCTCACGGCACGTCATGGGAAGTACCCTCATGGCTAACTGAGGATAAAATCAGCAATAGGCTTGAAAAACTGAACACTAATATGTCACCGGGACCAGATGGCTTACACCCGAGAGTCCTTAAGGAACTTAGCCAAGTTATTGCCAGACCCTTGTACCTAATCTTTAAGAGCAGTTTTCTGACTGGTATGATACCAGCTGATTGGAAGAAAGCGAATGTAGTACCAATATATAAAAAAGGACCAAGATATATCCCTGGGAACTACAGACCAGTTAGCTTAACATCAATAATTGGCAAGCTCTTGGAGGGAATAATAAGGGATTACATACAAGATTATTGTAACGAGAACGGTATCATTAGTGGTAATCAGCATGGGTTCTTGAAGGATCGTTCTTGCCAAACCAATCTATTAACCTTCTATGAGGAGGTGAGCTGCCATCTAGATAAGGGAAGGCCTGTAGACGTGGTGTATCTGGATTTTGAGAAAGCATTTGATACAGTTCCCCATAAACGTTTACTGTACAAACTAAGATCCCTCAACATGGATCAAAGGGTGAGCAAAAACTGGCTACAAGGGCGAGTCCAGAGGGTGGTGATAAATGGGGAGTACACAGAATGGTCTGGTGTAGAAAGTGGAGTTCCCCAAGGTTCTGTTCTCGGACTAATTCTATTCAATTTATTCATAAACGACTTGGAGGATGGGGTGAAGAGCTCAATCTCAATATTTGTGGATGATACCAAGCTAAGCAGAGCAATAAACTCTCCACAGGATGTGGAAACCTTGCAAGAAGATCTGAATAAATTAATGGGGTGGGCAGACAAGTGGCAGATGAGATTTAACGTAGAAAAATGTAAAATAATGCATTTGGGTACCAAGAACAAGAAAGCAAACTACTCACTAGGGGGAGAGCCTCTGGGGGAATCTAGGATGAAAAAAGGCCTAGGGGTCCTAGTGGAGAACATGCTCAGTAGTGGCATGCAATGCCAAGCTGCTGCAACCAAAGCTAACAAAGTGTTGGCATGCATCAAGAAAGGGATCAACTCCAAGGATAAATCAATAATTCTCCCACTATACAAGTCTCTGGTGAGGCTACACCTGGAATATGCCGTTCAATTCTGGGCACCAGTCCTCAGGAAGGATGTCCTGGTATTGGAAAGGGTTCAGAGAAGGGCAACAAAGATAATAAAAGGAACTGGAGGACCTTAGTTATGAGGAAAGATTACAAGCACTGAACTTATTCTGTCTGGAGAAGAGACACTTGAGAGGAGATATGATCTCAGTGTACAAATACTGTACTGGTGACCCCACAATAGGGACAAAACTAGTCAGTGCAAGGGAATACACAAAGACATGCGGCCATTCACTAAAAATAGGAGAAAGGCGGTTTAACCTTAAAATGCATAGAGGTTTCTTTACGGTAAGAGCAGTGAGGATGTGGAATTCTCTTCCACAAGCAGTAGTCTTGGAGTATAGATAAATTCAAAAAAACTATTAGATGCACACCTAAGGGACCACAACATTGGGGATATACAATGTAATAATGACATAAAAAACACACACATAGGTTGGACTTGATGGACTTGTGTCTTTTTTCAACCTCACTGACTATGTAACTATGTCAGAAAAGGTGCTAACAGTCCCGACTAGAGTTGAGCGAACCCGAAGTGTAAAGTTCGGGTTCGTACCGAACTTTGGGGTGTCCGTGACCCTAACCCGGACATTTAAAAAAAGTTTGGGTTTGAGTTCTGGGTTCCGATATTTGATCACGCATGTTGAATAGCTGCAGGGCAGCCAATCAACAAGCATGATTTTCCCTAGAAGCCATCCCAGCCATGCCTACTAATGGCATGGCTGTGATTGGTGTGTGCATCACGTGACCCAGCCTCTATATGAGGCTGGAGTCACAGTGCTGTATGTCACATGCTCTCTGGGTAGTGTAGGGAGAGGATGCTGCCTGTGCTGTGAGGGACAGATTGCAGATAGATAGATAGGTAGAGACTACTACTACTACTGCTTTTAGGGACAAATTGCAGATAGATAGATAGATAGGTAGAGATTACTACTACTGCTTTTAGGGACAGATTGCAGATCTCATCCTGCATTACAGAAAGATCTGACTGGACTAGGTAGAGTCTACTGCTTAGAGGGACAGATTATTGTTCTAAAATCATCTCCTAGTTCTATAGGGTCAGGTTCCTGCTGTTGCTGTAAGGGACAGATTATTGTTCTAAAATCATTTTGCAGCCCTCTAGCACTTTCCAGGACTCTTTTACAGTCATTTTTGTGCCGAAAAGTTCGGGTCCCCATTGAATTCAATGGGGTTTGGGGTAAAGTTCGGGTCAAGTTCGGTACCGAACCCGGACTTTTTTCCAAAGTTCGGCCGAACCCACCGAACCTGAACATCCACGGGTTTGATCAACTCTAGTCTCAACCGCTGTCCTTTTTATCACCCTTCCTGCACAGCATCAAAAGTGGTGAGGTATGCCTCCACATCATCCACAGGTGTCATCTTTTGCAGGTGGTGACTGGCACGTACCAACTTTTGTTCCACTGGTATAAGAGGCGTATACCCCTTTTTTTAATTCCACCAGAGCCTCCACCAGCTGACTGTTTATCTCCTGCTAGGCCTCATGTTGTTAGCGACTCTCCTCCCGCTGAGCCTCGTGCTGTCAGCGACTCTCCTCCTGCGGAGCTGCATCGGCCTGTGTGACCTGGAGGTTGGTTTCCCGCTGGGTCACAGTGGCTTGTAGCAGGGCCTTTAGCATCTCCTCTATTTTTAGGAAACTGCCCCCTGAGTCCACCACATGTGAGGGGTGAGGGATTAACTCTTGTGAGGCTCGCCTTTCCTGGGAAAAAGGCAGTTGAGATAGCAGTTTTCTTAAAATCTGGCTTGCCGACAGGTTTATTGGAGCAAAGCTTGCATTTTAAAATAAACAAAACCCAAACAACCATTGAAATCCTCAATGAGCAAGCATATTACAAACTCATGTTCGCCAAAGCGCACCTCCAAACAAAAAATGTTTTCTTGCACTGGAATTCATGGCTACAACGCCCTAAAGGAACTTTAAAACTATAACACTGTAAGATAGCCATCACTGATACCGATGCACTGCTACTTGAACTTAGCATAAAAAACGAATGTACAATAGTCCAGTCTCCAGTTAAAACCTATAACTATTATCTCATCCCATCTTTTATCATTCCCATTGGGATGTACACTTCTGAACCGGCACACTGTAATAATAATGAAACATCATATTAACATTCACCCCCCTTCATTCTTCCCCCCACTGTCTCCTCCTTGTTTCTCCCCCTATATATCCTTTTTTTAAAGATGTTGAGTGGTAAAGACTTGAACTCCTTTATCCGGGTTCTCTACTGTTGTTCAAATTTTAAGATTTTTTCTTGTTCAGGCTAAGGTCTCTGACAGTTTAAGAAAGTATATCTATATCTATATGAGATTGGATACCCCACGGTGGCACAGCAGGATACCAGACGGGGCACCGGGGAGGAATGTCCAACAGTTCTGCAATTTATATAATATACATTGTCGAGGCCTTGATGGGACTATGCCTTGTCATATTTTGTCAATTTCATACAATACCTCAGCCCTCATTCTTTGGCACTGTAAGCTGTATACATATCTGTACTTCAATGTTTTATGACTTCTCATTAGTTTGTACTTTTCTTGAAAAAAATAATAAAAACCTTTGAAACTAAAATAAACAAAACATTAAAATAAATCCTTGCCATCCAGGCTCTAACTAAACAATTCAGGATACCTCTCTAAGTCGTGTCGGCTTCTCCCAAACACCCACAAAACAGTTAGTGCAAAGCACAAAGCTCTGTGTGTCAGCTCTCTCAGGCTGATCTCTCTGAGTCCCAGAGCTGAGCAAACCCTTACTCTCTTCCTGGTCATTTAAACACCACCTGAGAGTGGACACTAGTGGACCACAAAATCCGGTCCAGAACCAGCCCTGCCAAGGTGGCTAGCAAAAGCTAGACCGAATTCCACCTCAGTCCACTCCAAATGAATGCATACGAGGTGACACATAACGTCCATCTACGACATTGCCTCGCATACCGTCACAGCTAGTATAAATTAACATAGAAAGGCTTGGCCTTTGGCACAGAAGATCCTTGAGCAGGAGAGGTAAGTATGCAAAATAAGAGCTTTGGAGATAGATAAGTAAACATTACAAATATATGTGCTTAGGTTAAATTTAATGAATAGGGTTTACAACCACTTTAAGGGTCTGTGTTAAAAGACTTCAATGGCCAAATGCAGCATGTATTTAACATTAGTTTGATATGCTTCTGAGATCATCCAGAATTCAATGCAGATGCACCTGCATCAGCTGCTTTAGCCTTTTCCGTAGACTTGTAGAGCTTGTGGAGCATTTCTAAAGCCAATAAAAACCCTTCAAATTTGACCCTTACATTGGTGCAAAAAAAACTGGAATCACATATGAATGAAAGTTGGAATTTGGCTGATTGTTGTAGGCAATGGCTCCAATTCTGCAATTTTCATACCTCAGGCTCATCTTATTCTGTTAAATGTTAGGAAGTAAGGTGAAGGAAGACAACTTAGATCAAGAACTGCAAGCTTCAAAAGCCGCAATATCATTTTTTGTATTGAACATGGAGGACTCTACTACCAAAGAATGTCTGAACAGAATTAGATATTATTTTACAACTAATCCCATTTTTTTTAAAGCAAGGAGAATAAGAATCACAATAGCCAATATTGGAAGATAGGAACTAGATTAAGATTGATGATCTACAATATAACATGACCTCTATAGAAACACCAGCCATGAACTTATGTTTGAAAATGGCCACCATCTATAAAAGCTCTTGATACAGTGATTTATCATCACTTTGTCATGGTTGTCATTTCTGCTGTGTCATGTGCACAAAAAAGACAGCATTGAACAGAAACAAATACACTTCTTCAGTTAGAAATATATTGAACAAGCTGACCATGATATAAGGAGCAATTTATTTTAAATTAAACTCTGAATAAGCATATCTCTTTCAAATCAAGTGCGTTGAGTTTTGGCATTTCTGCACAGGTTTTTCAATGCTAATAATTTAACATATAACACTTAAATCTCTAAGATGGCATTATTTTATCTAAGATGGTGTTATTTCTTTGTAAAATTTAAGATCTGCTTAGATCAGGGCCCTATCCCCCTGTAAAAATCACTATAGATCAGGGCCCTCTCCCCCTGTAAAAATCACTATAGATCAGGGCCCTTTCCCCCTGTAAAATCACTATAGATCAGGGCCCTCTTCCCCTGTAAAAATCACTATAGATCAGACCCCTCTCCCCATATAAAATCACTATAGATCAGGGCCCTCTTCTCCTTTAAAATTCACTATAAATCAGGGCCCTCTCCTCCCTATAAAAGTCACTATAACTCAGGGCCCTCTCTGCCTGTAAAAATCACTGTAGATCAGGGCCCTCTTCCCCTGTAAAATGAGCCCTGTCTCTGCAAAGAACTAATACTCACTGAGGGAACATGGAAAAAACAGGAAGGGTCTAGCTAGGAATAAACTAACTGGCACTAAACAGAAGGGGGGGGGGGCATAGGGAGATACTAACTCACATAAGTAAACAAGTTGTAGTGGCCTTAAACTTCCATTAGATGTCAACATACTACAGAACAACAATCGTGCAGCATACAACACTGAAAAAACATATAACAGGTCCTCTTTCTGGGGGTATGTCCTTTATCTCCATACTTTTTTCTAAAAGTTTGGAGGCACGCTTTATCTCATGAAGTGTTATTTCTTCACTGCCTCAAAAGCATGTATATTCACATTCCTCGTGCTTTTTAAAATGCAGTTATCACCTGCCCAAAAAATGAGGTCATTTTAAGGACCGAGAAGCTGTGCAGTAATCTTTGTGAATTTGCTTTAAGGTTGGTTCACACTATCTGCAGCTACCTTTTCCCGCACTGGATAGATGCAGGTGACGGTGGGCTAAGGCACATAGAAAACAATTGCTTTCTATGTACCCCATTCACACCACAACACTGTGTGATGTTCAACGTCAGAATTTTTCTACAGTACACTGGATGGCACTGAAAGACATGTCCGAACTGAGGAGGAACAAAGTCAGAAAAGGGCATACATGACAGGGTGAAAAGGGGAAACGGTTAGCAGGGGGTTAATTATTTTAAGATAGCATGGTCAGTCCTTAAACTTACCTTATTGGCACATAGGACGAGGTGATGGGGTGGTCCCGGCTCACTTGCAGAGAGGAACATCCCTCCCGCCTACCCTGATTATTGATTATATGGTTGTGATGTTTATCTGGCAGGTGGGGTTCTTGATGGAGGTCCAATTATGGTTATTGGGAAAATGGTGGGGACCCATCTGAGGTATGGAGTCCTCGAGTGTGTACGGTACAAGACATATTGGTGTTAAGACCGGTGGGTGTCTGAGGTCAGCTGGGTTAGGCTCCTAGGCGGTGTTTTGTGGCTGGGGTTGCAGCTCAGCTATCTAGTGCCTCACACACAAAGTTGGTAATATGACGCCGTCAGGGACCTCAAATCATTGCTATCTGGTTTAAGTTATGTATGGTTATGTTGTGTTATTAAACCCCTATTGCCGAAGTACGGTTCCAGCGCGGATTTGAATTTCCAGGATGATGTCCCTGGACGTTGTCCCCTGTGCACGCTCCCTGCGCGCACTCACAGGCGGCGCGCGCAGCCGCCGCACGCTGCGTGGGCCTGCCCGCAAGTCGGGCGGACTTGATGTCCACTCGTGACCCGCGATCTCCTGTCACAGCTGCAGATCGGGGAACCGCCGATGTAAACACAGCGGTTCTCTGTTCTGTGAAGGGGGACATGTGATCGGGATCAGTGAGATCTGTTATGTCCCGGCCAGCCCCGCCCCCACACAGTTAGAACACAATGAGGGAACACAGTTAACCCCTTCACTGCCCCCCGTAGTGTTAACCTCTTCACTGCCAATGACATTGATACAGTGGATATTTAAATTTCTGTTCCCTGTATAAATGTCATTGGTCCCAAAAAGTGTCAAAAATGTCCGACATGTCTGCCCCAATATCAAAGTCCTGATAAAAATCGCAGATCGCCGCCGTTACTACTAAAAAAAAAAATAATAATAAAAACGCCATAAATCAATTCCCATAGTTTGTAGATGCGATAACTTTTGCACAAACCAATCAATATATGCCGATTGTGATTTTTTTTTTTACCAAAAATATGTAGAAGAATATAAATTGGCCAAATACGATGAATATTTTTTTTTTATATATATATTTTTTGGATTTATATTATAGCAAAAAGTGAACAATATTGTTCTTTTTTCAAAATTGTCGCTCTTTGTTTATAGCGCAAAAAATAAAAACCGCAGAGGCAGTCAAATACCACCAAAAGAAAGCTCTATTTGTGGGAAAAAAATGATAAAAATTTTGTTAGGGTACCACGTTGCACGACCGCGCAATTGTCATTTAAAATGCGACAGCGCTGAAAGCCGAAAATTGGTCTGGGCAGGAGGGGGGTATAAGTGCCCAGTAAGCAAGTGGTTAAAGAAAGTATATGTTTAATAAAATGCTGATTTCAACCATTTTACATACAATTATGTTATGTGTGGTTATTTCTTATAATTAAGGGGAGGTATTTTGGGCTGGATAGGGGTAGGGGTTCGTTTCAGATGAGCACTTATCTACTCGGGTCATGTCACTGCACAGCAACACAACATACTGCGCTACTGTACAGTAATGTGAATAAAGTGCCACTATTGACAATTCAAGTAAAGTTGATAAAAAAAAGGAATAGAAAACAAGTATGTAGTGTGATGTGGTAAAACATGCATTGCACTGCTCCCTACTGGAGCCGACACTGACACTGCACTAGTGTGCACTGTAAAGCACTGCATTTTACCATGTAGACTAGTGTGAATCTAGACTAACCGTTTTTAGAATTGTGTCTATTGTATGTAAATCCTACAATTTCAGTTTTACATATTATAAAACATTTTTGCTTTCATTCAGTAGTATTACAATTGCTAGCATCACTATGGTAGTATAAATGTCATTGTGGAGTTTGCGTTAGGGTAAGGTCCACAGCAATGCCCAATTAAAATCGTGCACTTTTCTTTTTCTTTATACTACTATGTAACTCATATTTTAATGGAAATGCCCGGACATTCTGTTTTAATTCACTTGAAATGCTCTTCTTGCTCTCTCACTTCAGTACTCTGCTGATATAGCTGATTAAAGGGCAATTCCCTCATCACAAATTTCCTTTGGGTTTATTTACTAAAGCTGGATTAACGGGAAATTAGTCGATATAGTCGTCTCATGACTTCACTCTCTCGTTCTTCTCGTAAAGTTCACTTAATTTTGTCTTACAGGCCCGTAAAGGTAATTTTATACTCAATGTATCATCATATTTCTTTTTCTTTTCACGTGCTAAAATTAACCCGTAACGACACCTGGAATGGGATTGCGTTTGAGGTGTTACTGTAAATATGATGGTATCACTACGATCGTTAACATTATGATGACTTACTTTCGTTTTTACAAAATATTATACATTTTGACTTTAACATCCTAAATGTATGTTATCTGTGTTAAGATTTTTGCC
>BLSH010367513.1:194467-206040 GCA_018402905.1 Glandirana rugosa
TTCGTCGTCATACACTTTAGATTTTAATGAGGGTGTTAGACTAGCAACACATGCTACGGTGTTAGACTAGCAACACATGCTAGCATTACTTGGCATCGTACACAACGATCAGATTGTGGGAGTAATTTTAGATTTCACATACTGCTGCTTTGAGTGACAGATTGCAGATCAAACCCTGCATTAAACAACGATCTGACTGCACTAGGTAGAGGCTTCTGCTTAGTGGGACAGATTATTGTTCAAAAATCATTGCCTACTCCTATAGGGCCAGGTTCCAACTGTTGCTGTAAGTGACAGATTATTTATTGTTCAAAAATCATCTCCTAGTTCTAAAGGGAGAGCTTCCAGCTGTTGCTGTAAGTAACACATTATTGTTCAAAAATCATCTCCTAGTTCTAAAGGGAGAGGTTCTAGCTGTTGCTATAAGTGACACATTATTGTTCAAAAATCATCTCCTAGTTCTAAAGGGAGAGCTTCCAGCTGTTTGTGTGAGCGGTGCATTTCTTGCACCAAAATAAAAAGTCCGGCTACGTTAGTGTTTTAAACAAAAAAAAAATTTTAATTGGTATTAATAAATACTTACATAGGGCTACATAGTACATTTGCGGGCACAATGAGGAGAGCAAATAAGGGACGTGGTCATGGTGCTGCTGGTGATGCCGGTGCTGCTGGTGTTGGTGGTGTTGGTAAACCCCCTGTTGGAAGGAGAGGACGTGGTCAAGGTGTGCCAGCTACACGCACAAGGGAAACATCTTCCTCAGATAGCCAACAGAACCTTCGCCGGTATATGGTAGGCCCGAATGCCCCTCACCGATTGGTGAGGCCAGAACAAGTACAGGCGATAGTAGATTGGGTGGCTGACAATGCCTCCAGTTCCTTCACATTGTCTCCCTCCCGGTCCTTTGATGAAAGCTCAGGGTTGGCACCTGAACCCCATGGCCATCTGTCTTTCACCTCAACCCTTGTAAATTAGCCAAGCAGTCGGAGCCCCAAGTCCTGCAAGAGATTCTTATGCTTTTTTATGACTCTCCTGGTGTGCTTTCCGTGGGCCATCCATATAGCGCTGCCCTGAAGTGGAAGACATTGAGTGCACCGATGCCCAACCACTTCTGTTGCAGGATGGGGACATGGAAACACCAGCGCAGTACATCTCTGATGATGACGAAACACAGGTGCCAACTGCTGCAGCTTGCCAGTGGTGAAGGGTGGGTGGAATATGATGGGGAGGAGAATGATGAGGTCCTAGAGCCCGCATGGACTGAGGGTCTTGCGAGGGTCATGCGAGTGACATGTGCAGTTTGGAGGAAGAGGTGGTGGTCGCACAGAGGCACCAGCACAGCAAAAGAGGAAGCAGGCTGCAAAAGCGGAGCGAGCGTCCCCTAGACAGTATGCCTGCTACTACCCACCGCACCCAGGGATCTAGCACACCAAAGACAGCTCAAAGGCGTTCCCCCGCCTGGCAGTTCTTCAGACAATGTGCTGACAACAAGACACGAGTGGTTTGCAAGCTGTGCAATGATAGCCTGAGCTATAAATGTTCTAAACCTGAGCACAACCCCCATGACCAGGCATCTAAATTCAAGACACAAGCTGCATTGGAATAATTACCTCAAAATCCAAGAAAGGTCTCGGCCTCCTCCTGCTTCCTCTTCTGCTGCTGCCTCGGCCTCTTCCTCCACCTCTACAGTGACAGTGTCACCTGCCACCCAGCAAACAGACGATATGACAGCAGCGCCACCATGTCCGCCACCGTCCCCAAGCATTTCCACATGGTCCCATGGAAGCTTACAGCTGTTCATCTCCCAAACACTGGAGAGAAAGAGGAAGTACCCCCCTACCCACCCGCGATCCCTGGCCCTGAATGCCAGCATTTCAAAATTCCTGGCCTTTGAAATGCTGTCATTCCATCTGGTGGACACGGACAGTTCCAAAAACCTGATGGCGGTGGCTGTCCTACAGTACGTGGTTCCCAGCCGCCACTACTTTTCCAGGCGAGCCATCCCTTCCCTGCACAAACAAGTCGGGACAAGATCAAGTGTGCACTGCGCAACGCCCTCTGTGGCAAGGTCCACATAACCACTGATACATGGACCAGTAAGCATGGGCAGGGGCGCTATATCTCGCAAACTGCACACTGGGCAAATGTAGTGGTGGGTGGGCCTGAGCAAGCTAGCCATTTGGCGCATGTCCTTCCACCACCGAGGATGGCAGGGCATTTCTCTTTGCCTCCTGTTGTCTCCTCCTCCTCCTGCTCTTCCTCCTCGACCACCTACTCATCCGCTCAGCGTAACACCTTCACCACCAACATCAGCACATCCAGGGGGAAACAACAGCAGGCTGTTTTAAAACTGATATGTTTGGGGATAAACCCCACACTGTGCAGGAGCTGTGGACGGGCATTGAACAACAGACCAATGAGTGGTTGTTGCCACTGAGTCTCAAGCCCGGCCTGGTGGTGTGCGACAATGGCCGAAATCTCGTAGCGGCTCTGGGCCGAGCCGGTTTGACACACATCCCTTGCCTGGCGCATGTGCTGAATTTGGTGGTACAGAATTTTCTAAAAAACTACCCGGATATGTCAGAGCTGCTGCATAAAGTGCGGGCCGTCTGTGCGCACTTTCAGCGTTCTCACCCTGCTGCTGCTCACCTGTCTGTGCTGCAGCGGAACTTCTGCCTTCCCGCTCACCGCCTCATATGCGACGTGCCCACAAGGTGGAACTCCACCTTGCACATGCTGGAGAGACTGTGTGAGCAGCAGCAGGCAATAGTGAAGTTTCAGCTGCAGCACGGGTCAGTCACTCTGCGGAACAGCAACACTTCACCACCAACGAGTGGGCCTCCATGAGAGACCTGTGGAGCGTATTGCGGTGTTTTGAGTACTCCACCAACATGGCCAGTGCCGATGACACTGTTCTCAGCGTTACTATCCCATTTCTATGTCTCCTTGAAAAAACACTTCGGGCCATGATGGAAGAGGATGTGGCACAGGAGGATGAGGAAGAGGAGGAATAGGGGTCATTTCCATGGTTATCAGGCCAGTCATTCGCAAGTGGCTCGGAGGGTGGGTTCCTGCACAAGCATAGGCCAGGTCAAAAATATTCAAGCCAGGGCACAGTTCTGGAGGACGAGGAGGACGAGGAAGATGAGGAGGAGGAATCGCAGCAGGGTGGCACCCAACGCAGCTCGTGGGCATCACTGGAGCGTGGCTGGGGGGATACAGAGGACACAGATGATATACCTTCCACAGAGGACAGCTTGTCTTTGCCTCTGGGCAGCCTGGCACACATGGCCGACTACATGCTGCAGTGCCTGCTCAACGACAGCCGAGTTGCCCACATTGTAACTTCTTCTGATTACTGGGTGGCCACCCTGCTGGATCCCCATTACAAGGACAACGTGCCATCTTTAATTCCCTCACTGGAGTGTGAGAGGAAGATGCGCGACTACAAGCGCACACTGGTAGAGGCGCTGCTGAGGGCATTCCCAAATGGCACAGGGGGCTCAGTGGAAGCACAAGGCGAAGGCAGAGGAGGAGGAGGAGGAAGAGGCCACCAATGCAGCTGTGCCACCGCCAGCACCTCAGAAGGCAGGGTTAGCATGGCCGAAATGTGGCAAAGCTTTGTCAGCAGCCCGCCACAACAAACAGCACCACCAGCCGATAGACAACGTCTTAGTTGGAGGCAGCATTTCAGCAACATCGTGCAAGAGTATGTATGAACACGCCTACACGTACTGACTGATGGGTCTGCCTCATTCAACTTCTGGGTCTCCAAATTGGCCACATGGCCTGAGCTTGCTCTTTATGCCTTGGAGGTGCTGGCCTGCCCTGCAACCAGTGTATTGTCTGAATGTGTGTTTAGCACGGCAGGGGGCGTTATCACAGACAAGCGCAGCTGCCTGTCCACAGCCAACGTGGACAAGCTAACCTTTATTAAAATGAACCAGGCATGGATCCCACAAGACTTGTCTGTACCTTGTGCAGAATAAACATATAGACCGGACTCACACAGCCATTCGTATATTTGTTTTTTTGAATAGGCCTCAATATTTTGGGGGCTACCCCAATTATAAACAAACAAAAAAAACCCAGTGTTGGCTACCTCCTCCTCCTCCTCGACCACCGCCACTTCCACCTACACTGCCACAGTCACGGCCTAGTCAACCTCTAGGCTCCTACTCCACATCCACCCCCCCTTCCCATTTTTTTTTATTTGATTTTAATTTATTTTCCCTATCCCCATTTTTTTGTAGGGCACTTGCCCTATTCTTACCCCCATTTTACTTCCTTTTGCAGCCCTCTAGCACTTGCCAGGACTTACAGTTACAGCCATTTTTGTGCCTAAAAGTTCGGGTCCCCATTGACTTCAATGGGGTTCGGGGTCCGGGATAAAGTTCGGGCAACGTTCGGTGCCGAACCCGGACTTTTTCCCAGAGTTTGTTCGGACCCTCCGAATCCGAACGTCCAGGTGTTCGCTCAACTCTACTTACTATTGATAATCCTTTTTATGCTTGCCTAGTTACCAACCATATTGGGTGACAGTATATTAAGTTTGCCTTTACTATCTGGTTTGGTGTGGTTCCTGTTTTCTTCAATATAGAGCTGCCATTGGGTACTGAGTATTACTTTTAGTGATTTCATGTGATATTGTATTTTTGTACACTCAAACTGGTGTGTCAGAGGGGCTGAGGTTCTTGAGAAGGTCAAGGCAAAGTGCCCTTTTACATGAACAGATCATGAGAAAGGGCACAGGAGAGTTCCTACATACCCCATACCCTGAAATAAGAGGATTTTTGAAAAGGTTTCCTTGGCATTCTAAAAACAAGGAAAATCTACATAAAGGTTCTGTCTGGCACTTTGTGGTGCTGGCATTGAGGGAGTAGGTTACTTCTCAGATTTATATTCTCATAACAGATCCACTTTAAGATTTGCAGAGTCAATTTCTGGGTCAGAAAATCTGAATAAATGCATATGCTGATCAGGGCTGCTGGAAATATTGTACATTTCTGTAACTGGTTAAAAACTAGGCCACAACCTCGGCTAGGTTCTACGCATCTGCCACATTGAGGGTAAATTACATCTATAATGACCAAATACATCTGGCAATCATCTTACATATGAACACTTTCCTTGGACTGACCTTGACCAGTCTTTCCTCATATTACTTAGCTGTTCTTCTGTACAGCTTGTCAGCGAGAATCACCAGTAGCAAGTACATGCGTGCTTCATATTTAACAAAAAAAAAATTACCATTAATCTCTAAGACCTCTAAATGATCCAACTCAGCATCTAACACTCATCTGCCAATTTCATCCCCTTGTGGATTTTTGTCATCTCAACTCATTTCGTACAGCATAAAATCAGATTAGACCGACTCAAGATATTTTCAATTACCATACAAGAATCGCCGTCTCGGCAACGGCATTGTCTGCCTATAGTTTGTAGAACTCTTTAATCAGGATATTTTGTACTCTTAATACAGCAGACCTAGAGTGTGAAGTGATTAGAAAGATTTTCTCTTCTAGCTCTTGTGCAGCATTTTGTAGTGGAATATTAAAATCAATCATTTCATCTCTCCAACTTCCAACTTCCTACACTGTGGTTTCATGAGAAAGAGGGGTAGTCCTGTAGCACTGCTGGACATATCATTGTGTCACGTAAATCGCTCATGTGTATAGAAAGTGGGCATGCTTCTAAAACTGTTAAAAGCATTCTTAGGATAGCAGATTTTGGATAAGTCTATTACCTTCTATCTTCCATGCCACTGGTAAGCCTTCAGCAGATCTTAAAGCTTAGTTCCAATTTTCCTACCAATAAGTAAAATCACAAAATCTATACAATATAACCTTCATATTTTTTTTCCATGTTCTTGCTTTATGTCCATGAGTGATAGTTAAAACCCAGCTCCAAACAAAGCCTTTTTTGTTTTGGACAACGTGGAAGGATGAAAATCTCCAACAGGTTTGGGAGGATCAATGGATAGGGACTGCACTCCTTCAGTGTTCAACCTTGGTTATATATGGGTTCTGTAGTGACTGTAGCAAATGACACCATTCATTAGTGCAATATCCAATAAGTCAAATAAGCCAAAGATTAAGTCCATGCAGAGTGCCTTTTTCTAGGTGATATAGGTCAAGGTCAGTATGTCAGCTTTTTTAGAAGACCATTCTTTAAACAATATGACATTGCATCTAATACATTAATCAGAAGTCTCTCAGTAACTTAATTATTTATCATACGCTCTCTCTTTTCAATTCAAGTGTTTTTCGTGTTTGCCTTTTATTGACAACTTTTCATGTCGGAGGCTTTTCTCACATTTAAGAGATGTGATGCTCCTGATTTCAGTAAACATGCTAATATTATAGATAGAGTATAGTAATCAATGTTGTCACTGTCATGTTACTCTTCATGCAAATTTTAATAAAATCAAACCAAACATTTTTTTCAGGACTAACTTCCATTAGTGAGCTAAGGGGCTGATACCCTATCTGAAATCTGCAGTCTTGGTTTTTGTTCTGTAAATATGCAGGAGTGTTAGTGGTAGAACCTCTTTCAACATCCAGTCTGCCTTGGCACAGAAGACTTGAGCCTAGTACACATTACATCCAGCGGGCTGAACAAAAAAAAAAAAACATGAAGAGCTCAATAGGAGCCACTGTATTAACTATGCAATGTTAGTAAGCTACTGTGTTCTGACCCCCCCCCCCCCCGCCACCAGGACACACCGGTCAGTGATTGGGTGCCAATCGGCAGATCTTTTTTGGTCATGCCCCTTTCAGTCATGCCCTGAATGGCAGGCTTCTGTTTGACCTGCTGCACTACACGTGGGCCAAATGTTGGCCAGTTTCTATTGAATCAGGCAATGTCACCTGATATTCGGCCCATGTGTATGCCCCTTTAAGGGCCTGTGTGTACTGCAGCCGGTTTGACAGAAACCGGCCGAACATTCAGCTTCTCTTGGACCGGCTACAGTACACATGAAGGGGTATGACCAAAAGAGGTCTACCGATCGGTACCCGATCAGCACTCTTAGCCAATAGACCAGTGTGTTCTGGCAGGGGGGGGGCATAGCTCAGCTGGGGAGATCACTGTGCTAACATCGCTAAGTTAGTACAGCAGCTCCTCCTGAGCTCTTCATTTTTTTTTTGTATAGCCCGCTGGGTTGAATGAAAAAAAAACTAGTAGTGTGTACTAGGCTCTATGCGATGGAGTAAGGCATACAATTGGCAGTAATGCACATCCCAATGGTGCATTGTTGTGCTAATAATTTTGAATGGTATCCCAGTGTACCAAACCCATGCGCCACCCTCCACAATACACAGTAACGTGCTACTGTGTCTTGTGGTGTGGATGTTAAAAAAAATAGGGCAAGTCCCACTTTTGATCCACTGTGCCAGATGGCAGTACAAACCTGACAAAGGGCACAAATCCATCCCCACTTTATTTAAGCAATGCATGTTCAGTCTTTAGAGCACCTATAGGCATGCTATCGTCTAATAAAAGGCTGGATCAGGCCACTGTCATCTAATAACTACTCAAAGGAGGAGAACATTGTGTATGGATATGCTATCTTCCTTGATAAGATCATACATCCTAAATGGAAGTATAACTAAACCCAAGGACAAAGAAGTAATATTTTGCAGCTTACAGTCCTTAGATGTAATGGAGATGAAAGGATATGGACAGGTTTGTGGTCCATATCAGGAGAGTAGCCTAGGGTGACAGCCATGGTACCCTCAGTAGATACACTGAAAGAATGACATCCAAGGACAGAAAGTATGTTATTTGAAAGATTGCTAGATGAAAATA
Source organism: Glandirana rugosa (assembly GCA_018402905.1). Taxonomy (NCBI): domain Eukaryota; kingdom Metazoa; phylum Chordata; class Amphibia; order Anura; family Ranidae; genus Glandirana; species Glandirana rugosa. Next base: position 202,275 of record BLSH010367513.1, read on the forward strand.
AAGCAAAAGAAACTTAAAAAAGAAAATGGATGCAGCCACCATACCAAGGACTAGTAAGATGCAGTATATATTCCATTTTTGGTTTTGAGTATAGATACACTTAAAGTGTTCTGTTAAGTGAACCAGCCTTTATTTGTCTTCACTGGCCACTTGATCAGTATGCACGCTTTACTGCATAACCAATGTATTTCTATTAGAATAGCAAAAGATTATTTTTTTTTTTCAGAACTAGCAGAGAAATTGTCTCAAAGGTCAAAGACTATTTGCTTGGTGCTATTTATAGGAAGCCCACCAGGGAATCAGTTATTTGGAAATAACTGGTTTCATTTCGCTGGATCAAAAAAATATTAGATGGAAATATTGTTGCATTATACAGTAAGATTTCCTTGTATATCATTGCTGTAACATTTTACTAAAAAATTAGATTTCATGTGAAGGTTAAGTACTTGCTGGGTCTTAGCCACATGCTTTTGTGACAGCTTGTAAATTAATAAAGGTGGTAACACCCCTGCTAGGGGAATGGGAAAGAATGAAAGCTGGATGAGTACTAAATACTAAAAATGTTGTGTTGTCCTAATCAGTCATCATTAGGCCACTGTAATTATTCTTCATTGAGGAAGCACACGCCTACACAGAGTTTACAGGATCCCTGGCACGTATTGTATATATTACAGCACATCATCTTATTGGAGAAAGAATGCCTAGTAAACACTTACTGAGTGCCTATTCTTGGTGGTTTTCAGTGAAACCACTGGAATTGGGAGGATAGAGGGGTAGTTGGCCCCAACTTGCTATAAAGGCTGAGCTTTATTTTTGGTGCATTACATTTGCAGCACAATTTATGACTAATATCAGCATAAATTCCATTCTGATTATTGTCGTGGGCAGATTAGGGCTGGACTTTTGGTTTATAAGATTATAGTCAATGATGTACTGACTGTGAAAGGCCCCCAACCTAGCTGAGAAAGTGAAAGCAGGAAGCACCACCCGAGCTCCACCCAAAAGTGGAACTTCCACTTTAAGTGTAGGTGACCCCCTGACATGCCACTGCTGGCATGTAATTTTTTTTTTTTGGGGGGGGGGGGACCCTGTTTTGAAGCTCTGCTTCCTCTCCTGGCACAGCAAAGCCATAGGAAGTTCACCCCCCCCTCCCTCCTGATGATCTTCTGGGACACGTCACAGGTCCCAGAAGATTGTCCAGCCACTAACAGCGTGCAGCTTGCGAATGCGCAGTGCGCGTTCGGCGCCCACACTTGCTATACTGGTGCCGCGGAGGGGAGGGCGAGAGGAGCAAGGCTTCAGACGGCCGCATTGCTGGACCATGGGACAGGTGAGTAGCCATTTATTGAAAGTCAGCAGCTACACTTTTTGTAGCTGCTGACTTTTAAATGGGTGTAACTCCGCTTTAAGAACACTCACAGGAAGAAAGTGCAAACATTCTCATCTGGCGCAAGTGGGGGCTGCTCCAATCCATTCCACGGACATGGTGCTGCGCACAGGGGACACAGTAGACACTGGTGCTGTGAAGAGGCTGGGTGGTGTTCAGAGAAGTCGGAAGAACCACCGTGGACCACAGTGCGGATGTGACGTCACCCTTGGTGGGAAGACAGTCAGGATACATGTAACAGATACTGTGACAGACAGACTACACGCTCCGAGCTTCAGCTCCTCCTAAAGGCCTGGGGCTGTATTGCTCTAGCAATCTATTTAAAGTGGAGTGCTGGCTGTGGGACTACTATAGCCAGCAACTCTGAAAAAAACAAACTTAAAACGAAACACTCATGTCTTGCCAACCCTATGAAAGATCAATACCTCCCCTGCCACCTCTTTCCATCAGGCCACCCAAACATCTTTCAGTTAACATATCTTTTAACACGCTACCACCCCATGTTACTCCTAAACTTCAAGGTCCTAAGAAGACAGCTAGGACCTGTCTGACAGTAGCCAGCAACCCCATACCAATATGCAGTCTATCACGCACCCAGTCCCATCTAGAGAGCGAAGACCCTTACTTCTTAGGCAACAGCCCCCCACCGAGCCTTGCCAAAAGAAAGTACAGAGAAAGGGGGGGGGGGGGCAGAAGCAGAAGAAAGGATACTAAAGATGCGGAAACTATAAAAATCTATAATCTCTCCTTCCATGCTCTTTCTTCTCATGACTTCTCCCTACTGAGTAAAGGATTGACTTTTGCCCCACCACACAACCAAACCCTTTGTACTCTTCAAGGATCTCCACAAATTCATCTGTGATCTTACAGTTAAGAGATTCTACAAAATCCAAGCTTCCAAACTTCCACAACCCTCAGTCAGTAATAGCCCAGATTCTTTGTTCCTGTGAGCGTTCTTAACCTGGTAATTAAACTGTCTTTTTAATACTACACTCAGGTGGCGCTTCCTGCTTTGTCTTTCTCACTTGTATTCCACAGAGTTGGCTTATCTTTGAGGACGGCTGCCATCAGTAGTCCTACATCGGACTTATGGACTCATTTTAGCCTGTCAATAGACTGTTTTATCGTATGTTGAACATGAATATATGTATTTACCCATAGCGCTTTTTCAGTGTTCATGATTAAATTGTGTTTTGCGCCAGTAACCCCCATTTCCCCAACCTAGCTGGCTAGTCAATGTCTTGGTAAAAAGTCAGTTAGGAAGGTTAGAAAACCTTTTGGAGTACACAGAGCATTGGACACAGCCCATAATTCCCCATTAATCCCTAACCATCTCCCTACCGCCGTATTGTTAAACATGGGCAGTGGACGTGTTTGATGTCACTCCAGAAAAAAACACACGGGCAGACAGTGTGTTCATAAATTACTGTGATTTGAACTGTAATTAGACTACTCAGATCAGATCACAGACAATGTACAGAGCTGATCCGAGTGGTCCTGTACCTTATGAAAGCTGTGATGACTAATCACAGCAATCATAAATATAAGCACACCAGTTTTACATCTGAATGCCTCCTTCTTACTCCCACAAGTGAGGAAATAGAAGAAGTATAGAAGTAATACATGAACAAATGAATGAACCATTTATTAGTAGACAATGACATGCAACAGCAGATTCAAGGTATTTAATCAATTGTGGGATCATCTTCAACCTTTCACCACCCTTCTCTTCTGTACATTTCAGATTAATGGTGCATATCTGCACATTAAACCCCTCATCTCCAACCTACCACTGTATGTACAAAAAACAAAGAATTCCAAGCTCAACTTACCGACCAGTCTGTCACCAAACAAATACACCTGTCTAACAGTAGCGTTTAAAAGGCAGGGGATTGGTTACACACATTTGCAAGTGCATGCGTAAGCTGCAGGCCTCGTCAAGGCTCCCTGTATACTGCAGTCCTAACTCTATATATGAGGCTTCATAATGGAAGCACATGCAATTTAATGGATAGATGGAGGACAGGTGACTGGAGGGGCCCCATCCCTCCTTAAAGGTACAGGACCAGACACCCAGCCGTGGCCTAATGGCTGGTGTGCACCTGGTGTGCACCCCAAGTTGCGATACAAAAAGATCACTGTCCACCACCTATAACTGGCCACTACAGCAAGGAGCTATGGAGGGGCACCTACAGACAAAAAACAAAGAATTCCAAGCTCAACTTACCGACCAGTCTGTCACCAAACAAATACACCTGTCTAACAGTAGCGTTTAAAAGGCAGGGAATTGGTTACACTGAACGTTTACACACATTGGTTAAGGGACGGAAAATTTGCGATGACAATCTGTCCACATAAACAAACCACTGTCTGACCAGC
>BLSH010367513.1:207187-225163 GCA_018402905.1 Glandirana rugosa
TGGTTCTTTCTGTCCTGACATTTCTATTTGATATGTCTTTTTAGAAAAGAAAGTTAGGCTACTTTCACACTGCACCTCCCTGCGGCGCGGCCGTGGTTGTGGTAAAATCGGCACTGCAGCGCCACTTTTGAGTTGGGAGCGGAGCTTTTACCCCCCGAGGGGGTTAAAAAGGGGTTAAGAGTGCCGATTAGCGCCGCTGCTGAAGCTCCAGCACAGCGATTCGGCAGCGGCGCTAACTTAACTCTTAACCCTTCACAACTTCATTTCAATGGGCAGGGTGGTGTAGGAGCGGTAAACACACAGCTCCCGCACAGCTCCAAAGATGCTGCTTGCAGGACTGCCGCATCTCCCCAGTGTCAAAACTCCCACTGAGAAGAATGGGCAGGAGTTTTGAGGAGGATTTCAGGTGTGAGTTAGAAGCTATTTCTAGCACTAATACGCCAGAAAACCGCCACAGTGTTAAAGTAGCCTTAGAGAAACCGTTTTATTTTTTTTCCTTTTATATCTCTGTTTTAAAAAAATAGCACGCTGCATGAAAAAGTAATTGTCAGTCAAAGTATCACAACACCGAAAACTGAAAAATGGCCTGGTAAGAAAGGGAGGAATATTAAACACTGGTATTCAAATGGTTAAAGGGTTAGTTCACCATTTCAGAGAAAATGAAAAGATGAACCAACACTCTACACCCTTCCTTCCCATACCCCCCCTCTCCAGTCCCAACTTCCCAACTGTACTCACCTCCGTGGGTCCATTGGTGATGAGCTGTTGGTGCCCATGTAGTCAGTGTAATGGTCTGTGGATTTGAAATCCCCACTCATCGTCTCCTTTCTGCAGAGCTTCTGGGACCGATCAGAACAATTCTCTTTCCTCTCTCTGATCAATCCCAGAAACCCTGTAGAGAGAAGGGAGAGAAGATTGGGGATTTCAAATCCCCAGACCACTACACCAGCTGCGTGGGCACTGACAGCTCATCACCTATGGAGGTAAGTACAGCAGCAACCAGGGAGTGGGGAAGGTGTAGGATGTTAGTTTACCTTTTCATTTTTTCTGAAAAGGTGACTTATACTTGAAAGTACCCATCTTCACTGCTTTGGAAATAGCATATAGTCTAGGAAACAGAAAATGGCATTTTGGTGTGTTTTTTTATTTTTCTACAATTGTTTTGGTAGGGCACTATGTATTTTCTTTACAGGTATATGTCTTATGCAAAACCCATTTAAAATAACCTGACCTATAAACTTTTCACTGCTCTACACTGTCAGTAGAGGGAAAGAAACCAAGAATATTCCCATCTCACCTAGAGCCTACCATTTCAGAACTGCTCCTTACAATGCAAGTTATAAATCATTTATACTTTCTTGTAGTAACAATTCCTGTAATTTATGACAAATCATTAAATATTTCAGCTGAATTTAGAAAAATGAGAAAGCTTTGCGGATAATTGCCGACTGGTTCTGAAAAAGCTTAAATGGTTTCTTATAGCTTAAAGATTTCCCTTCTAATTAAGAACAACATTTTTTATTCATTTGGAAATAATTGACCCAATTAAGGAGAAGAGGGAGGAAGGAGGGAAAATTCTGAATGACTGACATAAAAGTTCAAAAATCCTGGAAAAGCTTTTGAACTCACATTTCTAAAATAAAAAGAGCAAGGTGCTCAAGAGACTGACCCTGCATGAACAAAGAAGCTACAACTCAAAATCTATTTTTCAGTATGTTTGGCATCATGCCCAATAAAAATTATATACAGTTTTATGTAGGAAATAATTATTTGTAAATATTTTACAAAGTCTTTTGCTTGGAGATCCTGCCAGTAACAGAAATTCAAATACCTTGCAATTAGCAGTAACATCTGAGCTTACATACACTTTACTGTGAAAAACTAGAACCAGAACTGTATGTACAAATTTAACTAGATAAGTAGAAAATAAAATCTAGAAAATGTGAACTACATGCACAAATGTTTACATCAAGCACATTCTATTAAAATTAAAAAAAAAACCACATGGGGCCCTCCCCAAGTTAGGAGACCTTTATCTGAGCATGCAGACCAGCAGGCCAGGAAAGGGGGGGGGGCTAGTAAGTGCCCCTCCCTCCTGAACCATACCAGGCCACATGCTCTCAACATGGGGGGGTGCTTTGGGAGGGGGGGCTCATTGGAATCTGGAAGCCCCCTTTAACAAGTGGGCCCCCTGTTCATGAGTATGGTGTACATAAAGAATGTCAAAAAGAAATAAAAACATACACAGTTTTTGACAATTCCATTATTGCAAATAAAAAAACAATGCCCCCCGATGCAGATTTCGTCATTAATCACAACACTGTCGCCACCACCGCTGGACCCCAAAAAAAGAAAAGAGAAACTCTCAGCCTGCAACGAAGGCTAACCACCACTGCCTGCTCCACCATTTGACAGTTCTTATATATGTAAGGGGTGTCGCCACCTGGCCATGTTTCCTGCTGGCATCGCCCCATGTGACATCACCAACCCAGCATGCACTGCCTTGGTTTATGCACTGATGCACAGTCATGTCGGAACAGGAAGGGGCCACCCCCAAACTCTCCCCACTAAGTTGAGAGCATGAAATTGTTCAACATGTCTTGGTATGCTGACGCCTTAAGAGTTCCCTTCACTGGAACTAAGGGGCCAAGCCCAACCCATGAAAAACAACCCCACACCATAACCCCCCTTCACCAAATTTGGACCACTGCACAAAGCAAGGTCCATAAAGATATGGATGAGTGAGTTTGGGGTGGAGGAACTTGACTAGTCTGCACAGAGACCTGACCTGAACCCGAGAGAACACTTGGGATGAATTAGTGCGGAGACTGCGAGCCAGGCCTTCTCGTTCAACATCAGTGCCTGAGCTCACAAATGTACTTCTGGAAGAATGGTCAAACATTCCTATAGACACTCCTAAACCTTGTGGACAGCCTTCCCGGAAGAGCATGTACAGCATCTCACAAAAGTGAGTACACCCCTCACATTTTTGTAAATATTTAATTCTATCTTTGCATCTGACAACACTGAAGAAATGACACTTTGCTACAATGTAAAGTAGTGAATGTACAGCTTGTATAACAGTGTAAATTTGCTGTCCCCTCAAAATAACTCAACACAGCCATCAATGTCTAAACTGCTTGCAACAAAAGTGAGTACACCCCTAAGTGAAAATGTCCAAATTGGGCCCAAAAGTCAATATTTTCTGTGGCAACCATTATTTTCCAGCACTGCCTTAACCTTCTTGGGCATGGAGTTCACCAGAGCTTTACAAGTTGCCACTGGAGTCCTCTTCCACTCCTCCATGACGACAACATCATGAAGCTGGTGGATGTTAGAGACCTTGCGCTCCTCCACCTTCCATTTGAGGATGTCCCACAGATGCTCAATAGGGTTTAGGTCTGGAGACATGCTTGGCTAGTCCATCACTTTTACCCTCAACTTCTTAAGCAAGACAGTGGTGGTCTTGAAGGTGTGTTTGGGGTCGTTATCATGTTAGAATACTGCCCTGCGGCCCAGTCTCCAAAGCGAGGGGATCATGCTTTGTTTCAGTATGTCACAGTACATGTTGCCATTCATGGTTCCCTCAATGAATTGTAGCTCCCCAGTGCCAGCAGCACTCATGCAGCCCCAGGCCATGACACTCCCACCACCATGCTTGACTGTAGGCAAGACACATTTGTCTTTGTACTCCTCACCTGGTTGCCACCACACACGCTTGGCACTATCTGAACCAAATAAGTTTATCTTGGTCTCATCAGACCACAGGACATGGTTCCAGTAATCCATGTCCTTTGTTTGTCTTCAGCAAACTGTTTCCGTGCTTTCTTGGGCATCGTCTTTAGAAGAGGCTTCCTGCTGAGACGACAGCCATTCAAACCAATTTGCTGCAGTGTGTGGCGTATGCTCTGAGCACTGACAGGCTAACCCCCAACCCTCTGCAGCAATGCTGGCAGCATTCATACGTCTATTTCCCAAAGACAAACTCTGGATATGACACTGAACATGTGCGCTCAACTTCTTTGGTCGACCATGGCAAGGCCTGTTCTGAGTGGAACCTGTCCTGTTAAACTGCTGTATGGTCTTGGCCACCATGCTGCAGCTCAGTTTCAGGATCTTAGCAATCTTCTTATAGCCTAGGCCATCTTTATGTAGAGAGACAATTCTTTTTTTCAGATCCTCAGAGAGTTCTTTGCCATGAGGTCCCTTGTTGAACTTCCAGTGACCAGTATGAGAGAGTTAGAGCGATAACAACAAATTTAACACACCTGCTCAGCATTCACACCTGAGACCTTGTAACACTAATGAGTCACATGACACCGGGGAGAGAAAATGGCTAATTGGGCCCAATTTGGCCCTTTTTCACTTAGGGGTGTACTCACTTTTGTTGTCCGTGGTTTAGACATTAATGGTGGTGTGTTGAGTTATTTGGAGGGGCAGCAAATTTGCACTGTTATACAAGCTGTACACTCATTACTTTACATTGTAGCAAAGTGTCATTTCTTTAGTGTTGTCACATGAATAGATATAATAAAATATTTACAAAATTGTGAGAGGTGTACCCACTTTTGTGAGATACTGTATATATGTATATATCTACTTGATGGTGTCACCCCTCTGGCGGTTGCCATCAGGGTGCGGTCCACATATCCTGCACCCCCATAGCAATGCCACTGTTGCAAAGGCAGGCTTTTTCAAAGCCCTCTAGTGTTTACCACTAACAACTAACAAAAGGTTTAATGCTGTCCTCCAACTGCCAGTCTCTAAAGATAGCCACAGTGGCTAGTCATGCGGGTACTGGAGACAGAGCCAGCCAATCAAAAATTCTACCTGAACACATATCCTTTTGTCAGTACCTCTGTGTCTTGTGGCTATGGTAGTTCTTCTGTACAAGATCAGCTCATAGGTAAGTATGGTACAACTTAGCAGTTAAACTTGTAGACAGCAAGGTGGGGATATCAGTCAGTTTAGATCTATAACAAAGTTGTGCTTTACACTAAAGGCGAGGCTATCCTGTTTATGGAAATCCTGCATTTCACCTAGCTGCTCCCCGTGTTGAAATATGTTGCCAGTCCACAAATCTGGATCTGCTTCCTAGGAGCTGTCCAAGTTCTCCAAGTGTACTGGCAAGGAAGGGAATATGAGAACTGCGATGATATTCCTGGCCCATGTTGCCAACCATCCTCAAGGCATGAAAAACCCCACAAAGGCCAAGGCACCTTGTGTCTGAGTCCTTATAGGAAATTATACCTTTATCTTTTACCTATAAAGACATTCATGGGTTGCTTGGATACATTTATCATTAACCCCTTCATGCCAATATAACACATATACTGTATGCAGCCTCACTGCACTGGGCTTTTTTACGTGGGGTCACATATATGTGTTTATCCCTTTGTGCTGGCACGGCGCACTCCCAGCACAGAGACCAATGATGATACTAATGATCGGGGCCCGGATCTCCTGATTCCGAGTCACCTGATCGCTGTGGTATCCTCTGATTCCCTATCATGGTGATTAGTCACTGTGAAGCCCGCCCCTGTGTTTTTTTTTTTATGTCTGTGAATGCAAAAGAAGGATACAATGCAGAAAGGAAAAAAAAAAGAGCGTTTGTAAGAAAATGTAAAATAAATGAATAATAAAACATAAAATAAAAAAATAACGAAAAATACCTAGATCAATGTTTGATCTAGGTCAGTGCCAGGGTTAGTGTTTGCGTCAAGGTCGGGGTCAAATATCAGGGTCAGTATATTTTGGACAGAATTTTTTGTTAAATTAGAATCAGTGTCAGTTAGTGTCGGTGCGTTTTAGGTAGGACGAAAAAAAAAGAAGCAAAATGTGCACAATTTCTGGGCTGTACAAACAACTAATAACTGTGCAGGCCAGTCAAGTTCCTCCACCCCAAACTCGCTCATTCATGTCTTTATGGACCTTGCTTTGTGCACTGATCCAAATCATTTGGGGGAGGGGGATTATGGTGTGGGGTTGCTTTTCCGGGGTTGGGCTTGGCCCCTTAGTTCCAGTCAAGGGAACTCTTAAGGCGTGAGCAAACCAAGACACTTTGGACCATTTAATGCTCCCAATTTTGTGGGAACCGTTTGGGGATGACCTCTTCCTGCTCCAACATGACTGCGCACCACTGCACAAAGCAAGGTCCATAAAGACATGGATGAGCGAGTTTGGGGTGAAGTAAAATGACTGGCCTGCACAGAGTTCTGACCTCAACATGATAGAACACTTTTGGGATGAATTAGAGTGGAGACTGCGACCTAGGCCTTCTCTGCCACATCAGTGCCTGAGCTCACAAATGTGCTTCTGGAAAAATTGTCAGACATTCCCATAGACATTCCTAAACCTTGTGGACAGCCTTCCCAGAAGAGTTGAAGCTGTTGCAGCTGCAAAGGGTGGGCCAACTCAATGTTGAACCCTGCGGACTAAGACTGGGGTGCCATTAAATGCATGTGTATGTAAAGGCAAGTGTCCCAATACTTTTGGTAATGTAGTGTATATGGTATTGTTGCGATCATCAGGAGCAGGATAATTAATTTTTTGGTTGTTCTTTGGAGGAAGGTTATGGTAGTAACAAGAAATATATAGCTTTGTTTACTATGTTGGGCCAGTTTTTCATTGATAATAATAATAAAAAAAATCACGAGATATCCATAACTATTTACTATCAAATGAAAGCCCAATTTGTCCTGAAAAAAAGAAGGTATAATCCACCTGGATGCACAAAGTAGTTTGAAAATACAGTATGCACGATTTTATTAACACATGTCAAAATTGCAAAATTGAGTTTTGGCATTTAGATTTATTTTGCCATTATGTGTTAAGGGGTTAAAACTCTTCCAATTCAAAAATGTAAAACATTGGGCAATGTGTAGGTCTAAATGAATATGAAATGGAAAAAAATAATTTATAGAGTGCAGCAGTTTTAATTTACCAAGAGTTTCTTGTTTTATATTTACAGGATTCTGAGCAATAACAAGATATCGCTGGTAAGGAACAGAGCTTTTTTTGGACTGAACTCCCTGGAGAAACTGTGAGTAGGAATCTTACTCTGAGCATTTCTTCGATTTGAAAAATGGCTGAAAATGAATTGCTTATAGAGTTTATGGGATCGCAACGCGAAATCCATTTCACTTGTCACTGTTTCAGATTGTCCGACTTATATAAACATTGTCATGAACCAGAAAGTTCAGGAGGAAAAAACACAACTGTATGAAAAAACAAAAGTAAAGAGATAAAAAGACAGAAAGTATCCTCAACGGCATGTAATAAAAAAAGTTGAACATCTTGTAAATGCATTGGGATTTCTTTGGAAATTCATTTCTGTATAAATAGAAACTGGAGGCTTTTATTACTGCTGAGAAAAGAAGATTCTCCTCGATAGACCCCAACGCGATGATCACATAATGTAGTACTGGGGCACAGTTACATTATAAGGAATTATACATATGGCTGCTTAGCAGAATAGATTTTCTGGTGAGCTTTGCTTATCTTGGCATATTAGATTTGAAATAATATGCACACCTGGGACAGACTACATATGCTAGATTACATGTAATATGCTAAGCTTAGCAGTTTTATAAAATACAAATCTTTTGATTTAGATACATTTTTTTTCAATTTTAATTATTCCACAATGTTGTTGGCATGCTGATCCTGATGTCCCAATATACACTATATTGTCAAAAGTATTGGGACACCTGCCTTTACACACACATGAACTTTAATGGCATCCAAGTCTTAATCCGTAGGGTTCAATATTGAGTTGGCCCACCCGTTGCAGCTATAACAGCTTCAACTCTTCAGGGAAGACTGTCCAGGAGTGTGTCTATAGGAATGTTTGACCATTCTTCCAGAAGCGCATTTGTGAGGTCGGGCACTGATGTGGACGAGAAAGCCTAGCTTGCAGTCTCCGCTCTAATTCGTTCCAAAGGTGTTTTGTTGGGTTGAGGTCACAGGACTCTGTGCAGGCCAATCAAGTTCCTCCACTCCAAGCTCGCTCATCCATGTCTTTATGGACCTTGCTTTGTGCACTGGGGCATAGTCATGTTGGAACAGGAAGGGGCATCCCCAAACTGTTTCCCTAAAGTTGGGTGCATTAAATTTTCCAACATGTTTTGGTATGCTGATGCCTTAAGAGTTCCCTTCACTGGAACTAAGGGATGAATTAGAGCAGAGACTGCAAGCCAGGCCTTCTCATCCACATCAGTGTTTGACCTCACAAATGTGCTTCTGGAAGAATGGTAAAACATTCCTATAGACACACTCCTAAACCTTGTGGACATTCTTCCCAGAACAGTTGAAGCTGTTATAGCTGCAAAAGGTGGGCCAACTCAATATTGAACCCTATGGACTAAGACTTTGATGCCATTAAAGTTCATGTGAATGTAAAAGCAGGTGTCCCAATACCTTTTACAATGTAGTGTCAATGATCCATGACTGAGGGACTGCAGACATTGAGGCTTAAAACCTTCCCTCATACCCCACAATTGCCAAACATGATCCCCAGTCCTTCTCAAATGTACAAGACGACAGACATTTTTTTTGAGTCAAATGGCCATAAAGGTCATTTTTTTATTGTAAAAATGAAACAGAAAACAGACATTAATTAAAAAATAAAAACACAAAACAAGTTATCTATGAAAACGGGCCTCCTACCTAGGCTAAGGTCTTTCAAGGCACTTATGATCCAAAATGTGGCTGCAGCTTCAACAAAAATTCCTATTAAGGCCCCTGTTACGCCACACTGAGACAATTAACCACCAAACTACCCTAGATACAGTCAAATCAGCACCATGTTACCAACATAGCCTAATTTTTGGCCAGGGTCACCATACCTTAAATGTGTCCAACCCACCATTCTCAAAAAATTTTAACCAGAATGGCCTTCAAAGACCCAGAGACTCTTGCCTGCTGCTATGGTAGTTATATCAGGCAAATAAACGACAAACAAAATTTAAGTGCAGTATCACAAAACCATCTTTAAAGAACCAAAATTAAAAACAGGGCAGAAACAAAAGGAGGCAGCACACTGGAGGTAGGGCATTAGAAACTTTACCAGAGCTCGCTAAGCTTCGACTGATCTTCTGTAGGAGCCCATCTCCTCCCAACCACCCACACCCACCCCCTGTGATTCTCAATGGCCGGGCAGAAATGATGTCACTCCCATGCATGCGCAGGAGTTCCATCAGATTCAGCATTGCCAAATTTGTGCAATAAGCTGTGCTTGTGCAGCTTACTGTACAGGTGTGGACAGGCAGGTAAGGCGTTTTAATGCAGAAGAGACAAAGCATGCCAACCTAAAGTTCCACTAAATTTAACATAAATAACTGTCTCTTCTGCAAGCCCCCAGCCATATAGGCCTTCCCCTTTGCTTCGCTTACAGCTGCAGGCATTGTTCTGGACTCAAGCTATTGGAGTTTTGTATGTTGCAGTTAACTTTTGAGAAATCTTTCACATTTATTGAATAATGGGCTTACATGGGGCCCTCCAGTTTCCTCTTGATGGTTAAAAAGGGAATGCAGCTCTAGCTCCATGATTTTCTCTGGTTTGTGATATCATTATGCCCATGTAGTTTTATCAAGGGGAATTCAAAAACGAAGTTAGTTTGGATGAAAGTTGCAAAGTACAAAGTACTTTTGACTTCCAGTCAGATTGCTGCGGTGAGCTGTGCGGAAATTCATCCTCCCCTCCTTTGCCCTGCAGCCTTCTGGGACACATCACAGGTCCGAGAAGACTGGTGGACCATTCACAAAGCACAGCATGGCTTGTGCATGCGCAGTAGAAAACTGGCTGTTCCCTTACCCAAGAGGCCGACGCCTGCAGATGAGGACATCCCTGGATCCCTGGACAGGTAAGTGTCCTTATATTAAAAGTCAGCAGCTACAGTATTTGTAGCTGCTGGTTTTAATTTTTTCTGGGGAGACTGGAGCTCCTCTTTAAGTGAAACTTTAAATTTCATAAGCCAAAGCAGCTGACAGGTCCACCTTAACAACATATACAACCCCTGGCACAAAAGTATGGAATTACCACTCTTGGAAAATGTTCATTCAATTGTTTAATTGTGTAAAAATAAAAACTAATTACAGACATGCCTCAAAACTATTTTCATTTAGCATTCCAACCTCCTGGCTTTAAGAGATAGTTAAAAAAAGAAAGAAAGTAGTAGCAGTAGTCAGTTGCAACTGTTTTTGAAGATTAAGCAGAGGAAAAAAATATGGAATCACTCAATTCTGAGGAAAATATTATGGAATCACCATGTACTTTGCAGTTCTCAAACAAACATCTGCATCAGATTACATCCTGAAAAATGAAGTCATCATCACCAAACATCCTTTCAATTGATGGAATAGGAAAAGTGTCCAAAATCTCAATATAAACTCCTGCATTTATTGAAGATTTAATGACTGTCACCTCGTACCTTTACCTGACATGCAACCCCATATCGTCAATGATTTTGGAAATGTGCATGTTTTCTTCAGGCAGTCATCTCCATACATTTCATTGGAACGACACCAAACAAAAGTTCCAGCATCATCACCCTGACCAATGCAGATTGGTGATTCATTGGTGAATATCACTTTCATCCACAGTCCATGACTGCTTTTCTTTAGCCCACTATAACCTTGTTTTTTTCTTGTTTCTTGTTTAAATGTGTCCCTTTTCCTGGCTTTACTTTAGTTCATTTATATGTGACTATAAAAATGAGACATTTTGTCCCTGTTATGCCATATACACATTGGTGATTGGCGTATTTTCCATGAGCCTTTGGAACTACTTTGCCCCTTTCACATGAAAAGGTTTTGTTTACAATATCTTTTATCATTTCCATCTTAGCCCAGACTTTGTGCATCCTCTACAATCGCTTTTGCTAGGTCCCTTTTGGAACATGGGGTTGACTGGCCTTGGTGTCTGTGGGTGGTGCTTGCCTTGGTAAGTGTACTAATCCTTGTGGGGGTTCCACTAAGTCACCTAGGGGGAGCAGCCTTACATCACATATCAACGAGGTTTAATTATATTGTTGAAACGTCTGTTAATATTTTGTATTTTCACTTATTGATTTATTTCTTTATTATTTAAGAGCATGTGGTTGGTGGGTGTCAACTAAATCCCCTGAGGAAGCCTGTGAAAGGCGAAACATGTTGGGATAGTTTTTGACTCATCCTCTGAACCTCCGTCTGGGTAACCCCCAATCCTAAGAACAAAGTCCACATGTTTTGTAATGTGTTGTGTGGCATAATTACTTTGTTTTGTGTCTTTTTATCAATTGTGCATTAATAAAAATGTTATATTTTTTATATATGAGATATTATTGATCTTTGTTACTCTGCACCGTATAATCCCATCTGGGAACCCTTCTCCACCAATACTACTTGTTTTTTTCTGTTTAGGGGTTAATGATAGTTTTGTTTGGCTCTTCTGAATGTAACTCCCTTTTCCTTTATCCGATGTTTTACAATTCGGTCACAGACATTGACTCCAGTTTCTGACCATTTGTTCCTCATTTGTTTTGTTGTGCATTTTCTGTTTTCTGCTTTAGGTTTTCTTTTGTTTAATAATTCTTTTATTTTGAGATAAAAGAGAAAGGAACATATCAGAAATATAAAAGAGAATATAAGTATGACAAGTGGTTTAAACATTGCCAGTTCTCTTTACATACATATGGCATCATCCAAAAATAGTAAGCATACAGAACTAATATTTATCGTTTAAGCGTCTGACTACAAAAAAAGGATGAATATCTTGAGTTTTTATAAGTAGTGGGTAGCAAACACAAATGCATATTCATACTATTGAAAACAAACATAAAAAAAAAACCTCAAAGTTTAGAAGAGAAAAAGATAGATATGAGAAGGTAAGGGAGGTCAATAGGAGAGAAAAAGGATGAGAGACAGTGGTTAGAAGAGATAGAAAAAGGTAAAAGGTAAAAACAAAGTATACGATCTATTATCTAATAACATAAGGGGATGCATCAGAAGACTAATATCAGATCTCTGTCCAACAAATGATTCAGCCTAGCATTGTGTGTTTTGGTCCAAGTCATTAATCTTCCTCAGCTGAGGAAGAGATGATGTTTCTGTAACATGAGGAGGTTTTGAATTCCAGCCAAGTGGCCCAAATTTTAGTATGTTTGGAATTATCCCCTCTCGCTCAGTTCATTGATCTTTGAAAACCAGCTTTTGATTGATGGTATTTGGGATTTACCCCATAGTTTTGGGATAAGCGCTTTAGCTGCGTTTAGCTGTGGTGAGATAGATCTTTTATATTTTCCTTGGGATTCATCTGTATTGTGAAAAAGGATCATCCATGGGTCATCAAGAATGGGGAGACCTGTGATGTCCTTGTAATAATCAAGACCAGAAGGGTTGAATCAACGGGCATTGCCACCATATATGGGCATGTGAGGCAACTTGTCCACAATTTCTCCAGCATAGCGAGGTTTGTGAGCTGGAGATACAGTGTAATTTTGCTGGGGTATAGTACCACCTGGCCAATAGTTTGTAGTTAGTTTCTGCTGTTTTTGAAGATATCGAGGAGATATGTGTCAAGGTTAAAATGTTTTCCTTCCGTGTAGCAGAAAGACAGGATTGGAGGTCTTTTTCCCATTGCGTCAAACATTTTGGGAGAGATGGGTATTGTAGGTCCTGAAGGATTTTATAGAATTGTGACACCACGTGTGTAGGTGGGTCATTAGCATTGAACATTGATTCCAATGGGGTCAGCTCCTGAATCCCCCTAATAGGTTGTGGCAGGGATTGCACAAATTGGGTATATCTCCAAATGTCCATAAAAGAAGGTGGTAAGGGGCCCACGAGAGTTTGTAGGGTTTTGGGTTTTCCATTTTGAATGACCTTATGCAGAAGTAGGGGGGGTTCAGAAGTCCACTGTCTGAAAGTGTTGTCTAACAGACCTGGTTGAAAATAGGTGTGGCTCAATAAAGGCATAAGTGGGGAGTTGTAGGACCAAGAAAATCGTTTGTGAAGAGAGTCTCAGATGTCCAACGTGGATGAAGTTAGCGGGGAGGTTGAATGTGAGGGGTCACTGCTAGGTCAGTGTTGCTTAATGAGTGTTCTAACTGGACCCAAATTTTTGTCGTTTTATGAAATTTACAATCAGATATACGACTTAAAATCGTGGACAAATAGTAGATTTTCAGGTGAGGGAGAGCTAATCCCCCCGAGCATTTAGAACGGGTTAAAGTGGCTCTAGCTATTCTAGGGTGGCGATTTCGCCAAATGAAGCGGGAGATCATGGCTTGTGTGGTAGAAAAAAAACCAGAGGGGACACCCAGTGGGCTCATTTGCAATAGGAGCAATATGCGTGGCAAGATATTAAGTTTAATAATATTATTTTTTTTAGAGAGAGGGTTCCAGTTCCTAAGATCAGTTTTAATGCTGTTTAGTAGAGGGATATCGTTATGTTTAAACAAATCTTGGAGATTGGGGGTAAGGTAAATTCCTAGATATTTCATCTTGGGTGTTTGCCATTTAAACTGAAAATTTGGTTTGAGAGAGTTTACGTCTACTATGGGAATGTTGATGTTCAGTATCTCAGGTTTAGAGAGGTTAATTTTAAAGTTTGATATCTGTTGGTACTGTTGAAAGGTTTCCATTAGGTTGGGCAGTGATATACGGGGCTGTTGTATATAGAAGATTACATCATCCGCATAGGCTGCGTATTTATGTGTTTTTGAACCCACTTTAATTCCATGAATATTGGTGTTGTTTCAAATCTGAGCTATAAATGGTTCTAAAGAAATGGCAAATAACAGGGGCGACAAAGGGCACCCCTCTCTTGTGCCGTTTCCCAGTGTGAAAGATGAGCCAAGAATGCCATTAACTCTTACTTGCGCCATTGGGTAAGAGTACATAGAAAATATCCTATCTATCATCTTGGGTCCCAACCCAAAGTGACCTAATGTCAACCGAAGGTAGTCCCAGTCCACCCTATCAAACGCTTTTTCAGCATCTATTGAAAGGAGAAGGGTGGGCTGGGAACTGCTCCGGACGTAGTGGATCAACAAAATTGTGCGTAAAGAGTTTTCTCTGGCTTCACTAGTGGGGATAAAACCTGTTTGGTCAGCTGAGATCTACTTAGGAAGTAGTGGCAGTAATCTAGTTGCCAGGACTTTAGCATATAACTTTAAATCAACATTTAATAGTGAAATTGGTCGATAGCTTCCACAACAGGTGGGATCCTTATTAGGTTTGGGTATAACAGTTATGTGTGCTGTGAGTGATTCCTGTCTAAACCCAGAGGTCTTATTGATGGAGTTGGCATATGCAGTTAATTTGGATATCAGGATGTCACTAAAAGTCTTGTAATATAGGGATGTAAACCCATCAGGTCCAGACGCCTTCCCCGTTTTCATGGATATTAGCGCTACTAAAAATTCTTCCTCTGAAAGGTCCTCCTCCAGAACATTAAGAGCTTGTTTAGGGGGCTTAGGCAGTGATGCACCCCGTAGGAAAGTTTGTATTCCTTCAAACTCATCCTCTGGGAAGTGGAAATGGTCATTTCCCTTTACATTATAAAGTGCAGCTTAAAATCTTTTAAAGGCGTTAGCTAACTGATGCGATTCATGCACCATTTCTCCAGTGGGCAATTTGATCTTGGGAATAAAAGTGATCGATTTTTTAGCTTTAAAAGATCTAGCAAGTTGTCTGCCTGGTTTATTTCCCCATTCATAGAGTTGCTGTGCTACGAGATGAAATTTCCTTTTTATAGTTTATAGTTCATCGCGTTTTAGAGATAGGGCCTCCAAATGTGCGGAGTGGAGAGATAGTTTATGTTGCCTATCTAGTTCCGCTATCTGACTCAATAGTAGTTTAAGTTGAGCTCCGTGTTCTCTCTTTTTCCTAGCTCCCAATTCAATTCGTTTACCTCTCATGGTGGCTTTATGTACCTCCCAGGTTACCGAGGGTGGGGTTTCCCCGTGGAATTTTCTTTAAAGTATAGGGAGAGGGAGGATGCTAGAGCATCCTTATCAATAGAATCAAGGATCAATGAGTCATTTAGTTTCCAGTTATTAGTGCGTCTAGACAGAGAGGGGAGTGAAATTAAAATAGACACAGGGGTGTGGTCTGAAATAGTGGAAACTCCAATGGAGGCTGATCACAACAATGGAAGGTGGAAATGGTCTATGAAGATATTATCGATGCAGGAATATGACATATGCGTTTTCGAGAAATAAGAAAATCCTTTTCCTTTGGGTGTAAAATGCGCTATGCATCTATCAATTGGTTTTCATGTAGTTTCCTTTTAATTTAATTTAGCTTTTTATAAGATATAAAGGAGCATCCAGAGGAGGTATCTAATATGGGATCAATGGGCATATTAATATCCCCTGCCAAGATGGTTAGACCTTCAGCAAAATCAGATAGTTTGGTTAGGATGGACGACAGGTATGAGGGTTGGTTAGTATTAGGGGAGTAAATATTAGCTAGTGTACACTGGGTGTTCCCAATAAAGCCCTGTAAAAAGAGAAATCGCCCATGATCATCCGCTTTCATTTTAGTGAGCCAAAAAGATACGTCCTTACCAAACCCGATGGCAACCCCTTTAGCTTTGTTAGTGTCTGATAGACTATAGAACCACACCGGGTAATGATGAGAGAAAAGTTTAACATTGGTAGTATGTGTCAAGTGAGTTTCTTGTAAGAAAGCTATTGAACATGAAACTTGCTTCAATTCTTTCATTACCTGATGACGTTTCATAGGTGTGTTAAAGCGGAGGTCCGAGGGCTAAAAAAAAATTAAAAGTCAGCAGCTACACATACAGTAGCTGCTGACTTTAAATATTAGGACACTTACCTGTCCTGGAGTCCAGCGATGTCGGCACCCGCCGCTGATCTTCGGATCGGGGGACGGGTGCAGCCGCCTCCATGGCGGGTAAGGGAACCCGGACGTGTAAGCAGTACAGCTTCACGCCGGGCACCTTACTGCGCATGCGCGAGCTCTGCCGCGCTCTGCTACTGGCCAGGTGGCCAGAAGCAGAGCGAGCAGGGAGGAGGGAGCCAAAGCTCCCGGATGTGTGGAAAAGGACACCTGTCTAAAGACAGGTGTCCTCTTCCCCCTCCCCCCCGAAAGGTGCCAAATGTGACACCTGAGGGGGGGAGGAATCCAACCAGCGGAAGGTCCACTTTAGGGTGGAACTCCGCTTTAATTCCCCTTACATTGTATGATGTCACCTTGAGGTTCGCCATCGGGATGGTGCAGCGCATCTCCTCGGCTTATAGGGGTCAATCGCACTCTCCGGGACAATAGGGAGAGAGAAGGCAGAATAGAAAGTGTATAGAAAAAAGAAATAAAAGGGTAAGACAAAAAAACAAAACCAGTATAACCAATAAAACAGGTAATACTCGAACAAGTAGCAACATGCTGAGTCAAGCAGAAACCTGCTGTGTTCCCACGGGGGATGGCCGGTCCGGATCCCACCAGCGCCATCCCTGGTAGGGACATCTAGTGTAGTAATGTAGGGGTCTGGGCCAGCCACCACCACCAGGAGGGGGGCGATTATCTTTGCCAAAAAGAGAAAGCCGTGCATAGGTGTCACACAGCCCATACGGCCCGTCACTGCATGGCCCAGCATCCAATAATGGTATAGTTAAAGTTTAGCCTCTAACCATATTATACTATAGGGGTAGAATGGGAGGGTGACATCTCCCCCTGTAGGAAGAAAAAAATAAAAATAGAACGTTAACACATCGAGGGTAAGTTGTCTGCGAGGTGCTACCAACCCACATTGAGAGTGGTTTGTATATAGTATACTATATTGTGGGTGGTAGATCTCTGATGTTAGTCTAAAATTGGGTTAACCTTACGCCTCCAGGATCAACGTTCATGCCCCTGAAAAAGGAAAACAAGATTTCCCATCACAATGTTTAGGAAGGAGGAGATTCCTTTGAAAATGTGGGGAAAGCTCACCCAGCCTTTTTTGAGGAGCCAGGGGTGCCAGGGCGTTTTCTTTTGGTTGGTGTTTTTCGCCAATATGTATCTGGGGTCGCCTGGAACACAGGGATATAATCTTGCCATCCTGGGATCTCCATGGGCTCCATGTTGAGGTCTTGAAAGAATTTGGGGAGATCCTCTGGGAAGTGTAGCGTAGAAGAGCGACCATTTTTAGTGTCCGTCAGACATGCAGGGAATCCCCACCTGTAGGTCGCCCCATCTGCTCTCAATTGGTCTAGTAAGGGCCTGAGCACCCTGCGACGTTCCAGGGTCTCCTTGGACAGATCTGGGAATATGGAGATCTTTGCTCCTTCAAAGTCAATGTCTGGGATGTCACGTAACTTTATCAAGAAAGAGGTTGGCGAGCAGTCCCTGGGAGACGCCGTGTGGGCGGAAGGAGACCTACTTGAGAGCGCGGCTTTGGCCCTGCCACGCTGTGCTGGCAATCCGCTTCGTTCAGCAGCCAGGAATCACTGAATGGAGACGGAGGTGGCGAGCTGTGCAGCCGATCCCCTTCCTTGCTTCTTACCCGTGTTCGTGCGGGTCTTTGCGAAATTATTCGGCATGGTTAGAGGGTGCTTGGGCCTGTGCTGTGTCGGAGCTCGTGTTAAACACATCCAGTCAGCGCCGTGTCGAGACCACGCCTGCTTTAAGTTTTCTAACTTGACGCTTTGATGTCTTACTTGGTCTACCAGTACGCTTTCCTTTAACCACTATCTTTTGAATTTCGTCCGCACCAGAGCTGTGCCGCGACTGACCTACACAAATTGTGCTCGAGGCTGTGTCGTGTCCGGGTTCGTGGGAGATTGGTACGGCTTATTAAAGCGTTTCTGGGCGTGCTTGTGCCCATTCTTCGTTCCTTCCCCTAGCCGACGTGTCGAGCGGTGGAGGCAGAGGTAAGTCACTAAGGACCGACGACTTGCTTCGCCTAACGGTCGTGTCGCACCGTCCCGGTTTCGGCGCGAGAGTTCATCCAGAGGAAGGCGGGTGTGCCGCAGAGGGTCCCTGACGAGCGGTT
>BLSH010367513.1:232887-243805 GCA_018402905.1 Glandirana rugosa
TTCTTTTGATTGTTGGGGGATCAGGGGTGTCCTCCTGCTGTAATAGGGCTTGAGGGTGGGTGGCACGATTTTAGGCCGGTCTGTTCTGGTGGGTGATGAGGCGTCCGTCTCTTGTTGATCCCGGCGCTTGTAGGCCGCAAAGCCGCGGCCTCGATTTGCGGCCCGGCGGGGATCGTGCACCGATCGGCCCGATATTGGGCTTAAAATGTAGCTCAGGATGCGGTGGGTGTCTTTAGGGTGGAATGGGCTCTCACCCTTTTCGTTAGAGGACGGATTCCTCAAGATTCTCCTTCTAGAGCGCGGAGCTCTGTGGATGTGCGTCTTCTCTAGCCGACGTCCGGACACGCCCCCCCAACTTCTTGCTTTTTGCTAAAATACAAATCCAAAAAGAATAAAAAAAAAAAATTTTTTTCATCGGTTTTGGCCGATTGATATTCTTCCTTATATTTTTTGTAAAAAAAAATCACAATCTGCGCTTATTGATTGGTTTACGCAAAAGTTGCCGCGTTTACAGATGATGAGAATTAATTTCTGGGGTTTTTATTTATTTATTTATTTATTTACTAGTAATGGCGGCGATCTGCAATTTTTAGCGGTACTGCGATATTGCGGCGGACATGTCGGACCATTTTGACACTTTTTTGGGACCATTGGCATTTATACAGCGATCAGTGCTATAAAAATGCGCTGATTACTGTGTAAATGCCATTGGCAGTTAAGGGGTTAACCTGGAGGGGGCGCTCTAAGGGTTAACTGTGTTCGCTGGGCGTGTTCTAACTGTACGTGGGCTGGGCTGGCTGGGGGAAGGAAGTGATGAGGCTTCCATATACAGGAAGCCTGTGATCACCACCCTTCCCCCTCTAACAGAACGGAGATCCGTGTTTACCTACACGGACCTCTGTTCTTTTACTGCGGGGGGGGGGGGCCATCGCGGATAGCCGGCGGCGATCGAGTCCACCCTACCCTCTCCCTCGCCCCCCCGAAACACAGTGAGCGTGCAAGTGCGCCTCCAGCGGCGCACGCGTGCTCACAGTGCGGTATATTGCAGCCGCCGTCATACAACAGCGGTTTGCGATATCAAGCCACTTTGTCGCTGTCAGACGCCGGTCGGCAGTTGGCAAGTGGTTAACAACCTTCCAATTTGATTTGTACTAACGAAAAACTATCATTAACACCTAAACAGAAAAAAACAGGATTACAGTGGGCTAAAGAAAAGCAATCATGGACTGTGGATGACTGGATGAAAGTGATATTCAGTGATGAATTAAGAATCTGCATTGGTCAGGGTGATGATGCTGGAACTTTTTTCTTTTGCCGTTCCAATGAAATGTATGGAGATGACTGCCTGAAGAAAACATGCAAATCATTGATGATATGGGGTTGATACGAGGCAGATGACAGTCATTTAATCTTCAATAAATGTGTATATTGAGATTTTAGACACTTTTCTTATTCCATCAATTGAAAGGATGTTTGGTGACGATGACTTCATTTTTCAGGATGTAATCTGATGCAGATGTTTGTTTTAGAACTGCAAAGTACATGGTGATTGCATAATATTTTCCTCAGAATTGAGTGATTCCATATTTTTTTCCTCTGCTTGATCTGCAAAAACAGTTGCAACTGACTACAGTTTTCTTTCTTTTTTTCTTTTTTTAACTGTTTCTTAAAGCCAGAAGGTTGCAATGTTAAATGAAAATAGTTTTGGTGATTCCATACTTTTTGCCAGGGATTGTATATGTTGTTAAGGTGGACCTGTCAGCTGCTTCGACCTTTTGAAATTTAACGTTTTGCTTAAAGAGGAGCTCCAGTCTCCCCAGAAAAAAAATAAAGCCAGCAGCTACAAATACTGTAGCTGCTGACTTTTTATATAAGGACAGCATATAATGGGGTGGCACAGTGGTGTAGTGGTTAGCACTCTCGCCTAGCAGCAAACGGGTCACTGGTTCAAATCCCAACCACGACACTACCTGCCTGGAGTTTGCATGTTCTCCCTGTGCCTGCGTGGGTTTCCTCCGGGTACTCCGGTTTCTTTCCACACTCCAAAAACATGCTGGTAGGATAATTGGATCTTGTCTAAATTGGCCCTGGTATGTGTATGTATGTGAGTTAGGAACCTTAGATTGTAAGCTCCTTGAGGGCAGGGACTGATGTGAATGTATATATAAAGCGCTGCGTAAATTGACAGCGCTATATTAGTACCTGAAATAAGTAAATAAGGACACTTACCTGCCCAGGATTTTTTTTACACAATTGAATGAACATTTTCCAAGAATGTTGATTCCGTACTTTTTGCCAGGGGTTGTAGAAAACTTTGGACTGCATTTAATTTAGTCCTTATGCTGGTTAAGATCACCAAGGAGGGGACAATATACTAATTTGTCTAATGTCCAATATAACATCCCACATCCCAATATAACATCCCACATCCCAATATAACATCCCACACTCCAAAAACATGCTGGTAGGATAATTGGATCCTGTCTAAATTGGCCCGGGTATGTGTATGTATGTGAGTTAGGAACCTTAGATTGTAAGCTCCAATAACACATAAATATAGCATAACAAAGATACATATATCAAGCAGAAGATGACGGTTACCATTAGCATTTCAGGTACACGGTTTCTTCAGACTAGTTACTCTGGACAGCAGCTCAACACTTCTTCTGGTTTTCAATCAACTCATTTGTTATTTCATTCAGTACAAGATGGCTCAGTCCAAACAATGAAGAGTTTTGTCCCGTG
This sequence comes from Glandirana rugosa, assembly GCA_018402905.1. NCBI lineage: Eukaryota > Metazoa > Chordata > Amphibia > Anura > Ranidae > Glandirana > Glandirana rugosa. Next base: position 235,633 of record BLSH010367513.1, read on the forward strand.
GGTAAAGCAAGTCATTACATAAAATGCAATAAAATAATGCAAGTGCTTGCTCATGATTATAAACAGGCGCCCTTTAAATGCTCATTCCTGGAGTGACTCTTACAGTACATTCAACACATCTGACTAAGCAGGAAACAGACACTTTCTTTAACCATTTATAGCTGAATCTACGCAACTGCCCTTCGGATCGGCACCGCTAAGTACTGCCAGTCCATTTAATGAAATGCCTTTTTATTAGGCATTGTGTAATTAAAACTATACCATTTCTCTGTAATTGTGCTGTATAATTAGATTGTATAATTGAAGGCATTGAAGGCACATAACGCTCGGTATAATTGGAATAGGGACCCAAAAACCGAACAGCTGAAGAGGAGGAGGAGGTGGTGGTGAAAATAGACAAGAAAAAAAAATCCAAAAGTAAGATGACAGTTATATAGTTAGTTTGAAAAAAGACAAACATCTGTTGGGTTCAGTTAAAGGCATCCCTTGTATTCTTAGGACTCCAAACCTACTGTTGGTTAAACCCAAAAGCAAACATTTATTATATTACAGCTTACCAATTCTTAGATATGATGGCTGCATTCGTTTTCTTTTGTAGGGTCTCTTTCCTTTATTTTCACCTGGTGATCCAGCCATTAAGCCTGTTGTTTTTCAACAAAACAAGCTCTCTTGCAAATATAGTGATTAGAATGTTGAGACAACCCATTTAAAGTTGTTCTAAAGGCTCAAGGTTTTTTACCTTCATGCATTGAAGGTAAAAAACCTTCTGTGTGCAGCAGCCCCCCTAATATTTACCTGAGCCCCAACTCGATCCAGCGATGTACACGAGAGCTCGGCTCTCCGGGGATTCTCCCTCCTCATTGGCTGAGACAGAAGCGGCAGCCATTGGCCCCCGCTGCTGTCAATCACAACCAGTGAGTCAATGAGAAGAGATACAGGGGTGGGGCAGAGCCACAGCTCTGTGTCTGAAAGGAAAGTTAGGCAAAAGGCCAATGGGATGACTCTGTGGACTAATATTCTGCAAAGATAATTTTTAAAAATAATATTAGCCACTTATATTTTTGCTTTTAAAAGAATCTTTTAACTAAGCCTTTAAATAAACCTTTTATTCTGCCAGTTAAAGGGCTTGTTCATTTTTGTAACCCTTTTGAGGAGCGATTCATGGTGGATCGCTTTTCAGAGGGAGTATGACAGCCTGTCAGGTCGTATCCTCACCGCCTGTTTTAAATCTAAAATCCCACACCACCACAACAGCATGCATTGCACATAAAAGGGGGACTGTTGCAGTGAGGCTCAATTTAATTGAATGGGTCACATTTGGCAGGCATGCAACACGACTGGGGGATCAATACTGCAGGGCCGGCATGCATATGTATACCTCCATACAACTGCGTTTGAAGCTTGGGGGGCAGTAAAAATGCAGCTTAACTGCCTGTTTTTAACACCCCCTTTCCCAACTGCACGTGTAAATGTAAAAAGAGCACCCTCATGCCGTTGTGAGGATTGTAAAGTAAGCACTCAATTTTCCAAATGGGCCAATTATATATTTATACACATAGGTGTGCGCAGCCTATTGCATTAGGGTGTGCCCCCTAAAGCTCAAACACACATGTGTGCGTCTACATATATATGACCCAGGCACATTGATCTCCCTGCCGTCACAGTGAAAGAAAAGAGCATAAACACTTCTCTTATGGCAGAACTGGTAAGAGGGAGATCTTTCACATCTTCCTGCTGGCCCACAGAGCGATAATACTAATGCGCATGGGGTGATTAGGGTGTGCCTGGGCGCACCTGGTACACTCTGTTTGCATGCCTATGTTTATACATGGTGATCATATTACCGCCTTAATCATCTCTTCATTTTCACAAGGAACTGCAAGTAAATGTGTTCTGTGCAAATGTGTGTGAATGTGTGAATGGGGAAAATACGGCATTATGGCCACTAGATGGAGCAGAGGAGCATACATATTTCCAATGATAACCAGCATCATCTAGTGGCCATAATGCCATATTTTTCCCTTTCACACACTTGATCTGCAGAGAATACAGTCTGAGAACAATTTATTTTGCTCCATTTCCACAGGAAGAATTAGCATGCAGTTTCAATGGATGAACAACTAAACAATTTTTTTTATAGATGCACCCCTATGTCTCTTTTCTAAGAACATGGTTTAAAACGACAGAAGCATCTTGCTAGCTCCAGCAGAAGCTACAGCTTGACATTGCATTAGGCTGGGTTCACACTGTAGCGAGGCGGAGCGGCGCGATGCGGCGCTCCTGGCGATCTCAAAGCGGCTTGCTAGGAGACTTCTATCATAGAAGTCAATGCAAGCCGCCTGAGATCGCCCTAAAAATAGTGCAGGGACCATTTTTCTAATGCGGAGCGAAGCGATTCGCTCCTATTAGAACGGTCCCATTTGCACAGCATTGAGGCGAATTGTCAGGCGACTCAAGTCGCCTGACAATTCGCCTAGATGTGAGCGGGCCGCGAAGTCGCGCCGCTCCGCCTTGCTACAGTGTGAACCGGCCCTTAAAAAATACACTCACCGGCCACTTTATTAGGTACACCTGTTCAATTACTTGGTAACTAAATTGCTAATCAGCCAATCATATGGCAGCAACTCAATGCATTTAGGCATCTAGACTTGGTGAAGATGACTTGCTGAAGTTCAAACCAAGCAGCAGAATGGGGAAGGAAGGGAATTTAAGTGACTTTGAATGTGGCATGGTTGTTGGTGCCAGATGGGCTGGTCTGAGTATTTCAAAAACTGCTGGTCTACTGGGATTTTCACACACAACCATCTCTATGGTTTACAGAGAATGGTCCAAAAAAGAGAAAATATCCAGTGAGCGGCAGTTGTGTGGACGAAAATGCCTTGTTGATGTCAGAGGTCAGATAACAATGGGCAGACTGGTTCCAGATGATAGAAAGGCAACAGTAACTCAAATAACCACTTGTTACAATGAAGGTATGCAGAATACCATCTCTGAACGCGCAGCACATCGAACCTTGAAGCATATGGGCTACAGCAGCAGAAGACCACACCAGGTCCCACTCTTGTTAGCTAAGAACAGGAAACTGAGGTTACAATTCGCACAGGATAACCAAAATTGCACAATAGAAGATTGTAAAAACGTTGCCTGGTCTGGTGAGCCTCGATTTCAGCTGCGACATGCAGATGGTGGGGTCAGAATTTGGTGTAAACAACATGAAAACATGGATCCATAATGTCTTATATCAACAATTCAGGCTGGTGGTGTAATGTTATGGGGGATATGTTCTGGGCACACTTTGGGCCCCTTGGTACCAATTGAGCATTGTTTAAACATTGCGGCCTTCCTGAGTATTCTTGCTGACCATGTCCATCCCTTTATGACTGCAGTGTCCCCATCTTCTGATGGCTCCTTCCAGCAGGATAATGCACCATGTCACAAAGCTCCAATCATCTCATCACTGGTTTCTTGTACAATCCAATGAGGTCACTGCACTCCAATGGCCTCCACAGTCACCAGATCTCAATGCAATAGAGCAGTGGCTCTCAACCTCGGTCCTCAAGTACCCCCAACAGGCCATTTTGTGGGAATTTTTCTTAGATAAAAATGCTGTCCAAAATACCAAGCCATTGACTTTGATTTAAAGCGCCTGTGCAAGATAAAGGAAAATCTGAAAACATGGCCTGTTGGGGGTACTTGAGGATTGAGGTTGAGAACCACTGCAAAGGGATGTGGTGGAATTTTCATCATGGATGTGCAGCCGATAAGTCTGCAGCAACTGCGTGATGGTACCATGTCACTATGGACCAAAATCTCTGATACATTCAAACCAACAACTTTAGTCTTGCTAGGTGGAAGTGCTATACTTATCTCTCTGGTGGATGATAAATCAAAATATGCGGTAACTGGTACACTTTCTGATGTTGGTAACGTAGGAGCCTCTGGATGGAACCAGAGCACTCATTCAGGAACCAGAACACTCATTCAGGAACCAGAACACTCATTCAGGAACCAGAGCACTCATACAGGAACCAGAACACTCATTCAGGAACCAGAGCATTCATTCAGGAACCAGAGCACTCATTCAGGACCCAGAACACTCATTCAGGAACCAGAGCACTCATACAGGAACCAGAACACTCATTCAGGAACCAGAGCATTCATTCAGGAACCAGAGCACTCATTCAGGAACCAGAACACTCATTCAGGAACCAGAACACTCATTCAGGGACCAGAACACTCATTCAGGAACCAGAGCACTCATACAGGAACCAGAACACTCATTCAGGAACCAGAGCACTCATTCAGGACCCAGAACACTCATTCAGGAACCAGAGCACTCATTCAGGATCCAGAACACTCATTCAGGAACCAGAGCACTCATTCAGGAACCAGAACAATCATTCAGGAACCAGAACACTCATTCAGGAACCAGAGCACCCATTCGGGTACCAGAACACTCATTCAGGAACCAGAGCACTCATTCAGGAACCAGAACACTCATTCAGGAACCAGAGCACTCATTCAGGAATCAGAACACTCATTCAGGAACCAGAGCACTCATTCAGGAACCAGAACACTCATTCAGGAACCAGAGCACTCATTCAGGAACCAGGGCACTCATTCAGGAACCAGGGCACTCATTCAGGAACCAGAGCACTCATTCAGGAACCAGAACACTCATTCAGGAACCAGAGCACTCATTCAGGAACCAGAACACTCATTCAGGAACCAGAACACTCATTCAGGAACCAGAGCACTCATTCAGGAACCAGAACACTCATTCAGGAACCAGAGCACTCATTCAGGAACCAGAACACTCATTCAGGAACCAGAGCACTCATTAAGGTACCAGAACACTCATTCAGGAACTAGAGCACTCATTCAGGAACCACAGCACTCATTCGGGAACCAGAGCACTCATTCAGGAACCAGAACACTCATTCAGGAACCAGAGCACTCATTCAGGAACCAGAGCACTCATTCAGGAACCAGAACACTCATTCAGGAACCAGAGCACTCATTCAGGAACCAGAGCACTCATTCAGGAACCAGAACACTCATTCAGGAACGAGGGCACTCATTCAGGAACCAGAGCACTCATTCAGGAACCAGAGTACTCATTCAGGAACCAGAGCACTCATTCAGGAACCAAGGCACTCATTCAGGAACCAGAACACTCATTCAGGAACTAGAGCACTCATTCAGGAGCCAGAACACTCATTCAGGAACGAGGGCACTCATTCAGGAACCAGGGCACTCATTCAGGAACCAGAACACTCATTCAGGAACCAGAGTACTCATTCAGGAACCAGAGCACTCATTCAGGAACCAGGGCACTCATTCAGGAACCAGAACACTCATTCAGGAACCAGAACACTGATTCAGGAACCAGAGCACTCATTCAGGAACCAGAGCACTCATTCAGGAACCAGAGAACTCATTCAGTAACCAGGGCACTCATTCAGGAACCGGAGCACTCATTCAGGAACCAGAGCACTCATTCAGGAACCAGAGCACTCATTCAGTAACCAGAACACTCATTCAGGAACCAGGCACCCCACATATCCAATACTTCTACCAACCGAGGAAAGGGAAGTTGGAATTTGTTGTCCACTGGAGTAGTAAGTATCAATTGCCTTCTTTTGTAGGGGGATTTCTTTTAATCCATTTTTTAGGTGAGTTGCCTAAAGGTTATGATCTGACAGAACACCCAGGTCCTTCTCCACCAATGAATCACCCAATTGTATCCCCCCTGTTGTATATTGCATGCATTTTTTAGCCCCTAAGTGCATAACTTCACATTTGGCCAGCCTTCTAGCTGCTCAACCAACCAGTCATTCCATTTCAGCTTATAAATTCAAATCATCTTGCAGGGACTGTATTCCACTGTGCTGCATATTGTTTGCATCGTTCTTCTGCATAGCTTTGTATCATCTGCAAATGCAAATTCAGAAATGATACTTGCAATCCCAAATTGTGTGTATAGACAGGTTAAAACGTAATTGTTAAAAGTTAAAAGTAGTTGATCTGGGGAAAATCCGATTGCCTCTTGGGGGATCAGGAAGGAATTTTTTCCCCCGTTATAGCAAATTGGATCAGGCTTTGCAGGGGTTTTTCGCCTTCCTCTGAATCAACTGTGGGTGAAGGATTGTATATGGGATTGTATGCTTATATATATATATATATATATTTTTTTTTTTATTGGTTGAACTAGATGGACTTGTATCTTTTTTCAACCTGACTAACTATGTAACTATGTTTCAGAAGCGAATTACATATCATTCAGAGCACAACTCGATAATCACAATTCTTATTGAATGTGGGTATTTAAACCATTTTTCTGTCTAATTACAAAGTGAATTTCAAAACCAGACCTTGATTTATACATGGAGCGGCTGTGAGAAATGTGCCAAATGCTTTAGCTAACCCTAATATACTACATCCAGAGCCAACCATCTGTCAAAGTTTCTCCTTATACGATAACATCTGTCTTTCATAAATCTATGCTGGCTATGACTTATAATATTATTTTTTAGCACATACTTTTGTATGCTGTGCCTCAACAACCCCTCAAATATCTTCCCTCAAATTGAAGAAAATGGGAGAACTCTATCCAGCTTCAAAAAAAAAAGAGATATGGCTGTTCCTATATATGCAGGCGATATTTCACATTTAGTCTGCGGAAGTGTAATAGTGATAGTCAGAGGCGTAACTGCGAACCTTCAGGGCCCCGGTGCAAGAAATGATGAAGGCCCCCCCTGAACCCTGGCCAGGGCCCTTCCCTCTTCTCGCTGATCCTGAGGCCCTTTACTTCCATCGCGGGTCCCTTTATTATGGTTGCCAATGCCAGGGCCCGGTCCTAATTGCAACCCTGATAGTTCCCTCACTGGTGTGAGTAGTTTTATTTTAATTTTATTATTTTTTTTACCATTTCATTTTATTTCTTTTACATTTTATTTTTATAATTTTTTACAATTTATTTGAGGAGCTCTATTGGGGCACTTTGAGAAATCAGGGGTCTAAACAAACTTCAGCCCTCAATCTCCATCTGTGTAGCCTCAGCTGCACAGAATGAATGGACAGGAATAGTTGTGTACCGAGCCTCCCATTCATTCAGAAAATGGAAGTATAGTAAAAAACTGTTTACTATGCTTCAGTAATGAATGAATTAATTGGTACCAATCACTGACTCTGCCCATTCAGAAAAGGAAGGAAGACAAATTTACTGACCCGTTCCCATCTCTCCATCATGACACATCTTCTACAGCAGCTGGCAGGAGAGAGAAGGGGGGAAGACAGCAGCTCTGCGGGGGGACACAAGGACCACGGGAACAGCAGAAGACAAGTAAACTGGATAGGAGGGGCAGCGGGGGCAGCATATAGATCCAGGTGTACAAGGGAGGCACATGGGCCCCCTGGAACATGAGGCCTGGTTGCAATTGCAACCCCTATCGTTATGCCCCTTGTGAAAGTAATAATTACCTTACACTTGGGTTTTGTGCAACTGATGCTTCACTCTTCTTTGTTCCTTTTTGTGCCCTCAACTACATCACTTACATTGCAGTCAATGGTCCTGCATTGTATGTGTTGACATTGAGGAGATGGGAGGCAACACATCTTGAGAAAAGAAGCAGCTTAGTTAGACTGGTCATCACTAGAGTTGAGCGAACCCGGACTGTAAAGTTCGGGTCCGTACCGAACTTTGGGGTGTCCGGGACCCGGACCCGGACTTTTCAAAAAAAGTCCGGGTTCGGGTGCCTGTGGGGTTTCAAGCCATGCCTGGGCTTGAAATGTCAGGCCCAAGCGAGTTGAGATCACTACTGGTCAGATTGATTCGACGAAGAAAAGAGTTCTACACAACGGAGGGTAGAGGAGTTACAGTTGTGTATGTTACGTCCTGGTAACTGACGTTACATTCACTACATCAACTCCCGTGTTTTTCCTTGTTTCTTCTCACTTCGTAGTCAACGTGTTTTGGGTTCACATTCCATTAATAATGAAAGTGTTCCCCGTATTGCTATCCCCAACGTTAACGTTGGTCCGGAGTACAAGGTCCCCCGGGTACACGGAGGGAACATGTGGACCTAGATATACGACGGGGGCGACGGGGAGGATAGGTCAAATGAACAGAAGACGACAAGGGCACCAGGAACACAGGGGGGCGTCTCGACGA
>BLSH010367513.1:255537-268315 GCA_018402905.1 Glandirana rugosa
GCCACGGTCACGGCCTAGTCAACCTCTAGGCTCCTACTCTACATCCATCCCCCTTCCCATTTTTTTATTTGATTTTAATTTATTTTCCCTATCCCCATTTATTTGTAGGGCACTTGCCCTAGTTTGAAGATGATTTTAGAACAGTTATATGGCTTCTACCGTTAATTAATACTTTTCAGACACAGTTTGAAGATGAACCACATTCATCTCCATTTTTGCATTTTTTATGTTTTTATTTTTTTAAAAATATTTAAAGTTATTTCCCTGTCCCCATTTTTTTGTAGGGCGCTTGCCCTACCCTTACCCCCATTTTACTTCCTTTTGCAGCCCTCTGGGGCTTTCCAGGACTTTCCTACAGCCATTTTTGTGCCTAAAAGTTCGGGTCCCCATTGATTTCAATGGGGTTCGTTGTCCGTGCGATCGTTCGGGTTCCGTCCGGACCCGGACCCGGACTTTGTCCCGAAGTTCGGACGGACCAGCAGAACCCGAACTTCCAGGTGTTCGCTCAACTCTACTGAAAAGCGAAATATTTGTTTTGTTTGGAGTGACTCTTAAAATAAGACTCCATTGCTGTAATTTAAAAAACAGTCTCAATCTTTGTTAAGTGGAAAAAATAATTACCTCCAGGTGAAATGAATACAGTTAAAGGATTTAGCCCAGTTCAGCTGAACTTGCATGATTTCATATCCGCATGTCGTTCTGACTTCAGGAGCGATTTCAGAGACACCTGTGTGAGTTCCTGCACAGATGTCTATTTAAATCACCCCCAAAGTCACCAAAAGTAGTGCAGGAACTACTTTTGGGGATCAGTGCGGTGCCGAAAAGTCGGCGTCGCACCGATTCAGACTGTGCTGTGCAATGGCCACCGATTTGGCATGCAATTTGACATGTTAAATCGTATGCCAAATCGGCCCAAGGTGGACATGGGCTCCAAGTGTAAGTCCACCCTAAAACTTAAATCCCTGCATCTAAAGACATCCACAATCTAACACTAACCTATCTAGCCATGTAAAGAAGAGATCGCTATACATACCTTTTTTGAAGTTGACCCAACCTGATCTCCAGCAGCGGCAGCTCTGCAGGGGACACAGCTGACAACGGCTGTGAAATAAATGGGGGTGACATCACCCATAGACTTACTATGGGGCTTCCGAGCTTCCCAGCTTAGAGCAGTGGTCTCCAAAATTTCTACTCAAAGGGCCGATTTACTGTCGAGTCCCATCAAGGCCATTGCGTGCTACACATCTATCTTCTGCAATCACATCTGTGTTTGATGAATTTAACAGCACTGTTTCCTGATGTTTTGTGTACGTGTTCTATACCTTCTCTAATCTTTAAATACAGTTTTACTCTGTGGGTGGATGCTTGATATGTCTTCACGTGTATCCATGGAATGGGAGATTGAATTGTGAAAGCAGTGTCCCTTCATAGTGAGCACTTTAAATAATAAAAGGAGACAATACAGCTACCGTACAATATAATACAAGAGAATTAAGAGGGCCCTGCTCAGAAGAGCTTACAATCTAATAGGGTGGGGCAGGTGGTACAAAAGGTTGTAACTGTGGGGTGGCTTTGTGCCTGCATCGAGCCGGGGGATGTCTGTGAGCACGCATTGGGATTTTATTGATGGGACACTGTGGCTATTCTGATGGGAAGGACCTCAGTAATATACTCATCTTTGTCAGCTGTTTATATATGATGACCACTTAGTTCACTCAATGTGGAGGCATATCCCTGCTTTGTGTCACCTTTTTATGCGCTTCTAAAGATACTGGACAGCAACTTAAGACAAACTGGTTCCAATGTGCTCTTCCTACAGTCTATTACCGCCATTGGAGGTGGCTCCCCTTTATACCCACTAGAGTGATCTTTAGCAGGGTCTATTCAATTGATTTTGGTTAATACAGATGTTACACATGCTTTACAGCCCTTGAAGAAGCAGAAACGCGAAACATGTCTAGCAACAAGCATTGTGAACAACATTATATCTGTATATGTGTGTTATATGTAAAAAAAAAACTTTTAAGAGATGTTCTATTTTGGAGGAACTGTATGCCCCAATTTTTAATGATTTTGAATTAAATAAAGAATATTTTTATAAAATATTCGTGTTATGGCACCATTAAAGTCCCCTTTCTTTGTTATTCCTACAAAATGTATGTAAAACCTAGCAATTATTTTTTTCTGATTTGCTTCCCTTTGCCTGTTTATCATGCCATTAAACAAATGTGTTTTATCTCAATAAATGCAAAAAAATACTTTTTGATCCTGCTAGTATTCCTACAAGCTGGTAACTACCTGTGATTCTGCCTACTTTGCACTCCGAACAATTAGCATTGTTCTCAAATCTCTCTGTAGACCACACCCCCCCCCCCCTATGTTATGGAGATAAGGAAAAGGAGAGGAATTTTGTAGTCCCAAAACATTTCCTGCCTTGACAATGCTGCTCTTCCATAGATCAGTAGCGTGTTAATTGGCAAAATGTGTGTTATTGGCAGTTTTACTTGCTGAGAATAAAGAGAAACTAACGCAGCCACCACATCTAAGGACTGGTAATCTACATGATGTTACATTTTTTCTTGGGTTTAGATTCACTTTAATTTCTGTGTTAATTAAAAGGCAATGCCAATTAACTAATAAGCAGGAAACAAAGTACCCATCTGCAATTACTCTGTATTGGCACAGAATTATCACAGATAAAAGGCTGGCTGCACTCCAGAGATGTAGCAGATAAAATAAGTTTAGTTAGGTCCTCACAACATGTAAAGTACAAACATAACAGCTCCAAAATATGGACAGGGGACAGTTAAAGCGTTTCAAATATGCTTAAAGTGTTACTAAACCCAGGACTCTGTATTCCCTATATGTGGTCTCCCACAGTACACAGAACAATGCAATCATTTTAGTAAATATAAACTGCTAAATACCTTTCCTCATCAGCAGTATATAGCAGACTTGTGTCTTCTATCAGTGTCTGGTTAAAGCTTGTAGGAGGAGTTCTCATTCTCCTCTGACTGTCCTATAAGGCTGCATGACCCCTAGCTTTCTGTCTGGACAGTGCTGATTGGTCCTGCGCTGATCACATGCATCCTCCCAAAAAAAAACCTCTCTAGTTATACACACCAAACTGAGCATGTGCAGAGTGCCTCCAAGGCTCTGTAGTATTAGAAGATGGATTGGGGACAGTGGAAGAAGGGGGATCAGAGGAGACAGGTTCAAACAACCTTTTTTACACAATGCGGAGGCTTAACCCCTTAGGTTCCACAGTAAGTATAACAAGCATGCTGTACTGCATATACAGACTGAGTTTACTATTGTGGGTTTAGTAACACTTTAATCATATTATGATTAAGCACATTTTCGTGCCAAACACGTTAACTGTCCTCTGTCCAATTTTGGAGCTGTGATGCATGTCTCGAAGATCTAAATAAACATATCTACTACATCGCTGAGGTGCGGCCAGCCTTTTATCTTTGTCTTCCTATTGCCAGGACAATGGCAGATAATAAACACACACAGTCATAATAAGTATATGTATTATTTAAACGGTAAGGAGGTGTCCTTACGATGCAGTTCATATCTGCAGTCCAACCTTTAGCGCTGAGCACAGAAGGTTAAAAGCAAATCAGTTGATTGGTTGTTATGGAGCATTTTAATGGACTTCCAGAGTTACTCGTTGTATTATATGCACTATAAAAAGGCCATGGTGATGCTATTTGTCAAACGTCTTGTGCGCATTTGGATGATAATAACTGCCTTGACTAAAAGGTAGAAAAAAGAAATAAACTTAGTATAGTGACTAAATAAAGCTGAAATTATGAAATTGCATTTTTTACCGTTATGACACTTATTTTGTAGCAATGAATGTAGAAGACTTATGTTTCATGTAATGCGGATATTTACATATTAAGTGGTGGTCCAACCAAAACAGACTGGGCCAGGGGTTAATTCCTTATTTGATCTTCTTTGGTGTTTTGTTGAACCTTTAATGAGGAGAGGGTTTTTTTGGCAGGTTTTAGTGCTTTTTAATTAGTATCCCGCTTTTGTGTTGGAATGGTCTAAGATAGTGCCCCTTTATATGCCGAATACAGGAGCAGGACACCCCTGATCATCAGAGATGTAGTGCTGTACTGTAGCTGATCTAAGGAGACCTCTGCAGGGCTGGACTACCAGGGTGGTAAATGAGGATACTTGAGAAAAGACAGAGAAATCTTTACCCCCTTGATCCTCTCTTAGAGGGTCTCATGGCTTGATTTAGAGTGGCCCCTGGGCCTATGGAGGATCTCCTTTTGTGTGTGAGGAGGGTCCAGCCTGTGAGGAATGCCTATGCTAAAAGACCATAACATCAGGGGAAGATGGCTTTAATTGCTGTGTAACTTTGATGTATTCTGCACTTGACGACCACTCATCATGTACCTGGTCAGAGGCCGAGGTGCTGAGAGGGTGTCCCTTCCGGCTGAGTGCAGGGCACCCCTGAAGGTGGTGACAGGGAGTGCTATGCCCACAGAAGCAGGGGTTGCCAGCTGTGATAGGCTGAGTGATGAGATTTCTGCTGGATGGCAACTGGACGAGTAGGATGAAATGCTGGGCATGAGTCCCTCAGCCAGGAGGAGGGGCAGGAGCCTGGCCAGTAGTCATACACGGAGTATCAGCCAAGGGTATGGCATCAAACAAGGTCAGGAGTAAGCCAGGGACACTGATAATCAGGCAGCACAGGAGTCTAGAAGAGTAAGCCAGAAGTTCATACACAGGTACAGCAGACAGGAGCAGAGTCAAAGGAACAAGTTGAGGGTCAAAGCCGAGAATGGAGACAAGACAGGTCAAAGGCAAGCCGGGTCGGTAACAGGAAGTCCAATAGTATCAAGAACAGGAACACACGGGGGAGCTGAAGACCATCTAGCAACTAATGGCTGAAGCTGCTGACTTTAAATAGACCACTGCATGCCAGAATCTGTCACGCATTGCCTGCGCCTTGCGCACCGGCACATGAATCTTTGCGGCCGTTCGTGTCCTTGTGCACATGCGTATTAGTATTGGCAAATTTTTGAGTGCCAATGGCGAATTTCTATGTGCCAATCTATGTGCCAATCTACGATTCTTCTGGGCATTAGCAGACGTGCCAGTTCTTCTGCAGGCTGTTCTCTGACACCACTGCATGGGGAGTTATGAGAAAAGGGAGAGTGTTCTACACTGTGAAATGAGTGAGTCTATTACATAGTTACATAGTTGGTAAGGTTGAATAAAGACATCAGTCCATCCAGCTCAAACTGTGTAGTTGTGCGTGTTCATAAACATTTCCCAATTCTCCTTATAATGTGTTTGATAAGATACCCATCCAAGAGGTTTTTAAAATGATCAATTCTTCCTGCTGACACCACCGATTGTGGAAGTGGATTCCACAATCTTACCGCCCTGACAATGAAAAACCCCCTACACAGTTTAAGGTTAAACTGCTTCTCCCCCAGTTTCATTGAGTAGCCCTGTGTCTTCTTACACTCCCTGAAACTGAATAGTTTATTTCCTATGCCAGAGTCGCGATTGAGGTAATTGTATATCGCTTTCCTATCTACTCTCATGCATCTCTTCTCCACAGAGAATAATTTTAATGATTGTAGTCGTTCCTCGTAACTAAGGTCCTCCAGTCCCCTTATTAATTATGTTGCCCTTCTCTAGACTCTCTGCAACCTCAACACATCCTTCCTGAGGACTGGTGACCAGAACTAGATGGCATACTCCAGATGTGGCCAAACCAGAGTTTTATAAAGTGGCAGAATTATTGTTTTATCTTGTTTTATGCATGCTAATATTCTGCTACCTTTGCTTGCTGTAGCTTGGCATGCCATTGCGGAGTTTGTTATCTACTAGGAACCCCAGATCTTTTTACACCCTGAATTGCCCCAGAAGTTCTCCCCCTTGCAATCACATTTTTAGCCCCCAAGTGTATTACTTTACATTTTTCGCCATTAAACCTCATTTGCCATGTAGTTCCCCACCCCATTATTTTATTGAGGTCCTCTTGTAAGGTTACTATATCTTGCTATATCTACAGCTTTTGCAAAATCGATTTGATGGGCTGGAAGTGCATGTAATCATACGAGATCTGCTGGAGAGAAGTTATGCAGTAAAACAGTTAAAATGTACTTTGGACATTTGTTCACCCTGGGTAACAGGCCTTGGGCCTGGAATGTTTGTATAGCAAGCCTCAGGCCAGGAGCAGTGTCGCGCAAAATGACAGAAGTTCTCCAAATAACAGGTAGGTGACTGTCAAATCCAAGAAGTGGGGCTTGTCCAAGGACATCATGGCACCAACCGCCCTCCAATGAGAGGGACCATTACAGGTTACCTCCAAGGTATAACTGCTATCAGTTTATTTCTTGCTATTATTTCTTGCTATGTGTATGTTCTGAGTTGGGAGCTCAGATAGATTTCAATTAGACTATGCAGGTGGGCCGTGATGAGCCAGTGTGGCTTTGTATATTTCCAAATTTTACGGAACTTGCATTCAGATCGAACTTGGAAGTAAGCTGTCATTGCCAACCCAATATCCTGCAGGTGAGGGATAACGCTGCCCCGCAACTGCAAATATACAAAGGGGCTTGTGACATCATTGATCTGCTATGACCATATGGCAATGCCAGCTTACTTCTGGGTTCTGCTAAACAGTGAACCCAATCTCATTACTATACATAAACCAAGAAACAAAAAAATAAAATCAGAGGCTGCAGGCTAAAGACTTCAGACAGCTGTTTGTGCTATACACCACCACATTTGGGATGCAACACAGATAAATGGTGTGGTATGGATTGGTTGCTGTGTGACCTGGAACAAGAAGTTACAGTAATTGTTCCTTCAACGAATAGGGACAAGCTAGGTAAATGAATACATGGACATAGGGAAATCACTCAACTATGGCACTACAAACTGCAGCCACAACATTTGAGTCCACCATTACAAGGTTAGGCACACAGTGTACAATGCCTTTAAATGGGGTGTTGTGTTTTATGTGTAACTTGACATGGCTTCATATTTACTGCCTAATGGGAAATAGAACAATTTAAAAATAATTTCCAGAAAGGAACACTTGGCAAGTATGTTAACCTCTTGTTACCCACATAATGTATATGTGTAGCAGCAAAGAGGGCAGACCTTAATGCCTATATGCCACACGTAGTGACTATGGGTGGCAGAGGATTCTGGGTGAGAGCACGCTCACGCTCATGGTGGAACCAACTCCTAATCATGTGATTATTGTGACAACCCATCACAGTACAACCTGTATAAACAAATTTAGAGGGCCTCTCTAAGCGTTCGCAAACTGCCCTGGTGACCCTCAACTCTATTAGGTGCTGACATCTGGATACTCATCCAGAATAGCAATAGTATGAAGAATTCTAAGAACACTGCACTCCAAGGAGTCCCTAGACTTCTTCAACCTATCACAGTGGTCACTTGATTAGGCAGACCATTCCATCCCCCAGGCATACAGGCCCAGTTAAAGGGACGCTGGGGCAGGCGGAAAGGGGTTAATACAGGAAGGTTGCTATGGGCAACGCAGCTCTTCCAACTTCATTGTCCTGTTTTGTGTATGCGACAGTCCCACTAATATATATTACACAGTATATAAATACTGCATAAAATCAGAGGAAGCCAGTAAGAAGACACACATACAGAAACAAACCCCTGTGTGCCATGACAGACTGACACGCTTGATATTTCCCAGAAGGCATTCGCCTTTCAATGTGCCGCTTCTGTAACCGCCTTTTGTTTACTGCACTGTCGCTGTTTGAATCACAACAGTAACGGTCCTTCTGGTAATGTACGTCTTAAATTATTTTCAAGCCTAAATATTTATCTACAATAAAAATCCTGCCTTCTGTCACCAGTCAGCAGCGCGCAACGCTTTCCTTGTAACTTGGAATGGGAACCGTATTAATATGTCTTGTGACTGTCAGCGAATTAAACAGTGGGGGGGACGGCATATGTAGCAATAAACAGATTTCACAGAGATGTGCTTCCAAGTAAACATAGCTGTTTTTGTTGATAACAAACTATTCCACAATATTGCGGTATGAATACAAAGTAGTGGGGTGGGAATTGTTACAGTAAGCAATATCATCAACGCATAATAAATAGATTCTTACACAAAAGGCCGAACCAACACAGGAAAATTGAATGTCATGCTAATGTGTCGTTTAACCACTTGTTGACCGATTGTTCACAGGTTGAATTGGATGAACTTGGCGTCTTCATTTACCCTTACCAACTATGTAACAATCGCTGCTTTCACAGAAAATAGACTGATTGGTTGCTATGGGAAACACAGACAGCTGCTTCAGAAAGGCCTTGTTTACAGAGGCATAATCTTCTGAAGAGCGATCCATGTTAGATGAGAAGCTCAGGAGATATTGATATCAGTGGGGTTTCCATGCTGCCATGTGGACACCTCGGGAGACCCAGAGCGAGGATGGCATTGGTACGGACCTCATTGGTTACTTTCGCCCTGATTTTGGTTGGGTCTTTTTGCTGTTTGGTACTATTGGTTTTTCGGACAAGGTTTTGTTGGAAGACTTATCTACATGTGGCTCAATTTACCAGAGTGCTAGGACTTGTAGGTGGTCTCCGACCTTCGAGCATTTTGGCCATATATATGAAGCTACCCCTTTGGGCTCGTTGGTAGAATTGAATAAGATATCCTCTCCTGGTCAGCCGCACTTACACAGATGTCAGTCCTGATTTTTTGGTCTCCCCTCAGTCTGGACTTTCCTGACTATTGTGGGGTGTTGTAAGAAGGATTATAGCTTTGAAGAAGCGAATATTAGAAATTGCGAAACATGTTGGCAAAATATTCTTCGACACCAAACTTTTTCTAAATGAATTTTTTTTATCTGTTCATGGACCACTTTTGTAGTCTTGTGTTTGTATGTATGTTTTTTGTGTTTTGGCGCGATGCCTAAAAAAATGTTGGAAATATTTTTTATAAATTGGTTATTAGTGTAAATATATATATACCCTGAGGTGACCAGTAACACCCTACAAGCTCTTCATGTTGTCCTTTATTTACTGGATGTTGATATTGCCTCCTTGTTGCTTGTTTTAACTCCTGAAACCCCGCACCAGCGGGCATGCATTGCATATGATTGCTGGGCACCTCCATTCATTTGAGTGGGTGTTACTGCCCGGTGAAAGTGACAGCAGAGCTATTTTTGATGCACCGTGATGCAAAGCATTACGGCATTGCGGCCTCTGCATATGCCCACCCCCAGGGGCGTTGCTAGGTCTACAAAAGATCCGGGGCTAGAGCCCATAGCAGCGAAGTAAAGAAAGACCTACGCTTGAGCGAGCATACATGTAATAAAATAAATAA
The DNA here is from genome assembly GCA_018402905.1 of Glandirana rugosa. Lineage (NCBI taxonomy): Eukaryota > Metazoa > Chordata > Amphibia > Anura > Ranidae > Glandirana > Glandirana rugosa. Next base: position 264,902 of record BLSH010367513.1, read on the forward strand.
TAATAGTAATAAATATACATGTGTATGTGTGTATATATATATATATATATATATATACACAGTCTGCATTCCAGACCGGGACATACCTGCTAATTGCAGAACTGCACCCACCCTGTAAGAGACCCAGGGCTATGGGCCCCAGACTCGGGGCTATAGCCCCAATAGCCATCCCCTAGCAGCGCCTCTGCCCACCCCCCCTCCTTTGTCTTTGCAACTTAACCCCCCTAGTGAATAAGGCTAAAACAAATGTTAACGCCTAAACACAATCTTGCAAATTTGACTTTGTGTTAATAAAACATATCATCGCAAATACTTTAGGTATCCATGTTTTTTTCATGACTAACTGGGTTTTCTTTTGGTGGTAAATGTTGGTAATTTGTAACGGACATCCCCTCATTTTTTTTCTAATAACAAAGAAAAACTAGCTCAAAATAGTAAAAAAAAAAAATCTTTTTTTTAAAAATGTAGCTGTATATTTCTTGCTATTGCTATAACCTACCACCAAAGATCAACCCAAAATAAATTCTCTTGCTCCTGGCGATTGCAGCGATAACACATACGTGTATGTTATTTGTTGTTTGTACATGTAGTAGTATGGCCCAGAAACAATAGTGCACATTTTGCTTTTTTTTATTCTACCTAAAAAATACTGACATTGATACTAATTGTAATTTAACCACTTGCTAACTGCCCTATAGCGGTTTTACTGCTACAGAGCGGCAGCTTTACGCCAGATCACGTATATATATGTGATCCCGCACTTCACAGCAGAAGCTGATCTGCGGGTGCCGGGCACTCGATGTCCACCAGCACCCATCATTCGTCTAACAGAGACTCAGAATGGAGCTCTGCCTATGTAAACAAGACAGAGATCTGTTCTGACAGGGGGGAAGGGATGGATTCTGTGTTCCTGCAAAGCAGGGATTCAAATCCTTCTCTTCCCCTAGGAAAAGCAGCACACATAGTAAATACAACCACTGGCTAGGCACACATTTACCTCTTTGATCGCCCTAGATGTTAAACCCCTTCCCAGCCAGTGTCATTAGCACAGTGACAGTGCATATTTTTAGCAAAAAAGTGTCAAAAGTGTTAGTGTCCGATTGTCCTCCGCAATATCGCAGTCCTGCTATAAATCGCTGATCGCTGCCATTACTAGTATAAATTAAATTAAAAGTCCAGTATATATCCCATAGCTTGTAGTTTGCGTAAACCAATTAATAGACGCCTATTGGGATTTTTTTTTACCAAAAATATGTAGCAGAATACATATTGACCTAAATTGATGAAGAAATTAGATTTTTTATTTTTTTTTATTGTATATGTTTTATAACAGAAGGTAAATATAATAGTTTTTTTTTAGAAATCTCTACTTGTGAGAAAAAAAAGACGTCCATTTTATTTGGGTACAGCGTCGCATGACCGCGCAAATGTCAGTTAAAGTAACGCAGTGCCGTATTGCAAAAAGTGGCCTGGTCATGAAGGGAAGTAAAACTTAGGGAGGTCAAGTGGCTAAAAAATGTTTGTTTGTTTTTTTAAAAATCCTACCAAAATATACTGACCTTTATCTGACCTTTAAGCCTAACTTTGACCATAACACTAACCCCTAACCCTGTGAACTCGAATGCAGCTTAGGATTTCCGGTCAAGCTGCCCTGGTCCTATTCGTCAGGTTCCACTAAGGGGTGAAGGCTGGGAGTGAGTCCGTCCTTACTCTAAATGCACTGGGAAGACAGAAAGCACACCACGCCAAGCATCAATAAAATAGTAGCAGCTTGCGCCGTCTAGGCGACAACCCCAACGCATTTTGCCCTGCCCCTGGGTTTACTCATGGAGGTGTGGGACCAGGGGCAGAGTGAAACACGTTGGGGACGTGTCCAAGACAGAGCGAGCTGAAGCTGCAACTATTTGCTTAAGGCCCCTTTCATACTGCCGCGACTTGAAAGTTGCGCAATTTTGCTGCAATTTTACCATGATTTTGCTGCGACTTTGTCGCGATTTTCAGGGAATGCCTCTATGAACTTCAGGTCTATGGACCTCAACTCGCATCAAAGTCGGACCAAAGTAGTGCAGGGACTACTTTGAAGTCTCACAAATATGAATGGTACTCATTGGAAATCATGGGGTACGACTTGTCATGCGATTTTACAGTCCCAAGTGTAAAAGGAGCCTAATGCATGACTTGGTGTGGCGTGTGGCTATTGGAATGCTTTCTATGTCTAACATTAACCCTGACACTGATCTAGATCAAACCTTGATTTAGTTATTTTTTTCCTTATTTTTTTTTTTTATTATTTTTCTTTACACATTTTTGTTTGTTTATGGATTTCTCTCCTGCAAGGGGAGGAAGATACAATGTATCATTCTCTACATTCAGAAGATATAAAAAAACTGTTGCAGGGGCAGGCTGCACAGTGACTTGATCACTGTGATATCCAATCAGAAGCTATCAGAACGATCTGGTGACCGGGAACCAGGAGTCCTGGGTCTCAATCGCTGGTACAAGAGCGCACTGTCTGCACAAAGAGAGGTACGCACATATGCAGCCTCCCGGATAAAGACCTACTTCCGTGAGACCACATATGTGCGCACAGGAGGTGGTAACTTCCTCGACGGTATTCCCGAGTGTGGGTTTTCACTGCAAATAGAGGTAACCCCGAGCCACACTCGGGATTGCATTGCTGGATCCAGGCAGCCTTACTTACCTTGTCCCCTGGATCCAGCGATGTCTCCCCCGCTGTGTCTGCGGGCTGTGTCCTCCGCCCGATGCCTCTGTGTGATGCTGGGCTCCGTTCCCTGCGAGCGTTGCGTCGCACGGGGCGGAGCCTGGTGGTAAATTCAAAAAGTGAAACACACAGTAAACATACAGTACTCTGTAATTTGCAAGATTACATTGCTGTATCAAATTATTTCACATCTCTTTTGTCCCTAGTGGTTTGTCCAGTGCCCTGCATGCCCTTTTATATTATATATGTCATTCTTTCTGCCTGGAAACTTGAGAATGTCCATGGCATTCAAAAAGTGTCCCTTTACATCAAAAGTGGTTTTTCATCAGCTAGAAAACAGCGATAGTAAATAAGAATCATTTTCAGAATTGAGTGATACTGATTTTTGGGGGAATTTATCTTCAGACACTGAAAGTGACGACAGCTACAATTCTGCAATATTATTATTTTTGATAATTATTTATAGTTATTTATTATATTAAAGTTTTTTTTCTTTTTTCATATATATTATAATTTAGGATTTTGTCATTTCAAACTTTATCATACCCAGGATGTCTACTAGACTCTTGACTTAAGTGAGTTATTCCTAAGAATTACAGGCCTACAATATAAAACGCCAAATTTCTATGCAAAAAAATGTACCGCTTTGAGATGCAAAAATCAATCATCCTGCCAGGGAGGTTAAGGGGAAG
>BLSH010367513.1:270015-291712 GCA_018402905.1 Glandirana rugosa
GGTAACACAAACAATGTTTCGCATATTCACAGAACAAATATTCACAACGATATTATCCTCGGGGATCTCTAGACAGTGAGTAGGCACGTTGTTTACTGCGTTAAACACTGTCTAAGTACATGGACAGCCATACTACATATAATAAGACAACACCTTAACGGAGTGTACCTTAATACCGAGTCTCGAACAAGTGCGAGGTACGCCACTCCACGTAAAAAGGTGTGATCTTTTTACGTCCAGAGACGTTCCCGTGTGTCTTTTGTTAACAAACGGGAACACGGGACAAATGTGGTTTTACGATAACAGTACACATAATGTTTGGACACGAATTTATACGTCGTACAGAAGGAAAAAGGCGTGACGTTACGTGTATTCGTGTATATTTTGTAAGTGTTTACGTTACGTTGACTGCCCTTTTTTACAACAGGGAAAAAAAATAAATGGTCGGTATCACCAAAATCCTGTCTGGCTATGGCTGGTAAATAAAAAAAAGGGACAACATTTTTTCCCGTCAGTTGCATTGCATTTGTGAATGTTTTATATGTGCTTATGTGCATTGCAGTGCGGAAAAAGGAAGACATGCTGCATATTTAAGCACAGGTTTGTAATACACATGACAATAGCATTTTGGTGTAAACAGGGCACAAGGGCAAACAATTGTTTTCTGTGTGCCCTTGCAGAGACCTGCATTTTTCTAGTGTGGAAAAATGCACCTCACCGCATGGAGCGTGAACAAGCTCTGAGCCATAATTCCATGTGAGGCAATTCCACAACAGAATAATATACATCATACCGACAGGTACATGAATCTGTCACAAATTGCGTCATTTGTTGCACGGATGAGTGACAGATCTCTAGGGGCTCCTATTTAGCAACACTTATAAACAAGACACTTATACGCTTTGTAACAAACACAATGGGGTTATTTACTAAAAGCGGAGAGTGCAAAATCTGGTGCAGTTCTGCATAGAAACCAATCAGCTTCCAAGTTTTATTGCAAAAGCTTAAAGCGTTTGTAAACGATCAGAATCAATTACAGAGGGTGGTGAGACCCCAGTAGAAAAGAATGGGACTTTAATGGTGCTGGTCAACCCCGCCTCTGAAAGACCAGATGATAGCAAGAATGCTTAAAAATATAACATTTATTGATTCACATAAAATCTGCCCATCAGCAGGGCTATTATAAACAAACAAACATAAATCCCTCCCATAAGTCCCTCCCATAGAAATAGAGAAATACACAACCCCTACAAAGAGCGCTCTCCCTAAATCTGCAGACCAACATGTGTGCCTGGATGGTAATAGTCGGAGGCACAGAGATGAAAAGTGTAGGATTTTTTTCCAATGCGTTTCGCCTGGTATGGCTTCTTCAGGGGAAACAAGAACCCAATTGGTGTATATGAGCCCTTATGGTGCAGAACACAGGGAAACTCGATCAATGCAGTGGGAGCCAAGACAAAACTGGGGTCTTCAAGTAATTTTTACAAAAATAAATGTAAAAATGGGCCAATAAGGTCCTTCATCTAATTACGAAATATATGAAATAGTCCAAAAGGTACAGGGGTGACCACAATGAAGTCCGGAGGGGAATAGTGGCATCAAAAAATACGTGCTGGACCACAAAGATGACGCGCTGATGTGTGACATGCGTGTATCCAAAAGGACTACATAATATCAAGCGGGGCCTACACAGCCAGACAATCAAAGTGTGTGTATGAAGCGAATCCCCATATTAATGAAGACTGCCCCAAGCACTCCAAAATAGAGGCGCAGACGTCCCTTCACAGGGAGCCTGCTCCTCAGACAGGCGACACGTTCAATCCCGCACGCTGAAGGACTCCTGTTTGTTTATTTGTTAAAACGATCACTTTGTAAAACGACCCATTCAGTTTAAAATGAAAGACAAAATATTTGTATATGGATTTAAAAAACATTATAAATACCTTTTCTTCCTTTTTTATAAGTGATCACATATCATCTGTTCTCAGCAGCACATAGAGGTGAAGGAGAAGAAACAGCAGCACACTGGTCTTCCCAGTGACAGGCTGTGCAGGGGGGTGTGTGTGAGCAGAAGTTTGATCATTGGAGGAGAGCAGGCTGAGTTCCCAGCACAGCTAGAGAACTGACCACGCTTTGCTCTCATGCCTAGTGTGGTCAGTTTTTAATAGGAAATCCGAGGGACTGGCAGGAACACCAGGGATTTCATAAGGAAGCAATACAAAGAGAAATCAGAGACAGTTGGGAGCTATGCTATAGGTGCGTATATTATGCAGGATCTTCTGCTTGCTTTGCCAGGAAGAACCTGTATTCATACCCAAAATACACATAAGCTCCATGTGAATGAGCCTAAAGCAACCAATCCATTTTCATCTCTTCCCTCCAATGACTACAATAAACTGAAATCTGGTTGAATATGAACCATGGCTCAACTTAAAAACAAATACCCCAGATGTGGACATCCCCCCAGTGCACCCTGACATAATTCATCATTGCTGTATTTAATCCAACAAGCCAACCAGCTCCTATGTTTTTCTTTTGGCATCTGTAGGCAATTATTCCCAATGGTGGGTCCGGGCATTTAAAAGGGATCAAGATACTATAATATTAAGCCCCTATGTAGGTAAGCATATAGACAGTGCAGTCAAGACCAGCTTCAAAAACGAGCCTAAGCCTTTTGACCTTCCTGGACCACATTAGAAAAATCGGAATTGTCTTGGGGCAAACATGAAATACACTAACAAGGAGGATAAAACAATCCAAAATTCTATACACAATACTTTGCTCTCCTGGAAGTAAGTAATACACAGATCAATATTATTATGATAAGCCGCTGCTTACTTAAAGCGGAGTTCCACCCAAAAGTAGAACTTCCGCTGGTTGGATTCCTCCCCCCTCAGGTGTCACATTTGGCACCTTTTGGGGGGAGGGGGAAGAGGACACCTGTCTTTAGACATTTATAACCCCTGGCAGATTTTTTTTTTCGCCATCTGTGTCCCATTGCGGAAATTACCCTTCACTTCCTGTCTCATAACCAAATAGGAAGTGAGAGGAAATCCCTGCAAATTAAGGGAATTCCTTGGGACTCCCCAGGTCACCAGAGTTAGTGTCCCCATTGGAAGATCCCCCCTCTATTACTTTTTTGGGGACAACCCAAAATTTTGGATACTCTTACTTTCACTTTCGAAGATAATGGTAAACAGGACAAATACAAAGGGTGAATCTCCCTAATGGGGGCACAGAAATCAATAAAAACTGACAGGGGTTCTAATCCCTCTGCACTCTATCCAAAACAAAAAAAAAAAGTCTTGCCTTTAGTTACACTTTAAAGCAATAAAATCCACACATAGAGCAAATGTCAAAAATCACCCTAGCAGCGCTTAAAGTGGAAGTAAACCCATAGATTTACTAGTTTCAAAAAACAGTTAAATTTCCAGCACATGCCAGGAATGTAACTGTCACATTGGTTGTGCTCTCATCCAAACTGTCAAAGCATCCAATGGTGACATAACTGATAGCTGATCACATGTGCAGCATCTTGGCGGTTGAAGATTAAACAGAGGCCAAGATAGCAGCTTCCTTGGCAGAAAATGATTGGAGGGTTTACTTCCACCTTAACCCAATATAGAAGTTTAAAAGAGCCACCACCACCCAGGGACAGAAGTGAATAGTATACAGATATAAAGCAATACATTTTCATTCAACAATGATAAAAAGTCCATAAAATATTGCTTGTAGTCCACTTCAAATCACCACTTGTGCAAGCAGTTGCTTCTCATTTCTGATTGGCAAAAACACACTCAGTACTCCAATCACAGTAATGGATAAAGCTCTGGTCCGCTCTCCCTGTTGGGTTAGTCCTCCAATTAAGCCGGCCTTCTCTACAGAAAGACTCAGAAGAGCCTGAAAGAAGACTTGCCTAAAGGAAATTGGCCTTTGGAAACTTGGCAGGAGAGGTGGGGTCCTTTCTGCATGTAGCTCCAGGTGTGGACGTACTTCTTGAGGGTGAGACAAAGAACTGTGACTGCTCTCATAGGGTCTCAGGTTTACTGGCTGTCCCCTTTTTCTTCAGCATCATTTTGAGTCTGCTACTATAGGCCTAATACTGCTAAGCCATGATTGTTCAGGAAGCTGTCTTTCAAAAATTTGTAAGTGCCTTTGCGTATCTTGCACCCTCCCTTCTGCATTTGATTCAAAATCTGCAATAAATCCTAAAAAGAACCAATACTGAGCATGGATTTACCAATGTGCTTCGTTCTGAGCCTGAACTCAGGGTGTGCAGTCGTTGGACAGGTAAGGGGGGCCTGCATATTTCCAGCGGTTCCTCCAGGGGTTATTGTTACAATTACAAAAGAGGATTTTTTTTTGATTGGATAAACCCTTTAATGTATGCAATTACAAGTTGGAGCCCAGAGCATACAGAAATAGCATCTGTTCACAGTTTGACTTGATTTTCTGCTTCAGGGTAAAAGCTTCACAGGGCATTAATTTAAATCCTAATCAGTCCATCCAAATACAGAAAGTAAACGCAGGTAAATAGCTATTGATTGTTCTTATTCATTGTAGAGCTCTGCTTTAATTTTATGGGTGCCATTAGACGGCAATAGAGAAGGACAAGACAGAAAAAAAAGCATTTGTATGCTACAGCGGCGATGCTTGCAGGTACACAATTTATTCAGCTTTTGACCTATTAAAAGAAAATGATAAACAACGCAGTGGTGATATATTGTAGCAGATTGATGTGTTTACTATTTTATGTCTGAAGTGCCATGTGCATTTATGGACACTTTCACAACATTTAAAGCCATGAGAAGGGAAGAGAAACTCCTTGGAGTACCCATCATTTATACAAACATATGGAGACATTTTGCATCCTCCCCGCGGTCTTTTGTCTTCTTGTGCAGAAAACCATTAATTTTGATTAAACATGCACGGCATTATAATGCACCTCCAGTGATACAGCCAAGGTGTTCTTCTACCGCACTAACAGTTATGGCAAAAACATTCAGCTTCTTTTAAAAAGACTGGATAATGTCACCAATTCAAGGCCAAGTGACAGTGTCTGTGCAAAGGGCTCCCAGCCCTCACTGGCTGGACTTACTCTCACATGCGGCAGCCCTTGCTGCCCTTCTGAAATGCAATCCACTGTAGTTTACTTTTCAAAGGGTATATGACAGGTGATAAGGAGGTGATATGTCAACTCCTCCCCACTGGTTTTAACCCTAAAAAGGATAACCCACTGCACTGCAATCATGTGCATTGCATGCCACTGCAGGGCAGTTGCGGAGTGTCCGCATACACTAAAATAGGTCACATTCGGCGGCCATACTGCCCGCAAAGCATCGCAGCCATGACATGTGTACAGCATGCCCTCTTTTAGGTGGGCAGCCAGTAAAATCATAGCTCAGCTGCCTGCTTTTTACCACCCCCTGACTACCTGTGTGAATGAGCCCACACTCACCTTGTCAGAGCTCCACTGCCACTACTACTACTGCCACCCTGTTTCTAGAAATGTGGGACCTTCTCCCATGTGGTTGTGTATAGGTCCAGCAGCCAGTCACTAAACCCGAACACTGTCACATGACCAAAGGAGTGATGTCACTACTTCCGCTAGTGTCCGACACCAGCTGGCAGTGGGAATTTTAGTGCCGGTGGAACATAGGAAACCGTGGGGCATGAGTCCTGGCAAGCTTAGTATCAGTGGTTTAGTGAGGCTTATTTAGACATTGTGACTTTGCCATGATTGGAAAAGGGAATAATGGAGTTTATTTACAAAAGGCAAATAGACTGTGCACTTTGCAGGTGTCATTGCACTCATTTTTGCCAGAGCTTAGTAAATGTGGTAAAGTTTTGCTGATTTCCATCATCCAATCATATGCAAGCAAAAATGCTTTTTTTATTTTCCTTTTACCTGATTGGGTATTCTTTAAAAGTGAAGTTTTACCACATTGATATTTACAAAAAAAGAGTACAACAGCCTTTGCAAAGTGCACAGTCTATTCCTCTTTAGTAAATCAACAATGTCTCTTTAAAGCACACCTCTAGGCAAATCACGAATTTGGATTTTGAAAGTGAATATTTGGCATGATTTGTAAAAAGAAACGATACCCCTGGGGTCCTGCGGCTATAATCACCACCAAGGTTCTAGATATGTTTGTCATGTGGATGACAACATTTCCAGATATGTATATGTAGCCACGTCCCCATAGGGGTTGCTGGAAGTAGGGGGTCACCTGTCACTCAGTCACTCTTTTCCACACATCCGGAGTCAGGAAGAACAGACCGGTACTTGTGTTTTTGTGTTTTTATTAGGGCATATAACTTGGATGGGAAGGGTATGCTTATGGGATGCCCAGAAATTGAAAAGTTCTTGAACGGAACCACTCTATATACACTCCAGTATATACACTACTTTTCCTCCTCCAGCACAATATTGCTTGTAGTTACCTCTCCTAAATCACTCCTGCACAAACTTCTCAGGCCTAGTTGCATGTGGTGAGACCTGCCTTTGGCTTTGGTCAAGCCTCGGTGAACCATCCATTACAGGCAAGAAATCGCAGACCCCTCAAGTGTAGCAAAAGTACTTAGTGTGCTAGCTAGCCTTTGGTGGACTGCTGCTCCCACCCAGTCCTTTCTTCAGGCCCTGCCAGCCCTCCTGGTTGCAGTGACCCAACTCCACTGCACCATGACACCACAGTCCCAACTGGCTCTTGCACCCTTCTCAGACTGTCTCTCACCCCAATCTGCTCTGGTGTGCCTCTTCCCAGGGTGTCTGTCACTCACCGACACCTGACAACAACTTGTTGTTCCTCCCCTGGAGATCTTCCTGGCAGTACTCTCTCCCGCTGTCCTCCACTTGCTCTCTCCCTTGTGCCTCTGTTCCAGCATCTTCACTATGCACCCGAGCCCCAGGCCGAGGTCACCTTCCCAGACTGGGGGCTCCTTCAAGGCTCAGACAGCCTCAGTACTCCATCTCCATCTCTTCCACCCAAATTCTCCTCCCAGCCTGGGCTTACCCCAGGCATCCAAGGAGGCCTGCCTCCCGCCAATCCAGATTGGGGACCGGTCAGAGCTCCCCAAACACCCCAGACAGCACCACCCCTCTCGCCCAGTCTCTCTTCCAGAAACCTCTAGAAGCAGAGGGGAGGTTACCAAGAGGTGTCACCACCTGCGAGTCACCAGCCACTCCCTTGCCCATAATCAAAACAATCAGGCCTGACCAAATTTACCTCACCTACACAAAAATCTCTCTAAGCACCTACCTAGAGACAGAAGTCACCACATATATAATAAAGCTGAGTTTAGTCTTTGAAAGTTTAGGCTAGGTTCCTGACCCGCAGGCAAGCATGCTGCTCTGTAGCAGATGCGCAACAGTGGCATTGATTCTTAAAGGCACCACCATGCATTAGCAAATGTGGTGCATCCTTGTATGTGGCTCGGTGTGGCTTAATTTAAATTGAGGGCCAGGGACTTCTTTCCCTCTGTTTTTGCATGCAGGGCAGCTTATTGAAATTAATGGGCTGCCTACATGAAGAACGCAGGTTACATAAATGTGAACCTAGCCTCTAACATATCCAATTCAAAAAGCAAAGATATAATATCTTGCGGCTTATCAGTCCATAGATGTGGTGGTTGCATTCGTTTACTTATTTTTTAGGCATTGTTTTTCTATTTTTATTTTAACCTGATTCTGCAAGTGATACAATTCCTGCCCTTGGATGACAATGCTCACTTGCTGTACTGTGTCTATGACGGAGCAGTGTTATCACCTCAAAACAGGACTACAGAACACCTCCTCCTCTTCTCTTCATCATAAATTTGGGGGAGGTGTTCTGCAATCCACAAAGAGAGCTGGGAACCATTCTACGTGATAGGAGAGCAGCACAGCAAGCGGGCACAGGTTGTTATCAATAACAATGAGCTTTGGGTTTAGGTCGACTGAAGTTGCAGCCTAAACTGTAGCTGTTCGAGGATTCCTGAGAGCGCAAACTAAATGATCAGATTTGGCTTGTTCACCCATGCCAAACCTAGTCATTCATTTAGTGGCAGTATCAATACTAGCACTAGAGAAATTACATCTTGGCCCACCTGCTGGCTTGTTTCACTTATGATTAACAATAGATCTACATTGCTGGGCAATGTGATTGACGATGGATCTACAACATGGGACATTATATGGGAATTTATTTATTTTCTTAATAAAGCATTGAAGGATGAGGGAGATCGTGATGGAGTTGCATCACTGGATGGTAGGGCATTTTAACAGGTAGGTCTGCCATAATGTGAAAATGTGATGCATGTCCATGCTAGCTGCACTGAAAAATAATTGCATAACTTTTAAAAAAATATGTGAACATTAGGTTGTTTTATGTTTTCTTTAAAGTGAAACCAGACCCATTGGTTTACCTGTTTCCCAAAACAGTTACATTCCAGGCATTCAAAGAATGATAACTGTCACAGTTGCTTGTGCTCTCAATTGAACTGTCAAGGCTTCAAATGGCTGGTATCATAACTGATTCCATATGCAGCAACATGGCAACTGCAGATGAAACATAATTTAACATGGCAGATTAGATTCAATGGCTGTTTAGGATAGGAGTTTTGCTAAAGCAATGTGTATGATAAACAATTGTCATATTTTTTTTTCCATATAATACTTTTTCATCCTCTTTTCGTATCACAGTCCTGCTGATCTCCTCTGGCCTCTTTCAGTCACTTCATACATTATTGGCCACATATCATTTCTCTGGACCAGCTTCCTGATGGTGCCGAAGCAGTATTCCCTGTCAGCGCGGCAGATTATGGCCAGGGATGTGTGTGACAGGAGCACATTTGAGATAATTTGCATCTCATAAAAGGAAGTGTCTGTATAAGGTCCACCAATGTACAGGGCCTTTATCCTATTGATCACCAATGTAAGGGTCAGTCTTCCCACTGATCACCAGTGTAAGGGTCATTCTTCCCACTGATCACCAATGTAAGGGGGATTCTTCCCACTAAGCACCAATGTAAGGAACATTCTTCCCAATGATCATCAATGTAAGGGGCATTCTTCCCACTGATCACCAATGCAAGGTGAATTCTTCCCACTGATCACCAATGTGAGGGGATTTCTTCCCACTAAGCACCAATGTAAGGAACATTCTTCCCACTGATCACTAATGTAAGGGGCATTCTTCTCAATGATCACCAATGTACGAAGCATTCTTTCCACTGATCACCAATGTAAGGGGCATTCTTCTCACTGATCACCAATGTAAGGGGCATTCTTCCCAATGATCGTCAATGTAAGGGACATTGTTACCCAAAGATAGCAGACATTCTTCCCACAATCCCACCAACCATTAATGTAAGGGGCGCACGGTCCCATCAACCACCAATGTGAGGTGCATTCTTCCCACTGACCACCAATGTAACAGGCATTCCTCCCACTGGCTACCAATTTAAGGAATATTCTTCCCACTGACCACCAATGTATGGGACATTCTTCTCACCCATTACCAGCATAAGAGTATTCTTCCCGCTGATCACCATTGTAAGGAGCATTCTTCTCACTGACCACCATTGTAAGGAGCATTCTTCTCACTGCCCACCAATGTAAGAGACATTCTTCCCACTGATCGTCAAATTAAGGCAAATTCTTCCTGCTATTCATCAAATATAAGGGGCATTTTCCCACTAACCACCAATGAAAGAAGCATTCTTCACACAAAACCCCAATTAATTAATTTTAGCAAGGGGTTCTGAGACCTGAAATTATTTTAAGGTTTCCTCTGGGGTTGAGAAAAGCTGATATAATGGGTAAAATTAGTGTTTGGTTGTTGGATTTGAATTTACTTTAAATAAGAAACCTGTAATGGGTTGAGCACCCCAGGATGATGTTGGTATACAAGGCTATTTTGGGGGTACCTCTATTTTTATCTCCATATGAGTAATAAGTATAAGTGATTACTACCAGGATAAATAATGTTCAACTCCTATTGATTAACAGTGGCTTTATTGCTCTTTTTTTCTCAATGTCTACCTTTCAGATGTTTCAGACATTTTAAAGTGGATGTAAACCCACCACACATAAATATGAACTGTTACCATGATAATATAGTATGTATCTGTATATGGTATGTCATCCTACCTTTCAGATGTCACCCCCTTTCCTACACAGAGCCCTGCAAAACTCCGGAATCCATGGGCAGGTCTATGCTGCGGCGCTCAGTGGGCCGAGCCGTGATATCACTAGGCTCCCGCCCACTTCTACTGTCCCCTTGGCTGGCAGCGGTGCAAGTACAAATCTTGCGCTTGTTATACTAGTAGTGCGCACACAGGGGGGACACAGAGCGCATTCTGGTAAGAAGCAGAGCACGCTCACGGCCCCCCCTGTGTCTCCTGCACATGTGCTACACACACTGTAGGGGAGAGGAGTTATCGGTATATTGCTAGCAGAGTTATGAGATGCTGAGAGAGGCTGAGGCCGGGGGGGATGTGATGCTCTGTATGCTCATGCATGAGATAAGGAAATGAGCTGTCAATCACAACATGGGGGAAGAAATAAGCACATATTTCTGTTTGTCTGTTTTTTTCCTACTGAAAAAAGATAAGAGAATTGCTCAGAGCTGGATTAATTCTTCGTGGCAAGAGTGGGCACAGATGACATGACATCCTCTACTGTAAAAGGTAGAACTCTTCATTACATTTTTTTTGGGGTTTACATCCACTTTAAAGGAAGTGAGTTCTTCTAGTGTCTATAGATGCTTAAAGATGTAGCGCCTCCTGATAAGAGCCATAGGATTCATCATCTATCTTTGAACATATCTTGTATCAAGAGCTTCAGTAGCTCTCACATTTATAAATAAGATTACTTGAATGAATGTCTCCTGCTGATATTTAGTCAGTAAACAGGTAGTACAGTTATTGTAATATTTCAAAGCTCTCTTATCTTTTGTTAAATACTCCATGAAGTCAGTAAGTAGGGCAGTCTGCAGGATAGAACTGTATAAATGATTGATACTACCATTCCAGTTATTGGGGAATGAAAAAGTTTTACGTACCTGTAGGCACAGATACAGCTCTTTACCGTTGTTTATTTATGAAGTTATCAGTGCCACTGGCAATCATTTTCATTTTATGTCTCTGCTAATGTTGGCTTTCTCAGTGTGTTGTTGTTGTTGTGTGTGTTCTTAGTATTGTTGGTTTTGCTGATGGTTTGTCTTTGTTGTGCATGCTTTTTCCTGATAACAGTTTAAAAAAGCTACTATAGATTAGTAATAAACTTAGTGCTGTCTCACTCTGTTAAAAAAAAACTTACTGCTGTGAAAAGGCAAGTAGGTTGAGTGAGCACTTTCGTCCCAAAAAAGAAGACTTTATAAACCTTTGAAAGCATCATATTTAACCACTTCAGCCCCGAAAGGATTTCCCCTTTTAGGAAAAGAGCACTTTTTGCGATTCGGCACTGCGTCGCTTTAACTGACAATTGCGCGGTCGTGCAACGTTGTACCCAAACAAAATTTGCGTCCTTTTTGTCCCAAAAATAGAGCTTTCTTTTGGTGGTATTTGATCACCTCTGCGTCATTTTTGATCGCCGTTATAAACAAAAAAAGAGCAACAATTTTGCAAAACAAACCAAATGTCTTACTTTTTGCTAAAATACAAATCCAAAAAAAAAACAAAACACATTTTTTCCCATCAGTTTTGGCCGATTTATATTCTTCCTCATTTGGCGTTTATTGATTGGTTTGCGCAAAAGTTGCCACGCTTATGGATGATGAGAATTAATTTCTGGGGTTTTTATTTTTTAATTTATTTTTACTAGTAATGGCGGCGATCTGCGATTTTTAGCAGTACTGTAATATTGCAGCGGACATGTCGGACCATTTTGACACTTTTTTGGGACCATTGGCATTTATACAGCAATCGGTGATATAAAAATGCAATGATTACTGTGTAAATGCCATTGGCAGTGAAGGGGTTAACCTGCAGGGGGTGCTCTAATGGTTAACTGTGTTCCCTGGGTGTGTTCTAACTGTGTGTGCTGGACTGGCTGGGGGAAGGGAGCGATCATGGCTTCCATATAGAGTAAGCCTGTGATCACAGCCCTTCCCCTCTAACAGAACAGAGATCCGTGTTTACTTACACAGACCTCCATTCTTTCACTGCAGGGAGGGATCGCGGGTAGCCGGCGGCGATCGAGTCCACCATACCCGCTCCCTGGCCCCCCCCGAACACAGTGAGCGCACGAGCGTGCCTCCGTCGGTGCGCACGTGCTCATAGTGAGGGATATTGCAGCCGCCGTCATATGACGGCGGTTTGCAGTATCGAGCCACTTTGTCGCCATCAGACTGCGGTCGGCGGTCGGCAAGTGGTTAAAGTAGAACTATAGGCATAGCTTTTTTTTTTTCTATTTTGCATAGAGTAATGTAGGTTTATAAGCCCTGTCAGATTTTTCTTTCACCGTCTGTTTCCCATGGCAGAGATTTACCTTCACTTCCTGTCCCATAGCCAAACAAGAAATGAGAATAAACACCTGTAAATTAAGGGAATTATTTGGGCCCCCCAGGTCACTGGAACTAATGTCCCCATTGGAAGACTTCCCCTCTATTACTTTTCTGGGGGCAACCCAAAATTTGGGATTTTCTTTTACTTTTAGGCTTCATGCACACAGGACTTTAAAAAAAACGTCAGTAGCTTATCAGTAATTTTTCAGCTTTTACCAGCGTTAAATTATGGCAGTTTTTTCGCGTTTTTAAAGGGCCAGCGGTTTTTTTTTTCTTTTCCAATTGATCTAAAATGTCCAAAAAGGTTGGGGAACGACATTTTTGGCCGTTTTTGAGCGTTTCAACGTTTTCGCTGAAAAACGTCTCTCAGAACCCTCTGGTCTTTGGTTTTTTTTACAGCTCAAAAAAGTCACTGCTAAAAACAGTTGATAACAGCCTATGTGTGCATGAACACATAGGATAACATGATGGAGGATTTATTGACTGTAGAAAAAAAACGTCTGCAGCTAAAAATAGCTGCTGTAAAACAGTCAAAAAACGTCCTGTGTGCATGAGGCCTTAATGATAATGGTAAACAGGACAAATAGAGAGGGTGAATCTCCTTAATGGGGGCTCAGAAAGCAATAAAGACTCACAAGTGTTCTAATCTACCTCAACTCTATTCAAAACTAATAAAAAAGTTTTGTCTTTAGTTATACTTTAAAGAGGTACTGAACTCTGGAAGCTGTGCTCAAAAAAGCAGACAGAGGGCAAGCACTAGTTACCAGTATTGTCTGTGGTCTCCCTGCAACTGATCTTTTCCCCATTACTGACTGATTACACAGGCTTACTTATGAATATATCCATGCCAAGGGCCATCTTTGCCCACATAGGATGCACAGGTGTTCTGTGCATCCACATGCAGTTAGTCCCATTCATTTCTATTGGGACAAAGCAGCTGTATTAACACAGCTGCTCATCCTAGTTATAGAGCAGGTGTGGCTACATGTCCTCAAATACAGACAGTGTGCACGCAACTGCTGCATCCCAATAGAAATGAGTGTGACTGCCTGCACATGGATGCGTGAAACCCCTGTGCATCCTATGCGGGCATAGGTGGCTCTTCACATGGATGTATGCATAAGTACGCACATGTGAGTGAGGCCTTAGTATTTGTCAGGAAGATCAAGTACATGTCCATAACCAAAGATCTGCACATGCACATAGGGCAGCTTGAGGTCTAGTGCAAGAACACTTTGGGGTTGATTTACTAAAGCTGGAGAGTGCAAAATTTTGTGCAGCTGTGCATGGTAATCAATCAGCTTCTAACTTCACCTTGTTCAATTAAGCTTCGACAAAAAAAAGCTGGAAGCTGATTGGCTTCCATGCACAGCTGCACCATATTTTGTACTCTCCAGTTTTAGTAAATCAAACCCTTTGTGTACATCCGTGCACGTGTGCATTAGTGTGAAATGGTGTGCACATCCAGTACCCAGAGGCCACCCAATTGAAAATTGGTGAGTGGTTATCTGCTACTGTGACTCGTAACCAGATTTCCCTCCTGCTTTATCATGATCTCTTGTTGCTTACCTTATATTGTGTCTTGACTTCATCTTCTTCTGCTTGCTATTTTGGTGCTTCTGTTGCTCATCTAATATTGACCCTGGCCTGGCTTTTGACCCTGTTCCCACCTTCTGAATTGGTACTTCTGCTACCTGGCTGTTGCTGACTCTGAATCGTCTTGACTGAGGCTTTGTTTTTTGCCCCTGCAAGTTCCTGTGCTTCATTATTGTGCCAGCATTGTGCACAAGTTTCAGTCTAATCATCCAGAGCATCCTAGCAGTACCCAGACTATTGTCTGATAGACCACTATGTTGGCACCCACTGCAGGCACTCATACAACTGCTCGTACTGCTACCCCCTATCACCACCCCTAGGGGGTATTGGTATTGACCTCTACCAGATACAGTGCCTTGAAAAAGTATTCATACCCCTTGAAATTTTCTATATTTTGTCATGTTACAACCAAAAACGTAAATGTATTGTATTGGGATTTTATGTGATAGACCAACACAAAGTGTCAGATAATTGTGAAGTGGAAGGAAAATGATCCATGGTTTTCCAAATTTTTTACAAATAAATATGTGAAAAGTGTGGCGTGCATTTGTATTTAGCCCCCCCCCTCCCGAGTCAATACTTCGTAGAACCACCTTTCTCTGCAATGACAGCTGCAAGTCTTTTTGGGGATGTCTCTACCAGCTTTGCATTTCTAGAGAGTGACATTTTTGCCCATTCTTCTTTGCAAAATAGCTCACACTCTTTCAGACTGGATGGAGAGCATCTGCAACAGCAATTTTCAAGTTTTGCCACAGATTCTCAATTGGATTTAGGGCTGGACTTTGACTGGGACATTCTAACACATGAATATACTATGGTCCATTCCAGCGGCGGCTGGTCCATAAGGCGCACTTGGGCGCCACCTCCCCGCTGCTGACAAGAAGGAAAAAAAAAAGGCAGCCCGGCCCACTGCAGGAGGTATATTGACTTTTCTTTTTTTTTTTTTTTTTTTCCTCGGCTCCTTGCACAGAGTCCATTTCTTCACTGCGCATGTGCCGAATGACGTCAGGAATGTGATTACACTGTATATCTCCTAAACCATGCAGGTTTAGGAGACATGCAGGGCACCTACAGGTAAGCCTTAGTATAGGCTTACCTGTAGGTTAAAGTGGTTGTCATGGGTTGACAACCACTTAAAAGATAGTAAGAAATATAGGAAAGCAATGAAGTCTATACACAGTGTCTATTACCCTGGTCTTTCACCTGCTCACCACACTGGAACAGGAGATGAAGATGATGAAAAGGATGATGATGATGATAATGAGGATGGTGATGATGAGGATGATGACGATCTCTCTGGTTTATGGCTCAAGGGATGATCTCCAGCCTCCACCGCACTGCCCCACGGCTCACACGGATCTGATATCTCTACAGGGTAGATAAAACAGGAGCCGCCTCCAGGATGCCGCCGGATAGAGTAATCAGACTGTCCTCAGGTGTTCTTCCAGATATCTGCTGGGTAGATCTGTAGAAGCAGGCTGCAACAGCTGCAGCTCCCCGGTAACAGATTCTTTGCACGCAGATACACGCCAGTCCCAAGAGAGCGCGCCAGGCCCAGAACCTTGCTTCTTATAGTCTCTCCCAGTGATCTCTTCTCCATCAGCCCACTGGTAGTTGTAGTTTCACCCAATACCGCCAGATGGCGAATACTTTCAAATAAGCTACATGTCTCAAGATGCCTTGCTCTGCCTCTAATTAAAAGAGTCACAGAACAGCCAAACTGGAACACTAGAGGGAAACAGCTGCGTTTAATTAACACCATACAGCGTCTTCTGATTGCAGGAAATGTAAGTATCCAGCTCCTGGCTACATCATTGTCATACAACTGGGTGGGCTCAGGGCACAGTGCTCTGCGCCCTGAGCCCATCCTTTTTTGAAGCCAATTAGAGCCTCAGGCTCTAATTATGTGCTTAAAAAAACAATTGGAATCCATGCATCTAGCGCCCTGCATGTCAATTATGGGCCGGACGCATGGATTGGACGGGCCACCACTGAGAACTGTCAATATCAATGGCACAACCATCAACCCATCCCCGCATGCCAAGGTGCTAAGTGTTATCCTGGACTCCAAACTCTCCTTTCGGCCCCACATCCAATCACTTTCCAAAACTTGCCACCTCAACCTCTGCAACATCTCCATCTACCCTCCTTTCTAACCAATGACACCACAAAACATCTAATTCACTCCCTGGCCATCTCTTGCCTTGACTACTGCAAATCCCTCCTCATTGGCTTACCTTTGCATAGGCTATCCCCTATTCAGTGAGAAAAGATGTGAACCAATGGGCGCTGGTGTGCAGTATTGACCACTGTCAGTATGTATCACCAAAAATAAAAACCGTCAGAAAATAGTCTTAGTGAAAATTGGTGACAAACAGGACCAGCCTGGGATACTGTTAACATTTTTTGGTTTATTAAAAATATATATACCAAACCATGGCAGGCATAGGAGGGAAGCCAGGATGCTCAATACTTTACAGGCTCTGGAAACATGCTCCCTGGTGGAACCAGAGGTTGCCTTGGGCTGTGATGGTATGTGATCCGGCAAGGGATCGAGCCGCGGTGTCCTCACAGAGCTGCTGGAGCAGATGAGGGCTGTGCAGTGAAGGTGGTGTGTGCCTCGCTCATCCACAGGGATGAAGGCAGGGAGGGGCGGTAGTAGGAGCGGTGACGCGAAACGTGTCATCACTCTGACGGGACCACTATCCAGTACTTGCCCTGTAGACACTAGGAGCAGACTCACCGGTGACAGCTCCTACTACGGACTACTACTCCCGGACTCCCGAGCCTCTCCCATTCTTTGGATTTCCCTACCTCAATCTGTCCGACTATCTCCTTCTCTATTCCTGAAAACTTTTCTCTTCAGAGAAGCCTATCCTGCCTCAACCTAACAAATGTACTTTTATTTCCTCCATCAGCTCATCCACACAGTTATTACCTTTTGGAACACTTGACCCTCCCTTTTAGATTGTAAGCTCTAACAAGCGGGCCCTCTGATTCCTCCTGTATTGAGTTGTATTATAAATGTACTGTTTGCCCTAACATTGTAAAGTGCTGCGCAAACTGTTGGCGCCTTATAAATCCTGTATAATAAAAATAGTAATAACAGTGTCCTGCACAGTAGTGCATTCCAAATTTGTTGAGACTAAACATCCTGGCATACTAAGAACATCACTGCTATTTTAGGAATTTGGTCAAATGGGCATGTTCACACCATATCTGTTGAGCTGCAATGATCTGTATAGGCCAACAATTGTGTTTAACGTAGGGTACATAGAAAACAACTTTGTTACACTTCAATAAAGTTTAAAAAAGTAAGCAGTGCAATGTGTTTTGACAGCACATTGGGCCTCCCCTCACTATCTCTACACAATGTGCACCTGCATGCATGTTTTAGCATGCAGGTTGATGTGAATGAACCCCATGGGTTTTACTGCACAGGTGTAGCCAGCAGAAGGAAAAATCTCAGCTGCAGAATGTAAAACATAAGAGAGACTGTTTCTGTTGGATTCACGCAAGTGTGCATCTGGGACAAGGGAGGGTGGGTTACTTTTGTTCAGTTGGGCTAGCCCAAAGGATAACTGTACTCTCTCTGAAATTATGTTAACAATGGTAATCAAAGTGTTTGTTTACCTCAACACAGATTTTCTTTCAATGAGGACATATTTTAAATCTACTTTGAGGTATGTTTCAAAAGTATATGTAAACCCATTCCATTTACACTTTAATATGTTGAAACCCAAGTCTAGCTTGGGCAAAATAACAGCAGTTGCTAGTATAGCGATACCCCCGAGGAGCCCTTTAGTTGATTAGCTTCTCTGCTCTGCACCTCAACTCCAAGAATAACCTCAGCCCCTTTGACAGACCTGGTTGAATGAAAAGCACTTATAAAAAGATGAGCATACTTTTAACTTGGTAGTGAACGAATACCAGAAAATAAATAAAAGTTGTTTAGTGGTAAATTAACTCAATGTATAGATACAGTTTAGGGTAAATGATGCTATGAGCATAAATAAGCACACGGAAGGTAAATTCAGACATGGTCTGTTAAACAATGTAATCTCTATGCCAGAGTAACTTAGCATAGAGTTCTATACCACCAGACTGGAATCAACTGATAAATCAGAAAGATCAGCAATAAGCAGTGCATATAAACATTAACTGCAGTGTGGATAAGGATGCTGTAACTAGTTTATTCCGCATTCCAGAAGAATGACTAGGGTCCTGTGCAATATTCCCTATGAGATACCTCCTAAACTAGGCAATGGGTAAGGTTCTCTGTGTGGCAACTGTAAGGCTGCTGTCTTTAGTCCTTACTCTTCAGACGGCTAGCATTGGGGACCAGTTGTACAGTTGTTGCACATGAGAACAGTCTCATTCAGATCTGCAGGCAGCAATAAGGCTACTAGTAGTCAGTTGCCAAAGAGCTCAGTCTCTTGAACTGCAACAGGCTACGGACACAAGGCCATATAGCCAGATCCAGTGACACAGCAGCAGTGATCCCTCTGGTCAGATATCCGCTCACTTGTGGGTTGGGCAGCTCCATTCCTTAGCACAGCACCGACTGTGTCTCTTGATACTCCCAGGATGTAAGCACAGAGTGCTGTTAGGTCTTCATGTGCCTTTGCCTCATGCTGCTCTCCCGAGACCTCTGTAAACTACCCAGAAAAAAGTCCTCACCCTTCCTCCTTCTTCTGCAGGGTCTGGTGGGGGCTGTAGTTAAAGTGTTTGTTAAGCCACTTGTATAAAAAGTTCCCATCCTCTCTGTATTATAACAAGAAGTTGCCCTATGTCTGTGTCATATATATATATACTTCTCTGTATAGATAATACACCTTCTTACTAGGATCAGTTGTCGTTTTTCTGCTTTTCTCTCTCAGCTCAGAATTCCTGAGAGTGGGGCTGAGCACTGCTGCTGACATCAGCTGGAGAGAGAGCCATGCTGTGTTATCTATAGAGATAAGAATATTTCTGATATACTGTAACACTGACACAGGGAACTTATTTTTCTAATACAGAGGAAATAGGAGCTTTTAGAGTTAATTATGAAAGCAGAGAGGAGAAGATTTGAGAGGAAGAGGAAGGGGGGAGTTGACAGGCACACCGTAGATAAGAGAGCTGGGAGTGACATAGCCTGCATAGACCACTGGGCTTTCAAGATAAGCTATATAAAGGGGGAGTCAGTACACAGGGGGGAAGTCATGACCTGGCATTATCAGACAGGTATTTTAGGGGATACAGAGGGATAATTTAAAAAGCAAAAGCACCATGCTTCTAATTGCACATTAAAGAGGCAGGAGCAGCATTTTTTTTTTGCGGGGTTAACAAACGCTTTAAGGCCCCATTACTTTCAGTGGGCAGTGCTCCCAAGGAGACTACATAAGCCTCCTCCAGCATTTCCTGTTTGGTCCCTCTGCTGCATGCCAGGAGGGAGAGGAGTGAGCAAGGGATCCTGAACTGCTCTGAAGCTGCACAGCAGTTAGGCTCAGGGTGTTGCACGCACAGCCCACTGTTTACACAGATTCCAGTAGTGAGAGTGCCAATGCTCCTTCACTGAGTCTGTCACTGCTCACACTCGTTGGGGGGATGAGGTGAGCAGAGGATCACACAGCCAGCAAGGCACCCGGCTACATCAGCATTTGATAAAAATCAAAAGTTGATCCGACTACAATACTTACCTTCTCTATAGCACTGTCCTCTACAGACTCACCAGCACGGCAACTCTGCATCAGTCTTTTTTCCGTTTGAATGATACCTACTGTCATTCAACCCACTTCCTGTGAGCCTAGGGTATAATGGGCCCTTCACCCTGGACACATAGGAAAATGCCATTTGATTCTGATCTCTGCTCAGGAGCCATCCATTGCCCAGAGGAAGAAAAGGATAAAGTGGACCTGTGACAACACATAACTGGACTGAAGAAAACTGGAGAAATGGTAATTCTATGGATTTTTTTTCTTTAAATGGTCAGGGGGCCCTCCAATAGGTTGAGGATAAAAAGAGGAGGGGGGATCATTTATAGCTTTAAAAAAATATGCCTGGTGATCTTGCCATGAAGGTTATTGCTCTGGCACTTCCTGTTACAAGTTGACAATGCTCTGACCCTGTCTTACAGTTGTGCTTCTGTATTGTCACCCCCTAGCACAGGTTTCCGATGAAGACTGCTAAAGGCCATTTAAACATTTTGCAGCCATGGTCCATTGTTGTCACCTAAGAAATCATCCCTGTAGACAAGTAGTTGCTGCAAATAGGCTGCAGGAGATCAGCAGCCCTGGGATGCAAAGATGAAAAAGGTTAATACTAGCATAGTACTATTTTTAAAAAAACAATTGTTTGATATAGTGGTTTGTATCTACTTTAAACAGAAAGGGCTTGATTACACTAGCTTCGCCCTGTGAAAAGCAATCCACGTTGGATTACTTTTCACAGAGTCACAGGAGACACAAAATGAGCTGCAGATAGCGGCAGCTGATGGAGGCACGTAAACTGACCACGGTGCCAGGACTCAGCAGCCATGATATACTGTGGTCAGTTTACAGAGGGGAGGGCAGAAATTGGCAGGATCAGCTAGGTTTTTTAAGTGATAGAAGGGGCCAAATTTCACAGCACAAGCATTGTGCTGTATAACATGCTTTAAAGGAACAGGATCGATATTTTTTTTTCAGGTTAACAAGCGCTTTAAGGGGGATCAGTTGGGGGAGGCAGTAAACAACGCCTGTTTTTACTGCCCCCCTCAACTGCATGGGCATTGCAGCCGCGGTATATCTACAGGCCCATTTACTCCCTTCGTAGCTTAAGGGGAATCCGTTGGGGAAGGCCATAAAAATGCTTGTTTTTACTGCCCCCTCAAATGCACGGGCATTGCAGCCGCGGTATGTCTGACTTTGTAGCTTAGGGGGATCAGTTGGGGGAGGTGATAAAGCTTGTTTTTACTGCCCCCTCAACCGCACTGGCATTGCATCCGTGGTATGTCTACTGCCCCATCCACTGCCTTTGTAACTTAAGGGGGATCAGTTGGAGGAGGCGATAAAAATTAGTGTTTTGACCACTGGAAAATAACATTCACAAAAGAAGCTGCAAGCTAATTTGTTCCATTGACAAGGCTTCAAATTGTTTTTTTTTTTCTCAGTACTGCTTTTGCTCATCCTGCATGTTCAGAGTATGTTTGTTACATAAAATATTGCTAGATAATGGTAGGTAGTATTATAAATGGATGCGTTTGGGACAGGAAGTTGTTCTTCCAGGGACCAAGATACCTCCAAATTGCACTAAGCCTGGGAAAAATGTGCTGTAAAATGATTTTTAATATTATGATGGATGGTAATAGATCGTTATAAAATACATTGTTTGTATGAGACTTGTACGTCCTACTCGTTTTCGTCATGACTCTTTTTTTTTTTGTTAAACTTCGGAACAGTTACCTTGTTTAATCGAACGTCGAAGAAAACACTTACAATAAAAGGTCACCAGTTTTGTGATTAAAAATAGCGGAGGAGGTTGACTAGGGGGAATTCAATGTTTCCGTCACCTACCCCGTCATCTGTATGGTGCCTACGTTACGGTCACGCCAACTCCCCCGTCATTTTTGTTCGAAATAGTGGAGGGGGTTGACTAGG
>BLSH010367513.1:292217-303264 GCA_018402905.1 Glandirana rugosa
AACCCAAATTTCTTACTTTTTGCTAAAATACAAATCCAAAAAAAAAAATATAAAAAAACATTTTTTTTCATCGGTTTTGGCCGATTTATATTCTTCCTCATATTTGTGATAAAAAAAATCGCAATCGGCGTTCATTGATTGGTTTGCGCAAAAGTGGTCGCGTTTACGGATGATGAGAATTCATTTTTGGGGTTTTTATTATTTTTTTTTTTTTTTACTAGTAATGGCGGCGATCTGCGATTTTTAGCGGTACTGCGATATTTCAGCGGACATGTCGGACCATTTTGACACTTTTTTGGGACCATTGGCATTTATACAGCGATCAGTGCTATAAAAATGCACTGATTACTGTGTAAATGCCATTGGCAGTGAAGGGGTTAACCTGCAGGGGGAGCTCTAAGGGTTAACTGTGTTCCCTGGGCGTGTTCTAACTGTGGGTGGACTGCCTTAGCTGGGGAAGGGAAGTGGTCACAGCCTTCTTATACAGGAATTGGTGTTTACATACACAGACCTCCGTTCCTTCGCTCCGGGTGTGCCATCGCGGGTAGCCGGCGGCAATCGAAGCCGCCGCACCCGCTCCCTGGCCCTCCCCAAACACAGTGAGCGTGCGTGCTCACTACGCTCGTGAGCGCGGCCGCCGTCGTATGACGGCGATTTGCTCTCACGAGCCACCTTGTCGCTGTCAATTGCCGATCGGCGGTTGGCAAGGAGTTAAGTTAAGGGTTTTTACAATATTATTATACAGATCAGGGTATACAGCTCCACATCACAGATCAAGGTATACAGCTCAGCTCAGCTCAGCCTCAGGGTATACTGCTCAGCCTCAGGGTATATAGCTCACACCACCCCTCCCCGCCCAAGCGCGGGATTGACAAACACCAACCCCCCCCCCCGGCCAGCAATATGGGGCTTACAACTCCCCACCCCCCTGTAACTATAGAAGCAATGGATAGGTGATCAGCCTGACAGGGGATGCAGAGGTGAGCAATGATGGAAGAGGGCTTTTTTTTTTAAGTACAGTGGGTTGCAAGTTAAATCGCCTTGTTGCTACATTGCTAAACACTTGTGAAATTTCAATAAAGTTCTGTGAAAAAAAGTAAAGTGTTTCCAGTATTGGCGTATTTGTCCTCCTACCACACACCAGTGGCTGTGTCTTCAGCAAGGCTCACTGGAGTGAACCCTTACTGTGAAAGAGAGACAGAGAAAGATTGCCCCAAGAGAGTGCCCCAAAGTTGGAGAGAGACTGTCCTGTGATGGTACCTTGTAAGACAGAGACATACTCTTCTGAGCCTGTTTCACATGGCATTTGCCATTTTCAGCAAGAATTTTAGAAGCTTTAAAAGTACCATTTAGCTCCAGTTTGTAAACGTTGAGCACAGATCCTCATGGGAGTGGTGATTGCCACTTTAACCACTTCAGCGCCGGAAGGATTTACCCCCTTCCTGACCAGAGCACTTATTGCGATTCGGCACTGCGTCACTTTAACTGACAATTGCACAGTCGTGCAACGTTGTACCCAAACAAAATTGTTATCCTTTTTTTTCCACAAATAGAGCTTTCTTTTGGTGGTATTTGTTCACCTCTACGGTTTTTATTTATTTATTTTTTATAAACAAAAAAAGAGTGACAATTTTGAAATATATATATATATATATATATATATATATATATATATATATATATTTTACTTTTTGCTATAATAAATCTAAAAAATATTTTAAAAAATGTATTCATTAATTTAGGCCAATATGTATTCTTCTACATATTTTTGGTAAATAAAATCGCAATAAGCATATATTGATTGGTTTGTGCAAAAGTTATCGTGTCTACAAACTATGAGAATAGATTTATGGCATTTTTATTAATTTTTTCTTACTGGTGGCGATCTTCGATTTTTATCGGGACTATGATATTGCGGCAGACAGATCGGACACTTTTGGCATACAGCGATCAGAGCTAGAAATAGCCACTGATTACTGTATAAATGTCACTGGCAGGAAAGGGGTTAACACTAGGGGGCAATCAAGGGGTTAAATGTGTTCCCTCAGCGTGTTCCAACTGTGTGGGGGCTGGGCTGGCAGGGGCATAACAGATCTCACTGTTCCCGAATACAGGGAACAGTAGATCTCGGTCATATTCCCTGACAGAACGGGGAACTGCCGTGTTTACATTGGTGGTTCCCTGCTCTGCCTCTGTATTAGGTGATCACGGGTCACCGGCAGACATCGAGTCTGCGCCAACCCCGGGCACACTCACACAGCGTGTGGTGGGCACGGGAGCGTGCTGGCGGCAGCGCGCTCCCACCACTGCGGCTGCGCGAACAGCAATTTGCGCAGGGATGCCAACGTGCCGCAGTAAATGTGCGTTAGCCGGGCGGGAAGTGGTTAAGCAAGCTGCTAGCTGGCTTCAGCACTTCTTGGAGCTTGTTGAAAGCCTTCTGAAGCCTGCTAGTAGCTTGCTTAAAGTACAAATAAAGGTAACATGCATATTTTAGTAAATCCTCATATAAATACCTGAAAGTTACACATGGTAATAAACATAGTAACTGAAATGATTATTTTCCTACCATATAGCTGCAATTGTGGTCTCTAATCCCCTGTTCATTCTGTCTTTGTTGTATAGTGTTAGTGATGATGGGAGGAATTCAGCAGAGCTCAGATGTCATTTCCTTTCAATGAAATAGCTTCTGTATCTTCCATAGGAAACTACATTTCCCAGAGTCCTCCTGTCCTCTATCATGCTCAGTTTATTTTACATAACACACACTCATCTGCCAATCGATAGCTGGGTGTGTGCTATGTAAAACAGCACAAGTCAGTACAGATTAGTTTCCACATAGATTTTTCTGTTAATGTGTGTGCTTTCCTCTGCCTGCTCTTCTCTGGTAATTTGTAAACTGGCAGAACAGAAGCCAAACTAAGAGCTAGAGCAGTGGGCGGGCAAAGGCGGGACATAGGTGGGAGTTGGCGGGGCTTCATGGGTTGATCATGGGCGGAGCCTAATAAGTACTTCTGTGTAGAATGAATGCATGATATTTCCATGGACTACAAGAGCACCTCCCCCAGTGATGTCTGGAAGTTTCTGCAGAGATAGCATGCAAAAGGAGACAACAGGCAATTAGAAAAACAGGAAGTAAAGTTGTCTCCTTATTAAAGGAAGTGCACATGAGAGCAGGGGACAAGGTAGATCTCTCACCATCCTTACTGCTTTTTGCAAAACAATCAGTGCGATGTTTAACAGACTATATAGGTGCGTAACATATTGATTTTTATTTTCATTTTGACCATAGTTCTTTTTAATGTGGCATTAAACACTCCCATTAGGATTTGTATTAATGTGTTCAACATTTACAAATTAGAGTTGAATGGCACTTTAAAAGCTTTAACAAAACTTGGTGAAAACTCTGCATATGCTTTGCCAAAGCTTACTGTTCACACTGCTCTTATACAAGCTGAAGCCAATGTGAAGAGAGAAAGTGTATTCTGTTTGACGGAGAAACAGTGTGACCATTCTAGGAAAGTACCTTGTTTGAGGCTTTTTCGGCAGTGATTGCATATGATAGTTCCCCTGGTGATTAAAAACACTGCCCAAAGTCACTTAAGGTAATTAATGCATGTCTGCTTCCAAGCTTGTGTGAAATTGCCGTGAAAAGCAGGCACAAAGTGAATTTCCCCATAACTACCAATCAGATCTAATTTTACTGTGAGCACAGTGAACGATGATGTTTGATTGGTGCTAGCACACTTTGCACTTTGGCTTTGATTTATAAAATAAGCCCATCATTATAAATAAACCCCCTCGTTCTGGAACTCGGTAACATAAAGCACAGCTCCAAAGAATTCATTTTACAAAGTGCTTTTAAGTACATTACACTGCCTCTCCTCCCCCGCATCATATTTCCTTTTGATGATTGAGTGATGTAAATATAATTCCTATGGGATAGATTATTGGAAAGTGCACAAAAAAGAATAAAAATAATAAACATAATAACAGGGGAGAAATGAAAGAAGACAAATACATTGTAAATGCTTGACTCCTTCAGCCTCCCCTGTGGAAGCATTTTACATGTCTTAATTTATGGAGAAATTGTCCTATTGAGAAAATTATAATCATGTAATCTTGGGGAGAGAAAAATGTATTTGCAGACAAAAGGTTGCCTCTAAGAATCTCTGTATAGCTTTCTGACTGGCTTTATTCTGGCAACCAATTATTACCCCTTCCCCCATTCCTCTTCCGCCTTTTTTTATTTTTTTTTTCATTTGCTCGCTGTCCTGGTCCTTGTTGGGAGTGAATAGATAAACTGTTACAGTAGCCAGGAACAAGGGCAATGTCTGTGAACTATTCAGACACAGCAACACTGCAGATAGTGTTCTTCCTGGTAAACAGAAATTATCCACATGTAAAATTCCCATCATTAGCCGGGTGCATTGAACTCCTCACTGCAACCAGATTGGCTACAATGGGTTTAGTGTGTGTTGAGCTGCAGCCAGATACTGAAGGATGCTGATTTTTGGGCTGCCCTTTCCCAGAGTTATCAGACCATGGTTGGATAAAAGTACAGATTATCATTCTGTGGGTTATGAATATGATCCAAACTCTTCTAAAAGACAATCAGTAATAAATTCCATGGTGCCCTGGTACAGCATCAGAATAGAGGCCAATCATTGATTGATTCCAAAGTATCAGGTCTCATTCAGACTAGGACAGCTGTCATGAAAATCATATTTTAATAACCGTATATGTACAATAATGATAGGTTGCAGCTTGCAAATTCCCTTTTCTATGCTATGGACCTATATTTGTATCTTTTCCACACTGACATATCAACCAAACCAATCATCAAATGTAAGAGTTACAAGAGTTGTCGTACTTTCAAAGGTTTTGGTTTGATCACTTTTTTATATTGTCATAATTATATCATTTATACAAATTTTTATTGAGAATGTTACCAAATCAACAGTGTTGGCATTGTTGTATAACAATTAGCTGCATACATACTTATATGTAGTTGGACAACTTTGAACAAAAATAAAAATGTAAAGACTATTTGCAAAATGCAGAAACCTCAAATTGTGTAAGAGGGTCCTTCATATTGAGCGCAGTGATGTCATCACAATGTAAAAGGGTGGGTAAGAAAGAAATGTTCGACTTTGAGGGGTATAGAATAGGTAGGGGGTGTCCCAGGGGGGTAGTAGTAATACATGGTTAGATGAACAATATTGAATTCTCAAATTGTGAGGGTTGAGAATATGACATCCAGGTTTGCCATATAGAAGGAACTTAGCATTAGTGTGGGTCAAGATACTCTTTCTGTACATTTTTCATTGACCAAGATTGATTCTTTTTTTTTTTTTAATGGGTTAAATGCATGAACAATACCTATATCAGTGGTTCTCAACTCCAGTCCTCGGGACCCCCCAACAGGCCAGGTTTGCAGGATAACTGAAATACATCACAGGTGATATAATTTGCTGTTCAGCGATTGCAGTATTCTAGTCTGCATCCCCCCAAGGTAATACTTAAAATCTGGCCTGTTGGTGGGTCCCGAGGACCAGAGTTGAGAACCACTGACCTATATAAACATGAGAATCTCTCAGGTGTGCACAGAGATGGTAAGGTAGCAAAAAATCTAGACGCCAGAACAAATATCAAAGACATGTTACAGTTACATATTTGATATATGTGAGTTGTGTAAAGCAGGAAGATGAGGGTGGCAGCCGGTACAAAGGGTTTGAAGGAAGGGTAGACAAGGGGTGGGAGAAAGGATGTGAGGAAACTGTTGGCACCCCCAGTTTAAAGGAAAAATGAGCTCAGTGTCGAAACCTGGAGGATAGAACTGCTTGTACTATGGGTACCAGATTTCTGTGTATTTATGCATTGTAACTGAGATTTTGACCTCAATTTTTATGAAGCATTACTTGAGTAGATCAAGATCTTGTTTTAGCAGACCTTGACCATAGTTTGGTTTTCTGCTGTAAGGATATGTTGCATTAGTTTAAATTGAGATTTATGTAGTTTGGGAGTTTAGGATTATTGCGCTTGGAGTGATATTGCAGAGCCCAGCAGTTGAGTTTACCTATCAAAAACCCTGTTGCAAAATCTTTGGTCAATTGGTCACCAGGTGTGAAAGAAAGTACCTATTTCTCCATTTGGTCACTGTTAGGTCTGCCAGGAACCCCAACCATCACTCCAGTTTCCTGACCAGTAGTCTTCTTATCCCAGTGTCAGGTGGAGGCACGGTTGCGATCCTGCAGCCAGAATTCTGGGACCTCAATTAAATGTGCAAATAGGCTAAATAAGGGGACAACAAAACAAGTAACTCAGAGTTAGCAGTGGGCGAAGTTGTGAGCCAGGCAGAAGGAAGGGCAATCCAATAACTCTCTGAGTCAGCAAACCAAGTCAGGGATCCAAGGGGTATTTCCAGAAGGTGGGACAGGCAGGCAGGGTTGGCAACAACGGTCAGCGTAATCCAAAGGAGTAGACCAAAAAGCATATTCGGGAAAAATCAGAAGTCAGCAACAAGAAAAACAATATGATACACCATCAAGCAGGAAGTAGAACCTTATACTAGGGCAGAGACAGGAAGGGGAAGTGATGATTCATAGGTTACTGGATCAGGTAACTGCCTACAGCTGGCCACCAGGTGGAGCCAGAGTCCATTACCATGAAGCAGTAGATAACCAGGGCTCTACACAGATAGGAGTTCTCCAGTGTCTCAGGTAGTACTGAATCAACCCAAGAACACCAGGTCCCAGGATCGATTTCCAGTCAAGGCGTGACAGTCACATTCAAAGCTTTTGCTTTCATTGTGCAGACATCTCTGTCAATGTTATAGTAACCTTGGTGTGTACCTTTTTTGTGTTTGTTTGTTAAGGGTTACTGTTATAAGTAAGGTCAGTGCTGTGCCCCCCATCCACCCATGAGGCCATTAGAGGTGGCCTCCTCAAACGGCACTTATGGAGGCCTAGTTGGTGGTAGCACTGAGGCTGAGGTATCTTTACCAGACACTCAGTGCATGTTCTGCCCTTGGACAGCACAGCATGATTGTCTTTTTATGGTGCAAATGCCAGCATCATAGCACCAAAGATGCTGAGCAGCCAAGGCCACCAACATCCTAGAAACTGGGGGGTGAATAAACAATAGCCCCCATAGGTGGCATCCACCCCTGTCACAGCCCTGACTCATTCAGGGTCACACATAAATCCTTAATTCTGAGGATTAAGGTGTCCTTTTATAAAACTGTGATCAGCGGTGATCCCAAGGATCACCGCTGATCACAGCTCATTTTCAGTTTATAAAGCAGAGATAATCGGGAGAGAAGCTGTTCTACACCGATTATCTCTGCACATCTCCAACTGTCATTCACTGACACAGAAACGGGCAGTTTATAAAGCAGTGATCACTGCACTTCACTGGTGATCTCGGTCAGAATTCACCCTCCCCGCTTCACCAGCTCAGAGGTGGAGAATTGGGGGGGTGAAGAGAGAATCCAGAGGAAAGAGGAAGATTAGAGACTTCCCCCTGCCTCGTTCAGACCCCCCAACACAGTAGCCATGTCCCTTTGCCCTGTATATGTGTATATATGTATATACATGTATATGATGTATGTGTGTATATACGTGTACATATAATGTATGTGTATATATATGTATATATAATGTGTGTGTGTGTTTATATATACATATATAGTGTAGCGGGGCTAATAATTGTATTTACTGTTTGGGCGGGCTCCTCAGAGATGTCCGTTACTGAGCAGTGATAATTTATCACTGCTTAATAAATGGACATCTCTGAGTTTCTGTGAATTTCGGTGCCGTAATCTCGTAATGTCTCACGAGATCAGGGCGTTCTCCACAGTTTAAAGCGTTTATAGATCACTTAACTTCACAAACTGTGAAGTGATCTACACTGCTTAATAAACAGGCACACAGGGAAGAACGATCTCCTCTGTGAATGCCGGAGAACTGTGCAGTGGATTTTTTACACTGCTTTATAAACGTACACCTATATGCAGCTTGAAGCGCAAGTGTAAGAATTCTGTGTAATAGGGGAATTCTCTCAGACACTGTACATAGTATCATTTCGTTTGTGTAACATTGCTGGGCTCCTGGAGTCCCCTTGCAGGCCCTAAGTATGATTGGGCAACAGAAAATGTGTGTCTTAAAGGAAGACAAGTGGCAGGCATTTCTATCATTACTTTTTTACTATTATATTTTGACAACTGCGATCTCAGTAAAATACAACCAATATTCTGTGACTTGTCTGCCCCTTCTTATGGTTTCTCACTCTACTTTGTGACTGCGCAAAAATGTCCCTTTTTGTCTGGAGTGCACCTTTAAGCTACTGCAACAACTTAGCAATGACACAGAGCAAATATTAAACTTGGAACAGCATACACACAGGATGAAGCAGCAAAAAGAATATATTAATGCCTCAAGTATTATACAAGGTGAAAATCTGACAGTTAAGCACTGACAAGAATTCCCTAGAGAGTCGCAATGTCAGATTTCTCCACATCTATCTCAAGAACATTCAATATTTTATTTTTTATTTTCTGCCTCACGTCTATGTCCAGTGCTTTTCCAGTCTGGATTCTCCTTCAGATAATTGTAAAGGTATACATGTCTTCTATATTTTTTGATCCACAAGCAATGACATAAAAAGGGCAGATGCATTTGTGAATATACATATAGTGAAATGAACCCATGTGAAATTAATTTAAATATACAGAAAACCTTGGTTGATGTTTCCTTGAAAATTGATATAGCGTTCACATGTGTTGACTGGGATGGGCTGGAATCCATAGAAGACAAATCCATGATTTAATTCAATACTGCTCAGTTCCACTGCTCAAGGTTCATTAAAAAGAATGGTTCTTTTTTTTTAAATAAGATATTCATGTATAAGATATAAGCTGGATTTTGATTTTCATGGATGGAGGGGAGACTTGAAGAGAGAAGTGAGAGGAGGAGAGAAGACAACAAAAAGGAATTGCTGTCTTGTAGGCGCCCATAGCTGCAACATGTGGCCAAACCTCCAGCTAGTGGGCTACAGTAATATGAGTCATCTTGGGGCAAAATTGTTTAGCCAGTTTCCGGCCCAGGCACTCAACGCAGACCTTAGTGTGCCACACTTTCATTGATGGCAGGTTTGAAACTACACTACACTCCACCCCACTTCTGCACCTCCCTGATTAATATCCTTGACAACCTATTTTTATGCCTGAATCACACTATCTCACAGGGCCCTGCATTTTACATGTACTCTTAGGTTAGGGATCAGCAGGTCCAACCATACACCTGAGGCCCATGAAACACAGGGACTCAGGTCACGTGGCATGTGTTTGCTTGTGGGGTCTTCTTTCATGGCCAGGAAGGGACCTCTTCCCTTAACCACTACATGCTGCTAGGTCGATCAGGTTTGGACTAATTACTTCAGGTTACACTCCCCTGATATTGGCTGGACTTTATAAATTACACTCCCATCTAGCTTCTGCATTGATTACCCGTCTAGCATATTATGAGTTTACCTTGCCATTATTTGCTGCAGCAATGCAGCAATCACACCCACTTTACATGCTAAGACTTTAGTGTATGCATTCAGAGACTCTTCTTGTTTTCAGGATGCTTTACTTGGAAATAAATGTTAACTTCAACCATATAGCTTGAACAGCACCTAGCAGTTACAGTCCCAGGGATATTGCTTAACTCAGTTCTACACATGGGGTAGGGATAAAGTCCCACGAGGTGATATACAGTCCAATTGTAAGGTAAACGAGTGTCCGTGAGAATAGTAGGAACTGTTCCAAGTATATGGTAAAGTGGCAGGTTCATACTGGTAAAATGCTTACAATACTGTTTCCATTGTTAGTGTCACAAGAGGAGCATTGCAATATTTATGTTACTGGTGCATAGTAACCTCTCAAATAGGATCTCCATTCTCACTTTTCCAACTACATGAATTAGGCCTCAATACCAAAAGGGGAAAGTGTACACATGCACCCTCTCAGAACTACATCTTGCCTATCCCTCCTCCTCTCAGGCCCCAAGCAGAAAAGCCTTCCCGAATAGTTGGGATGCAGAAACTCTCCCTGGAAGTGGTGGCCATATGCATTCCTCAATGCTGCTACATGATAATGCTGCATCTCTGCTTTCTTCCCATTTAAGTGGACATGTGAGATATATATATATATATACATATATATATATATATCACAGCTATACCAAAATATCTGATCAAATCTTAAGGGATTTCAGTGACAGTGCAAATCACATGTACTAGCCTCCCCAGCATAGCTGCCTGGAGCCCATAACAATGGACAGCTTAGTCTCTAATGAGTTCCTGCCAGCCTGAAGAAGGTATACAGTATATTATTCAGGTCAATTGTATATGAGAGTTGTGTAAAGCAGGAAGAAGAGGGTGGTAGCCGGTAGAAAGGGTGTGAAGGAAGGGTAGACAGGTCAATGGATGTACAGCAGTTTTACACCCACTGCCTACAATCTGTCTTGTTTCCTCAGAAATTTACCAGCTTGCAGATCCTGTACATGGCATCAGCAGGAAACAAAATAAACACAACACACAAGGTACCACAACTAGTGTTGAGCGAACCCGGACTGTAACGTTCGGGTCCGTACCGAACTTTAGGGTGTCCGTGGCACGGACCCGGACCCGGACATTTCAAAAATCGTTCGGGTTTGGGGCCTGGCTTGGGCTTGCTAAAAACTTTACAGGCCCAGGCCCAGGCACGGTGCCTGTGGGATTTCAAGCCATGCCTGGGCTTGCAATGTCAGGCCCAAGCGAGTTGTGATCAACACCATGGAACACACAACACAAATAAAACAAAGGACGACTACGGTACATGTCCTAGACGTTCGACCATTTAAAGACTCCTTTGTTCTGTCTAACATCCGTCACCCACATTTTGACGACATGTAGGTAACTGGACAGATGGGAAGGAAGTGTGGGAAAGATGGCCGATGGTGGGAGAAGAAGGACGAAATGTGTTGAGAGTATATGTTAACTGGACTTATTATATGACATATGGAAG
>BLSH010367513.1:316166-339888 GCA_018402905.1 Glandirana rugosa
TAATTTATTTTCCCTATCCCCATTTATTTGTAGGGCACTTGCCCTAGTTTGAAGATGATTTTAGAACAGTTATATGGCTTCTACCGTTAATTAATACTTTTCAGACACAGTTTGAAGATGATCCACATTCACCTCCATTTTTGCTTTTTTTATGTTTTTATTTTTTTAAAAATATTTACAGTTATTTCCCTGTCCCCATTTTTTTGTAGGGCACTTGCCCTACCCTTACCCCCATTTTACTTCCTTTTGCAGCCCTCTGGGGCTTTCCAGGACTTTCCTACAGCCATTTTTGTGCCTAAAAGTTCGGGTCCCCATTGATTTCAATGGGGTTCGTTGTCCGTGCGATCGTTCGGGTTCCGTCCGGACCCGGACCCGGACTTTGTCCCGAAGTTCGGACGGACCAGCAGAACCCGAACTTCCAGGTGTTCGCTCAACTCTATTCAGGACTGATTCATTTTGATAAAAGTCAGACAGTCCACGGAGTCTGTGGACAGACGCATTCTATGATCAGTAACAAAACCTCCAGCAGCACTGAATGCCCATTTGGAAAGTAAGCTGGATGCAGCTCAATATGCATGCGTTGTCACAGCTCACCATCCTTATGGACTCCTCAAAAGGTGACAGCACAGTGCATGCATCCTCTATGAGCAGCCACTGGTATGGGGAAAAAAATCTGAACCAGCCTAAGCCTGTCGTTGTACCTAGGGATGGGCCCACGGTTCTATTTGACCGTAAGTTTGACTCGAACATCGGGCGTTCACCCATTCATTGAATTTAGAACATTATGGGGTGTTTGCAGCGACTTCGCCTCCACGGAGCGCCCATAATGCATTGCATGTAGACGGCGCGCACAGCTCTCCTCCCCGTCAGGAGGGCTTCCGCTGTCTGCGCAATTTTTGCTCTAACAGTTTATTTATATAGCAGGACTGGGCCACCCGGTGACGTAAGCAAGCGACCCCGCCCCTTCTGATGTCATTTGATGTCAGAGGGGGCGGGTCACACGCATGTCGCCGCGTGGCCCCGCCCTGCCATATAAATAAACTGTCACAACAAACCAAGCTCAGTCGGCAGAAGTCCTCCCATGGAGGAGGAACTGTTTAGGCTTTTTTTTTTTTTGGGGGGTCCATCGTGCGCTGTGGTTGACAATGGATTATAACAGGGACACTTATTTTTATTATTTATTTTTTAATAAAGGACTTGTCCCTAATTGTCTCCTGTGGTTTTTTCTTTTTTTTTTTACACTTTTGGTTAAGTAGTAGGTGTATGATGTACCCGATACTAATTCACATGGGGGGGCGGGATCTGGTGGCCCCCTTATTAAAGGGGGCATCCAGATTCCAATAAGCCCCTTGCCTGCAGACCCCCACAGCCCAGGGTTGTGGGGAAGAGGCTCTTGTCCCCATCAACATGGTACGGTTCGGGGGGGGTGGGCGCTCGCTCGTCCCCTCCCCCATCCTGGCTGGCCAGGTTGCATGCCCGGATAAGAGTCCGGTTTGGATTCTAGGGGGGACCCCATGTCAATTTTTTTTTAATTTTGGCGCGGGGTTCCCCTTAAAACCCACACCAGACCCGAAGGGCCTGGTATGGACTGGGAGAGGGACCCCACACAAATTTTTTCAGTACGGCAATACATTACAGACGCGATTTTAAATGGCAATTTTTCCTTTGGAAATGTAATTTTGCTCTGGCAATGTTCTACACATCACAGAGATGCGCCCTTTTACAGGCAGACTAAGGGGACCCCCCAGGCACATTATTTAAAGGAATTTTTCTATTTTTTTTCACTTTAAGCATTATTAAAATCACTGCTCCTGAAAAAATGATCGATTTATAAAGTTTTTTGCATTTATACATGTCCCCTAGGACCCCTGACTACAGAGAAGCCAGCACACACTGGGTTAATAGCCTCCAGGAAGCAGCTCTTAAGGAGAGGAAGTGGTGTTAGCTGGTGGTGAGGAGGAGCTGGGAGGAGACACTAGTGTTTGGAGAGCTGCATGTGTTAGGAGAGCTGGACGTGTGCTGGAGGCTGCAAAAACACCTAACAAGGATTGTGCAAAGTCCTGGGTTGAAGACCCTTCAACAAACTGTATGTTACTTTTACTTTTATTTTTGTGCTGAAGGCAAGCGGACTTTCTGTTGTTATGTTTCCGTTTCTGAAATGCTGCTGGAAGCCTTATTTTGTTTTTCTTACTAGGAAATAAACACCCTCACTGTTTCAGTTTACCAGCTTTTACACTCAATTCCGTGAAGCTACATCTCCCCAACTTTACAACTGGTGCAGAGGATGCGGGCAGAGTGCATTTGCAGCTGCAAAAAGCCATTTAAAACTAAAAACTGACATTTAAAGAGACAGTGTGCTTATGGCATGTCTTGGGTAAAATCAGCTCTGACATTACAAACAGCAGGAAAAGACATGGAGGAGGTCATTAAGGCGTTTGCACAAGCCACCGTGACCCAGCAGCAAGCCTCTATGGAGCAGGCCCTGGCACAGGCCATGGTGGCGCAGCAGGAAAATACCCGTTTGCGGGCTGCCCAGTTCTCAGCCCAGCAGGAAGCCACACAGGCACAAGTGGTTGCCTTGCAAGAAGCAGTGCAACGTCTCACTCAGGGGCGGGAACAAGCAGCCATTGCCCCTGGCAACCAAGTATTAGTGAGGGGCAGCCATTTTTTGCAAAAGCTGACACCCAGTGATGATGTGGAGGCCTTTCTCACCACCTTTGAGAGGGTTGCAGAGAGAGAGGGGTGGCCCCGTGACCAATGGGCTGGCATTATCTCCCCTTTTCTTACCGGAGACCCGCAAAAGGCTTACTTTGACCTACCAGCTGAGAACATCAATGACTATGAGTGACTGAAGGCAGAGATTCTAGCCCACCTGGGAGTAACCACAGCCGTCCGGGCCCAGAGGCTGCACCGCTGGAGATGCAATCCTGATCAACCACTCCGGTCCCAAATGCACGAACTGGTCCAGCTGGTCAAAAAATGTCTGCAACCAGAAAAGTTGACAGGCCCACAAATGGTGGAACGGGTGGTAATGGATTGGTACTTGCGGTCCCTGCTCAATGACCTGCAGCGCTGGGTAAGCCATGGAGACCCTGCAACAGCGGACCAGCTGGTAGAGTTGATCGAAAGATACACCTTGGTGGAGGACCTGCTCGGGCCTGCCAAGTGTCGGCAACCTACACCCAGGGTGACCAGGCCAGTCTCAGCATCTAGGAGGGAAACCCTGCCAGACCCTGGAACCCGCATCAGGGCCTCAACTGTGCCGAGCCCTCAGAGGTCGGACCCTGCCACAAGAGGAGGTGACATACAATGTTGGTGATGCCGGTCCTGGGGACATACCCGGGCGCAGTGCCCACTTCAGGAGGAACCCAGGGAGTGTGGAGCTAGCAGGAGAAGCTCTTTCTATGCCCAAAGAGCATGTGCCACCCACCTTGACCTGGCTGCAGGGCGGTTTGAGTGTGTAGTGTGGGTGAACCACCTTCCTGTCAATGCTCTGCTGGACTCCGGCAGCATGGTGACACTGGTGCATACCAGGGTAATCGGAAAACTCGGCCCGGTAGGTAAGACTCTACGGGTAGTATGTATCCATGGGGACACCAAAGAATACCCCCTGGTTCCTGTGGCTGTACTTCAGTGACACAAGAAGTTGGGGTGGTAAAAAGTCTGGTACATGACATCATAGTTGGGCGTGACTGTCCACTGTTTGTCGAACTATGGAACCAGGTACAGACGGAGCTCCCCAGACAGCCAAAAGAACTGGGTACACGGAGTGTTCTGGGGTTAAACCTTGAGGGGTCTGGTCCAGAACCACCCACAACACATAACTCTAAAGTTGAGATTCCGGTCGTGGATAATGACATTGCAGAAAATGGGAATGTGATTGACAATGCTACTCTTTCAGGTCCCAAGACCGAGTTGACCTCTGAGGGGGGGGGGAAATCTCTCCGGTACAGGTCATAGTGGGGGAGGACGAAGAGGAACCTTCCCCATTGCAGGCTCTGAGTGAGGAGGATGAGGGGGAAACCTCCTCTAGGATAGTGCACCCAGACTTAGGGGTGTCCAGGGGTGTGTTTGGTACCGCTCAGTTGCAGGATCACACTTTGGTCAATGCTCGAGAGCAGGTGTCAGTTATTAATGGAGACCCACAGGTACCTGATGGGGACCAAAGGTTTCCACACTTCGCATTGAACAGGGACTTGCTTTACAGAGTAATTGAGAGCCAAGGGGAGACTGTAGAGCAGTTGCTGGTCCCCCAGTCGTATCGGCGGATGCTCCTTGATTTAGCCCACAACGATGCACTGGGGGGACACCTGGGGGCTGAAAAAACGGAAGCCAGGATAACCGACCGGTTTTACTGGCAAGGGGTAAAGGTTGAGGTAAAAAGATACTGAGGGTCCTGCCCCACTTGCCAGTTAACCGCCCCGGTGACACACTACAGAAACCCCCTGGTACCCCTGCCAATACATGAGATGCTGTTCGAACGGGGCCCTTGGTGAAGTCAGCAAGGGGACACCAATACATATTAGTGGTACTGGATTACGCAACAAGGTATCCTGAGGCGATCCCTTTGAGGAAAACCTCCTCAAAGGCCATTGCCCGGGAGTTATTTCAGATGTTCTCCCGAACCGTGTTCCCCAAGGAGATCCTGACAGACCAGGGCACTCCATTTATGTCGAAGGTGATGGCGGACGTGCGCAAATTGTTTCAAATTAAGCAGTTGCAGACGTCCGTCTATCACCTGCAGACTGATGAACTAGTGGAGAGGTTCAATAAAACCCTTAAGTCCATGTTAAAAAGAGTAGTCCAGAAAGACGGGAAAGACTGGGATATGTTGCTCCCT
Source organism: Glandirana rugosa (assembly GCA_018402905.1). Classification (NCBI taxonomy): domain Eukaryota; kingdom Metazoa; phylum Chordata; class Amphibia; order Anura; family Ranidae; genus Glandirana; species Glandirana rugosa. The sequence goes on from BLSH010367513.1 coordinate 321,007, forward strand.
GCCCTGTTGTTTGCCATCCGGGAAGTGCCGCAAGCATCCACGGGCTTCTCGCCCTTTGAGCTAGTGTATGGACGGAGGCCCTGGGGTTTGCTTGATCTAGTGAAAGAAACGTGGGTAAGTAAATCCTCACCACACAAAACCGTAGTTGAACATATCTCCCAAATGCAAGAGAGGGTGGCTAAGGTTATGCCATTAGTGAGGGAACATCTGCAGAAGGCCCAAGAGGCCCAAAGAAGGGTGTACAACTGGTCTGCTAACGCTAGACAGTTTCAGGTCAGAGACCGGGTGGCTGTTCTGATCCACACAGTAGAGAGCAAATTTTTGGACAAATGGTAGGGTCCATTTGAGGTAGTGGAAAAGGTTGTTGAGGTAAACTACCGGGTACACCAACCTGGGAAGAGAAAACCCTATCAAATCTACCATGTCAACTTGTTAAAACCCTGGAGAGACCGCAAACAGGTGTCCACTGTGGTAGGTGTCCATGCAGGGGACCCTGCAGGAGTTGACCTTGTGCACGTTGCTACTACCCTGTCCAAACCACAAACCCAACAGACAAAAGTGTTTCTGCAAAGAAACAGGGAAATGTTTTCAGGGTTGCCGGGTCTCACCAATGTCATCAAGCATGACATTATAACAGAGCCCCATGTCAAGATGCGGTTAAAGCCATATCGCATTCCAGAGGCACATAGAAAGGCAGTATCCGAGGAAGTGAAAAGAATGCTTGAACTGGATGTCATTGAAGAATCGCAGAGCGAGTGGTCAAGTCCAATCGTTTTGGTGCCAAAACCTAATGGCACCCTGCGATTTTGCAATGACTTCAGGAAGCTTAACGAGGTTTCAAAATTTGATGCATATCTGATGCCCCGGGTAGACGAATTGAGAGGTTGGGTCCCGCCCGGTACATCACCACATTGGATTTGACGAAAGGGTACTGGCAGATTCCCCTCACCAAGGAAGCCAGGGAGAAAACCGCTTTTTCCACTCCAGAAGGCCACTTCCAATATAAGAGGATGCCATTTGGCTTACACTCTGCCCCAGCCACATTTCAAAGGTCAATGGATAAAATATTGCGGCCCCATCGATAGTACACCTCGGTCTACCTGGATGATATTGTCATCTTCAGTACCGATTGGGAGTCCCATCTTCCCCGGGTTCAGGCAGTCATTGACTCTTTGAGGAAAGCAGGGTTCACAATAAATCCCGAGAAGTGTGCAGTGAGGATGGAGAAAGCCAAGTATCTAGGATACATTGTGGGTAGGGGGCTAGTGAAACATCAGCTGAATACGGTAGAAGCCATACAAAATTGGCCCATCCCCTAACCAAAAAGCAGGTCAAAGCCTTCCTGGGAATAGTTGGCTACTATCGAAGGTTCATCCCCAACTTTGCCACCATTGCACCACTGACTGACTCAACGAAAGGCAGGAAGTCAGTAATGGTAAAATGGAATATGGAGGCTGAAGAAGCCTTTCAGAGGCTTAAGATGGCATTGTGCCAGCATCCGGTGCTGGTGGCTCCTGACTTTTCGAAAGAGTTTGTGGTGCAGACAGATGCTTCAAGTGAGGGCTTAGGAGCAGTGTTGTCTCAACTGGTCAATGGGGAAGAGCACCCCATAGTTTTTCTCAGTAGGAAACTGACAGCAGCGGAGAGAAACTACGCTGTGGTGGAGCGGGAGTGTCTCGCCATCAAGTGGGTTTTGGACTCCCTGCAATATTTTCTTCTAGGTAGAAAGTTCCGCCTAGTGTCGGACCATACCCCATTGACCTGGATGAGACAAAGCAAGCAGACCAATGCCAGGGTAGCAAGATGGTTTCTTTCCCTTCAGGGGTTTAATTTCATAGTAGAGCACAGACCCGGGAAACAGCATCTAAATGCCGATGCCCTCTCCCGAGTACATTGCATGGTGTCTAATGGTGGCTCCAACACCTCCGCATTGAGGCAGAGGGGGAGGGGGTATGTACAGGACGCCAAGGTTGGGTCCTGGACGGGTGCTATATAGCACCAATATTTGGTTTATGGTCCCTTTAAAGAAAGGGGATAGTGCTCAGGGGGTCACCCGGGAGAGGTGAGAAGTTCTGGGAATAGCAAGATAACAGAAAGGACTGACTCGCAGTCCTCCCTACATTGATAGAGAGGTAGTAGGGACCTGGAATTTTGGAGGCCCTGAAGTGATCTTCTGGTGGGATAGGGCCTCCACCCCTGACTACAGGGAAGCCAGCACACGCGGGGTTAATAGCCTCCAGGAAGCAGCTCTTAAGGAGAGGAAGTGGTGTTAGCTGGTGGTGAGGAGGAGCTGGGAGGAGACACCAGTGTTTGGAGAGCTGCATGTGTTAGGAGAGCTGCACGTGTGCTGGAGGCTGCAAAAACACCTAACAGGGATTGTGCAAAGTCCTGGATTGAAGACCCTTCAACAAACTGTATGTTACTTTTACTTTTATTTTTGTGCTGAAGACAAGCAGGCTTTCTGTTGTTATGTTTCCGTTTCTGAAATGCTGCTGGAAGCCTTATTTTGTTTTTCTTACTGGGAAATAAACACCCTCACTGTTTTAGTTTACCGGCTTTTACACTCAATTCCGTGAAGCTACATCTCCCCAAGTTTACTATATATATATATATATATATATATATATATATATATATATATATACATATAGTTTAGGGTGGGCTTAATTGATAGGGTGTTCCAGGTCCCTTTAGGGTTCTTTTTGATTTTTTAAATATATTATGTATTTTATATTTCATTTACATTGTTTAACACTTTAGATATGCCACCGTATTGTATAATCAAATTTCCAGTCTCTCTAACAGTGAAGAACACTTTTTAAAATTGAAGAATATTTTAGGACATCTTGTGGCTCTACTCCAATCACCCTATTGACTTTTGGTATGCGATTTCTATCGGTCCATATAATGTGTGTGTAGATACACAGTGGATATTGATTATCATGTCCCACCTAGATGGGTCCTTTGTCCGTACATATGTGCATAAAACTGAGGGCAAGTGGACCCAGTGGATACGTTTCACCTATGGTATATATGTATTTATAATAGTGCCAATAGGATACTTATACACACATGTATATATATATATATATATATATATATATATATATATATATATATATATATGTATTTATGTATATATATATATTTATGTGTATATAAACACACAATATCTCACAAAAATGAGCACACCCCTGACATTTTTGGAAATGTTTTAAGTATTGCTATTAAAATTGCTATTAAAACTTCTATGCCTGTACCTAATGTATATTTGTGTATTTTTTATATACAGGTATACAGTATCTCACAAAAGTTAGTACACCCCTCACATTTTTGTAAATACTTTATTATATCTTTTCATGTGACAACACTGAAGAAATTACACTTTGCTACAATGTAAAGTAGTGAGTGTACAGTTTGTATAACAGTGTAAATTTGCTGCCCCCTCAAAATAAATCAACACACAGCCATTAATGTCTAAACCACTGGCAACAAAGTCAGTACACCCCTAAGTGAAAATGTCTAAATTGGGCCCAAAGTGTCAGTATTTTGTGTGGTCACCATTATTTTCCAGCACTGCCTTGACCCTCTTGGGCATGGAGTTCACCAGAGCTTCACAGGTTGCCACTGGAGTCCTCTTGCACTCCTCCATGATGACATCACAAAGCTGGTGGATGTTGGAGACCTTGTGCTCCTCTACCCTCCATTTGAGGATGCCCCAGAGATGCTCAATAGGGTTTAGGTCTGGAGACATGCTTGGCCAGTCCATCACCTTTACCCTCAGCTACTTTAGCAAGGCAGTGTTCATCTTGGAGGTGTTTTTGGGGTCGTTATGTTGGAATACTGCTCTGTGGCCCAGTCTCTGAGGGGAGGGATCATGCTCTGTTTCAGTATGTCACAGTACATGAACTGTAGCTCCCCAGTGCCGGCAGTACTCATGCAGCCCTAGACCATGACACTCCCACCACTATGCTTGACTCTAGGCAAGGCACACTTGTCTTTGTACTCTTCCCCTTGTTGCCGCCACACACGCTTGACACCATCGGAACCAAATAGGTTTATCTTGGTCTCATCAGACCACAGGACATGATTCCAGTAATCCATGTCCTTAGTCTGCTTGTCTTCATCAAACTGTTTGCAGACTTTCTTGTGCATCATCTTTAGAAGAGGCTTCCTTCTGGGACGACAGCCATGCAGACCAATTTGATACAGTGTGCGGCGTATGGTCTGAGCACTGACAGGCTGACCCCCCACCCCTTCAACCTCTGCAGCAATGCTGACAGCACTCATACGTCGATTTCCCAAAGACAACCTCTGGATATGACACTGAGCATGTGCACTCAACTTCTTTGGTAGACCATGGCAAGGCCTGTTCTGAGAGGAACCTGTCCTATTAAACCGCTGTATGGTCTTGGCCACCGTGCTGCAGCTCGGTTTCAGGGTCTTGGCAATCTTCTTATAGCCCAGGCCATCTTTATGTAGAGCAACAATTCTTTTTTTCAGATCCTCAGAGTTTTTGCCATGAGGTGCCATGCTGAACTTCCAGTGACTAGTATGAGAGAGAAAGAGCAATAACACCAAATTTAACACACCTGCTCCCCATTCACACCTGAAACACTAACGAGTCACATGACACCAGGGAGGGAAAATAGCTAATTGGGCCCAATTTGGACATTTTCACCTAGGGGTGTACTCACTTTTATTGCCAGCAGTTTAGACATGAATGGCTGTGTGTTGAGTTATTTTAAGGGGACAGCACATTTACAATGTTATACAAGCTGTACACTCACTACTTTACATTGTAGCAAAGTGTTATTTCTTCAGTGTTGTCACATGAAAAGATATAATAAAATATTTACAAAAATGTGAGGGGTGTACTAACTTTTGTGAGATACTGTATACCTGTATATAAAAAATACACAAATATACATTAGGGACAGGCATAGAAATGTTAATAGTAATACTTTCTCCATCACCAATACTGGCAAAAATATGACTATGTCGCATATGTTCGTACTTGTAGGATCTTGATTTCAATTCATTTTATTGGTCCTTTACTAGTATTAGTAACGGCATGTCTATTGGTGCATTTATTTTGTCTTATTTTATATTATTTTATTTTTTGTCAACAACCATAGGCATTACCAGTTTACCAATAAATTGTATCCCACACATGTCCACGTGCATATACATGTACACACATTTAAATAATCCAAGTCAAATATCTTATAATGATGACTATACGAATTGACATGCTATGGCGATTCAGAGATAATGACAACTGTGCCAGGAGGCTCCAGTGTGCACTGTACATATGTTATTTGAATAAAGACATTTGACACTGCATGGCAGTCGACTGTGTACTTCTCCAAGATTGTAGGGGAGCTGTGACCCTATTCAGAGCGTGTGCGGAGGAGCGGAAGTAGCGGGTGGAATGCATACTCACCCGGACTTCTGTTTTCTATTTGTGCAGCATGCATTCCACTGGGACTAATGTAGCATGAACACTATTTACATACATTCCGGTGGCACAGACAGCTCAGGCACCGATAACAAAGACTCCAGAGCTTAAATAAGGACAAATTGGACATGACACCAACTATCAGCTGTTACATCATTCTGCCCCAACAGGTCTGTTCCAGGTCCTTGCATACCCAGTAGGGTAATTTGTCGAGAAACATCATATTGGTATGTGTGTCCATGTATGTACACAGGAGGCATTGGATCATGGTATAATATTAACAGTATTATTAATAGCATAGTACCATATGGGATTGCATTGTACTGTATTGTATCGTACGTATTATGACAACTTTGGTGATCGCTGATATTTGTAAACACAGCCACTGACACAACAAACAACTCCTCCCTTTGTTCCAGCCCTTTGGGGAGTGGTTTGTGAATGTGGGTGTGTGTCAATGTGGGTGTACCCTTGGAGTAACCTTTGTTTGTGGGTATGCCTATAAGTATAAATGTATGTTGAGTTTGAAGAGACTGGACATATGTTGCTTTGGCTCTGAGGAAGAGGGTTCACCCTCAAACGCATCAGCCATTACACTATACCGTCTGGCCTTTCGGGATCTTGTTCCTACCTTGGACTAAAAGAAACTGTTTAGGGCTGTGGGATATCTGACATGCCTATTTTTACACGGTTTCATGTGAGTATAACCATTGCTGTTTTTATAATATATTAAATTATTTTTTGGTAATGCACAAGGTCGGTGCACCTTTCTTTTCCCTTTATCTTTTTCAGTCCTAAGAGCACCCATTGTTCTAAGGAAGGCAGCAAGACGGGTGACATTCCATATATAGCAGACTGTCCCACACATCTAGAGGCTAAGCACCTGAGCACAGGAAAATATAATTTTTCTTTGGCTTTCAAACTGTTATTTGGGGACTCCAGCGGCTGGGAGCATAGTCCATGTGGATTTCAGTGATACTGCAGGATAGACCTTCAATATGGTATTGTCTTGAGAAGAGCGACAACTAAGACAACTCTTTGGCAAAAGGCTTTTTAACTAGTATCGATGCCTATGAACAGCAACCGAATGGCCTGGATATCTTCGAGAACATTCCGAATGCACGGAATAGAGAGGAAAAGATGGTAACTGCGTTTCATAAACTACTACTGGTATTACTACAGAAGTATTTAGAAGTGAATAGAATTCCTAGAGGACTAAGAATCACCAAGTTGTGCAATTTTTTAGGTGATGACATCAGTGCGGAATGGATTAGGGCCATGTAGGAGTATAATAGGTCATGGCTATCACTCATCATCAAACAAAGGGAAAGGAATATAGCTAACATTAAGACTGACTTTACCAATATTCAGGAGGAATTAGCAGCATACACTGATATAGAGTTATTCAACGCATGGGACACTAAGATTAATGAGCAGATAACTGAGTTTGCGGCCAGTTTGATCGCTAAGAAATCGGGGAAGTTTGAGAGGGATAGACAGGATTATGTTTCAGGATGCAAATTAAACTGGAAAAAGGGGAAGGCATCCATGGAATCTGCTGATCAACATGTTCTACGTGGTGATAATCTATCTGGTATGCTAGAATATGGGACCCAGCAGAGGGAGACTAGACCATTCAATCAGTATCCCCAAAGAAATAATTCCAGAAATATTGGTCGCAGGGGCAAGGTCAAATATAGAAACTGCAATATGAAATCCAAAAAAGGCCATCATGTATGGCCTAAGTCCACCACATTCGACTCTAGTGTCCATGATGATTTCCCCCCACCCATAGGGGAACAGAAGGGTCCACTAGAGAGCGGTGGGAAAGGCCCTTTTATAGGGTTAGCCCAAGGGGGTGTTGAGATCCCAGATTCGAACCAGGGTGTAAGTGCATCTACGCCATTACATCATGACCCTCCACCCTGTGTGCAAGAGACAGATCCAACTACAGCACCATATTCCAACCAGGAGAACCTTGGTAAACATCAGAAGTCTCCACGGGCATCGAGAAGCAATATCCCCTTGGGTTCAACCAAGGAGGGTATAGCTTCAAACACCACAAAACCCATAGACCAGAAGTCTTCTTTTGTGGAAGGCCCGGTGGAAGGCCAGGAGGTGTAGTGGCCAGTAGGCGGTGGATCCACTTGAGTTCATGCTGTAGAAGTAGTTTATTATGGTCTACCCCTCTAGGGTTAACTGGTGGATGTTCAAGAGCCAGGAACCTAACTTTGAGTGTACAGTTACCATGCACTAAGGAGCTGTGTCTGCCCAATGGGAGGTCCGGGTCTTTTTTTATAATACTAGTAAAGTGTTGATATATACGTCGCCAAAATTCAACCTTAGTCTTACCAATGTAAAAAGAGCTGCATTCACATGTCATGAGGTAGATAACCCCTGATGTGTGGCAATTTACTGTTGTGCTGCAAATCTTTCCCCATTGGGAAGGACAACCTCTTTCCGGGTGTACATAAATTTGCAGTACCCACATTTTCCACAGGCAAAAGTGCCCACTGCTGGGGGCTTGGACTTTCTAGTCCTTTTACATTAACTGTGTACCGATTTGTTGTGCAGGGAGGGAGCCTTTCTATAAGTGACAAGGGGATGACCCATAACAAAAGGAGCCAACTTGGGGTCCATTGTTAGGAGATGCCAATACTTAGTGTAAATGTCTCGAATTTCTTGGTGTTGTTGACTAAAGGTAATAATAATTCTAGTAGGGGTACTCTAGGAAATATTTTTTGTGAGAAAAGAAGGTCCTGTCTGCATTTAGATTTTGCTTTATTATATGCTCGTCTAAGACAGGAGTTGGAATAGCCGCGTTCGCGTAGTCTAGTCCTGAGAATTTTTGCTTCTCTTTCAAAAAATGCTTCATTAGAACAATTCCGTCTGGCCCGAATATACTGGCTATAAGTAATAGACTTCTTGAGAGATGAGGGATGAAAACTGGAGGCCTCTAGGATCGTATTACCTGCAGTTATACCATATACATGTTTACTAACAACCAATATACTTTTCACCTTAGAAAAATCTCTTCTCCCAACATATGTATATGTACCTCTGAAGAAGGACTTAGTTATAGTCCGAAACATGTCAGGTCTGCACCAGAGACCCAACGTTGGACCAGTTCCCCTAGTACCTCAGTGGGGATTGCGCCCTCCCTTTGGCTCACATGGCTGTTGGGTATTTATATATGCACATGTTCTGTGAATCAGTACTCTATGTTGAATGTATCCATGTAGTACCTTGTGGTTACTGATTTTTTTGTATGCTTCTTTCTCAATTTGTATGAAATAACTTTTCATCCTCTATATGTATTAATAAAATATTTTATACTATACCAATTGTGTCTGTAAAAATCCATAAACGGGGTAACCGGTGCTTGTACAGCACCAATTTTTTCTTTTCTCATATTTATATTACGGATTGGGCTCATTTGGTAGTTTTTGCTCTCAAACATCCCTCACCAGATTTTATCTCTCTTTTGCATAATTTAAAGATGAATGGTGGTCACTACACTCACACTGACTATCTCTAAATTCACACAAAACTAATATTAGTCATCATGACAGCGTTCAATCATGGCTCTGACAGTACTCTGTGTCCTGATTGGGCGAAGCTTTCATTGCTTCGGCCAATCAGGGTTTTCAATGCACTGTGCGGTGGCGCATTGCATTGTGGTCGTTCGGAGGGCTGAACAATTGATTGAACGCCCTGATAATTCAGTTGTTCAGAGAATGGGCGAACAGCCAATGCTCGGGCCAAACTGTTCACCCTTCCCTAATCACAGCAAAGACTTTAGAGTCAGGTTTCAGTCAGCATCTAACAGTTTACATTGTTTGCATTACATTTGAATATTAATTTCTTAACAGTGAAGGGGGGGGGGGGCTTACTTGCAATACTTTTATTGCTTATTCGGAAATTGTAAGCATTCAGGTTAACTTTATAATCAAGTTCCACTTTAACCCCTTCCCATTGCCTCTGGGTGGCCTTTTAAGTGGGTCTTAAAGGATAACTAAACCCAAGAACAAAAACCTAATATATTGCAATGATTCAATCCAAAGAGTTGTGACGGCACTCAATAGAAATGAAGCAAGGCCAGGTCAGCAACAAGTCTCATCTACAAGGTACAGAGTCAGACCCTAGAAGTGAGGCCGGGAACAGGCAGGGTCATACACAGGCTGACAGAGTAGTATAGAATTGTCAGGCAAAGAGGGTAATCTAGGAAACAGGCAGAGGTCAAAGTCCAGAAGTTTAGTAACTTATATCACACGCCCAAGGAAACAAATCCAACAAACGGGCATAGCCCACAGGAAGGACTGCCATTTAAGCTGAACTCGTTGTGGATTGATTGCAGCTGGAAGGTAGGTGGGGCTAGAAAATAGTAGGCGCAGAGGCACTATGGAAGGCGTATACTGCATGACTCAGGTCCCCCTATGGCAGACGGAACAGAGCCGCAGCCCAAGGACAGCAGGATCCAGGTTCAATACCAGGCACATGACAGCTCCATCGCATACGTATTTATATGTGCTGCAAATTCCACTGGCAAAAATGCATCCAGCCATGATAACTGCAGGAAATCGCTGGCTGAGCAAACTGTGGTGAATACCAACAACCTATCATTGCATTATATGGGCTCAGCGGCTACATCTTTTTGCATATACTGTATATCATTTCTAGCCATAGGATTCACAGATTCTTGCCACTGGAATTTGCAGTGTGTGTAAATGTCCAAGTGAATGCATCCCAATGGTTCATTTTGCACATTGTCCTAGCACCTCTTTAATGAAGAACCCTGTGTTTTATCACCATGCTTCAGGCTGGAAAAAGAAAAACATTTTTTAATAAAATAAGAATTATTCAGATGCTAAGAACTAAATTGGATTTACCGAAGCTGAGCATTTTTGGCTCCATATCTATCATTTCATCAAGAGAGCAGTCTGAAAATCAACAAGCATAACTATATATTTGTAGAGATTATTGTGATTGTATATTCACAGCTTACATGAAATCAAGCTGTTTATATGTTTTCAAATCATTAAACAGTAGACTGAACAGTCATTTGTGTTTAATTGTTTGGAGAGCACATTTTGTTCTTGCTTCTAAAACACTGTAGGCGTAACAAGTATCTGCAGTAATATATAGGTATCACAATTTACTTTTCCCTAGCCCATAACCCAGTTATCCTCTGTTGAAGTAGCAGACAGCTGTAGCAATAAGTCATGCAATGATATGCATTTAAGTTGATTTATATTGTCATTAACCAAACATTTATTGAAGGCATTCCAGTCTAGATTGGTAAAAATGTTTAAAAAAGCTTGAGCGTTTAAAGTTTAATAGCCTGTGTTCCGTTTTTCATGCTGGGACATATAAACTAGAACTCTGCTCTAAATGAAATCTTTCAAATAGTTAGAGTTGTTGAGATCATTGAATATATTCTTTCACCAATTTTGTCCCAGTTCCCCAAGCTGGGAGGGTTACTAGTATTCACATTTTCAGATCTTCCCATAATAAATTGTTGCGCATGCGCACCCTCAATTGGAGCCCTTTAGAAGTGTGCTGTGTTTATGGTTGCCAACCATCTGGTTTTAAAAAGTAATGACTGTTTCATATAACCACTGTACAGTCTTTTAATTGCCATACAGCAACCCAGCCTCCTCTCCTGCATGAATGAAGCCTGTAGGCTTTATTCATAGATATATTTTAACATTAACCTTACAATGGATTTTCATTATTACTTTTATGCTAATAAAGACTTTGTTTTGCACATAATTTTGTTTTGCTGGAACTCCCTACCCCAGTATAGTTGATTAGCTCCTATCCTGTCTGCCTCTTGGCGATCCTTGAAAACCCATTTATTCAGGGAAGCCCACCTCACCTCCATCTATATAACTGTACTTTGGCCACCTCCATTAGATGATCCGATGATCCCCTGCAGCTAATACATTTTGTGCCACCTCCCCATCCCTTTAGATTGTAAGCTCCATGAGTTCCTATTCCTTCTGTATCGAACTGTATTGTAATTGTACTGTCTTCCTTTATATTGTAATGCACTACAGAAACTGTTGGTGCTTAAAAAATCCTGTATAATAACAACAATAATAATATTTTTAATTTAATAAATAAAAAAAAAATGAAAGTTGTTCCTACTTAATTCCTTAACCTTGTCCACTGTAGCAAATTTTCTTTCGTCTTTCTACCATCAGTAACATTTAGGCTCCATGCACACTGTAGCTGATAAACATCCATTTTTGGGTGTTTGAGCATTTTTTTTAACAGCCCATAAATGCCCCTCTATGTTATCCTATGTGTCCATGCACACATGGACATTTAATGTCATTTATCAGCAGTGTCGTTTATGGGCTGTTATCTAAACGCCCTAAAATTGCGTTCAAGAGTCATTTTTCTGACCACAAAAAATGCTGGAAGTTTAAAAACTCGAATAAACGCTCATAAACGCTCAAAAACGTTGCTCACCAGTGTTTTTGGTCATTTTGGATCCATTGAAAAACAAACAAAAAAAAAAAACGCTTCTAGACGCCGGTTTCTAGCTGTCAAAAAATTGTTCAGGGGAGGTTCAAAAAGTGTCCAGTGTGCATGTAGCCTTAATGAATGGGACAAGTAATGAATGGGACAAGCTGTGCCCTAACAATGAGAGGATGAGGAATTATAGGCTAGTTTACTTCTCAGATGGATGAAAAACTTTGGCAGTTATTTAAAAAAGCATAGCTCTGGTTTATTGTGCCCTTACTTAACAAATCACAATGGTTTAACCATGACTACTTTAGATAAGACAGTCCTACTCTTCACCATGTTGCACTATGTGCGCTTTAACACATTGCCCCTTTTAGTTACTTTAGTTGTGTCTTCCACATGTGCATGGCTGTTGGAGGCATGAGGACTTCATTGACAGTTTTGGGGTAAAGGCTTCATTGAGGTTTGTTACTCCATTTCCAAAATTTACTCTCACTTCTTTTCCCAGGGACTGGGCGACGGGAAGAAAAAGAAAATGTCCCCAAAAGGGGACAAAGACATCAATAAAAGGTCCAAACCTTTACCACTCTATCCAAACTAAAATAAAAATATGTTTTAGCTGGAACAGGAATTTAAAGCTGTATTAAATTCAAAAAACAAAAAATATTGTTTTTCATCTTACCAATTCTTAGCATTTGTTTAAATGTTTTTGCTTTTTTTCTTTGTTTTCACCGGTTGGTCTTTCCAGAAGGTCTGAATGTTTTTCAACAGGCCAAGCTGTGCAGAAAAATTTAGAGGGTTGTGACAAACCATTTAACACTGGCAGGGGTGCTTATAATGGTTAGGGCTGATGTCCAAGGGTGGCTCCATTGGTCCTCCATTAAGTGTGGGAACACTCTATGACAGTTACGAGTATGTTACTGGCCAGATCACCGTGAGAAAATAAAGGGAAAAAGCCTAAAAAGCTAGTGCAGCCACCACATTTAATGCTTGGTAAGCTGCAATATATGACATTTTTGTTTTTGTGGTTAATACCACCTTAATGTATGCAATGGCTACTGAAGGACATGCATACCTATCCAGGACTGCATGTATTGAACAGCGCAATCTACAGCATCCTTAAGGGAGAAAATCAGTGCATGAAAAGCAATTGCAGCTAAATGCTACTTTTATGTTTCATGCCCACCCACAGAATAACAAAGTCTCAGAATATTGTAGATATGTACGTATAGAATTAGATAAGGAAGTAAATAATAAGCATCTCTGCATGATCTGCCTATTTAAATATATGTTTTATGTTGTTGGTTCTTTTCTTCTTAGAACATTAGATCATGCTTCTACTACTTTCTGTCACTTTGGTGACATTCATTATTAGCTACCTATACTTTTATATATATTATTCATGAAAATAATAGCCTACTGTAACTTTCACACTCATCAAGCATAGTCGTTAAAAGACATTTTTAGACTAACTTAATTTTATCTTATCACAGGAACATTTAATTATGCTTTACAGCAGACAAATAAGGCTTAAAGTATTAATAAAATCCTTTATCAACTGCTGCCTTATAAAAATATTATTGGTTAACCTGAATTGATTGAACATTTGGAAATAGTCTGTTGAGTGTTTGCAGTAGCTTTTAGCAGAATATCTATTAATCTGAGGACTGTAAAAAAAATCCTGTTGTTGGTTGTGAAAAACGATATGAAATATTATAGCTCCATAAAAGCAGCCAGGTATAAGGGGCTGCGGGAGGCTGGGCAATAACGTGATAGTCAACATAGTCCTGGCTATCAATAACGCAATGTAATCATAATGTCAGTGCTAACATGATGAATAAATGGCTTTCTTGACAGCTACTTCTGTATTTCTTGTTAGATAGAATTAATGTCCACCTAGAAATAAATACGTTTCTTAAAGAAGACAAGTCAAAAAAAAGGTTAAAAGAGCTTCTATAACCTTGGGGAGCCATTTAAAACCCACTGTAGCACTAAAAGCACCAAGAACAAACTTTAAGAAAGCCACAGTCACAGCATACACTATCAATTTATGACATATGGACTGTAATAGCAATACCATAATAGTTACATTTGACAGTTCAATATAAACTTACTTGAAAAATCTTTGTTCATGTTGTGAGTGCTGCCTGTACTGCTGCCATCTCTTTCTACAACTTCCTGGATTCAGCTTCTCCTCTGCTGCTTACTTTCACTTGCACTACTGTAATTCCTGTACTGAATCTCCTTCCTAAAACTTTTTATATTTCAGAAGGCAGGTGTAGCCAGGAGCTGGCAAGTGTTTCCTGCATATTCAGGAGACACTCTGCAGTGTTTCCAAAGTGAGACTGTTTCCTCCTAGTGCCCAGCCTGGACTCTATGTCATCACATCCTGAAATCAGGGTCAAGGAAAGCTAAGAATGAAGCAAAGCATCTTGGGACGTGTAGTCCAAGGAGTCAAGTTCTATATTCAGTTGTTATGGACTACAAATCCCAGCCAGCTGGGGAAGTGGAACAGAATGCACCGAGAGGTAATAAAAAACCTGTGTGGGACAAAATCGCTCTCTTGGGACCATGACCTGGATCTGCAAGCAGTGACTCAGTGTCATAAAGTGCTGTGGACAAGTTGCAGTCTGTGCAACAAGAAAAGCGAGATTAATTGTGAGCGGGTGCAGGAGCATCCACTGCCAGACACTTCTGGTCCTCCAGTGGCAGCCAGGAGGCCACTCTCATCACATCCACTGAGATCCAGCTGGGCTGCTGTGCGACACAGGGTCGAGCACTGTCCCTTGAGCCAGACTCTACAGAAGCCTGCTGTGGAGCCCTCAATACTGAAAGTCACTGCGATTGGTGAGCAGGCACCTGCCCATCTTCCTATAACATGGGTCACTGCATGCAGACACCGTTGTCTAAACTTGTAGGACAAGTTTGTGCCACAATTACACTTTGCTGAGCAGTGACAGTGTTCACCCTGCTTCTCAGGACACCACAAGCATACTTTACATCACCCTGCTTGTTAGGACACTTCAAGCACACAATTAAAGAGCTTTCATGTGATCTGATTTATTATTATACTATTATATTTTTTTCATGCTAATAAAATATGTCAATTTTTTACATAGTTATACTTCATTTCCTCAAATAATGTCCCAACCTCTTTTTTGTGTTATAGAAAGGGATGGAGGCACATTTCAGTATGTGCCTCATTTAAAGTCCCAAGTCCCACAACCCCTTCCCAATTTTAATGTTTAAAAAGGGATGGAGGTTATTGACCTACATAAGTGTAACCAATTTGCTATGGATGTTTTGCAAGAGTCCTATGCAACATAAATGAGTTTGGTTTATACATACTGCTTAATTTGTACCACCCTTGGATCACTCCAGTATGGCCCCCTGCATCTTGGCAGCAGCTCCCATCACGTGACTAGTTCGATCTGTTTTGCTGGGGCTGTTTGTTTGTCCTATGTCCAGGAGCTGCGATGCACCCCGAGCGCCCTCACTTTTTTCCCCTTCCATCCGCCCCGGTTGTGGGCGGGAGTGATTGGGCAGATGCTTCTCGCGGTGCATCGCGCGCCACGCACTGTGCCCCGACCGTGACGTCAATTAGGGGCATCAGGGCGGGAGCACATGTTGTTCTATCGGAGTAGACTCAATGGGGAGGGTTTGTCGTTAGATACGGTCGGTAGAGCCCATCTGCAATGCGACTCCTCCCCGCCACTGTCTAGCGAGCATGACAATGGTGTGGAGTTGTGGTTACAGGGCGTATATAAGACACCTCCCTCTCACACATTTTCCTTTAAATGTTTTTGGACACGCCACA
Source organism: Glandirana rugosa (assembly GCA_018402905.1). Classification (NCBI taxonomy): domain Eukaryota; kingdom Metazoa; phylum Chordata; class Amphibia; order Anura; family Ranidae; genus Glandirana; species Glandirana rugosa. The sequence continues at coordinate 336,759 of BLSH010367513.1, forward strand.
CTAGACATGGTGATCATGTCTACATCTAGACACATGAGGTAAATGACTTTGGGAGTACATTATTGTCCTCCTAGGTGTTCTTTTTTTTCCCCAGGGCTGTGTTTCTTTGGGTTATCAGAAGTTGGTTTTTCAAATATATTTTTCTATTTAATGTTTTTTTTTGTCTTTTTATCATTAGCACCATGTATTTTTCATACACACACTTCATTTTTTACAGACCTTTTGGAGGTCCCTATCCCTTACATCCACTACGTCACACTTGGATATCCCACTCTCTCCCTGGAACACTGTGTGTGCACCTTGTCTACACACACCTGCATTACCTCAGCTCCCGGTTGGATAATACTCTCAAGCCATTGCTCTACAGCACTGCTTGTCACTTGGTTTGAGCCTTACACACTCCCTTGAATTCTCCCCGAGTAAGTGAGCAATCATGAAATGCGTCAACGTATAGGATGCACTTATGGGTTTTATACCAGGATCCAGGCACATAGGATGTACTTATGGCCACATACCAGGACCTTTTCACTTACAATTGACCATGACCAATTTTTATTCCTCTTATTAGTGCTGTAACTATCAATCAATGTGTTCCTGTTCTTGCAATGTACTGTCCGGTTGCAGGCCTATGCATGTATTCAATATGGGTGTGACATAGATTTATATGTATGATATTGATCCTGTATAAGTTGACACACTATGCTTTATGAATGTACTGTATATATGAAATGATTGCCATACTATTTACAATCATGTAATTTGATTTATTATTATACTATTATATTTTTATCATACTAATAAAATATGTCACTTTCTTACTTAGTTATAGGTCATTTCCTCATATAAAGTCGCAGCCTTTTTTTACCACCATTAAAGAGCTAGCTGAAGACGCAAGGCCTCCCTTTCTTCTGCCTCCCCCCCACAAGGGATAAAAACCATGTGCGCCATAAGGGCCCATACTTTCACCCAGGACTCTACTTAAAATGTTAGTAAAACAGAAAAAAAAGTCTGTAAGACAATGGCATAATGTGCTAGTATGCATCGCATATGAAATACCTACCTTAGAACAAAGCCCCCGCAGCAGCGCCTAGTCACTGCTGAAGGGGTTGACATGTTCCCCCAGCATTTCATCCGGGTTTGCGGGCTCCGATGCTGTAAGTGGTTGAAGCTGTGGTGACGTCACCCCCACGCCTGTGTGTAGGAGCCCTCGGTTCTGGCAAGAAGCTCTGAAGTTCTGGCACGATACGCTGGACCTCCAGAGCGCATGGGCAACTGACGTTGGTAGACATTTCCTTTCACTTTCTGTTGCTTCTCTGGGGCAGAAAGAAATTAAATGCCCCCAATGGGACAGCAAAAATAAACTGATAAGGGTTTTAACCATTCAATATTCTAGCCAAAACTACTTTACTCTAATGACTTTACTAACTGCATGCTGTAAATAGTGACACATGTTTCTGATTTGGCCAAAATCTTGGCTAATTACAAACTCACACTCTATATAAAGGTGTAGCTGCCCCCCCCCCCTTTAAATACTGTCAATACAATCCAATAAATCAGGCTATATCAATAATATAAAGTGCAAAGAGCCCACAATCTCAAATATTAATCAATGCAATCCAATGTGTACTCCTTAATGTTCATATAACATTGCTTTTTTATCTTCAATCCGCGCTTAACATGCGTTTCACCACCAACTGAAATGTACTTATCCTCCACCATGCAAAATGCTCACTCACCATATCACCATATATAAAAAGCTTTGTTACTAAACCCACAACAGTAAAATCAGTCTGTATATTGTGGCATTATAAATGGCGAGGTGATCGATGGACGTTATGTTTCACCTCCCATGCGTTCATTTGCAGGAAACTAGGGTGGAGTCCGGTCCGGGTTTTACCAGCCACCTTGGCAGGGTTGGTTCCAGACCAGATTTTACGATCCACTCGTATCCACCAACAGGTGGTATAAAGGAACCAGGTCTGGATCAGAAGATTGCTCTTGACCTGGACTCAGGAAGCCAAAGCATGAGAGAGCTGTTCAACTGAACTTTGCTTTGTGCCTGAAACAAAAAGGTTTGCATTATCTTTGTTTTGTGGGTGACTGGGAAAAGCCCTTCACCTCTGAGTAAGGAAAACTGTATATGTTTAGTTAGTGCCTTGATGGCAAGGATTTATTTTCTGTTTTGTTTATTTGATTTTACATGCAACCTTGTAATTAAACCTGGCTACAAGTCATATTTTAAGAAAACCTGCCGTTTGGACTACCTTTTTCCAGGGAAGGTGATCCCCATTGAGCTAACCCCCACAATATGCAGTAAAGCATGCTTGTTATACACACTGTGGAACCTAAGGGGTTAATCTTCTGCATTGTATATAAAGGCTGTGTGATCCTGTCTACTCTGATCTTCCTCTTCTTCCACTGGCTCCAACGCATCTATTGATAGAATAGAGCATTAGGAGTCAGGCTGCACATGCTCAATTTGGTGTGTGTTGATAGAGAGTTTTATTACTTTCTTGGGAGAGTGCATGTGATCAGCACAGGGCTAATCAGCACTGTCCAGGTGGGGGGGGTCAGGGGAGAATGAAAACTCCTCCTACAAGCTTAAGCAGACACTGATACAAGTCACAACACTGCTATATACTGCTGATGAAAAATGTATTTAGCAGTTTATATTTACTAAAACTATTGCATGTCCATGTTCTGAGTACTGTGGGAGACCAGATATAGTGAATGCAGGTTCTGGGTTTCGTAACACTTTAATCTCCTCCGCTCTCTCCAATTCTCAAGGGATAACATGTTTAGTGGGATAATGCACCTTTGTCATTCACTTATGCAATTAAATAAGTCCATCATTGCGCAACATGTTTATTAAAATTAAAATCCACTGCCAAATGTAAAATGCTTTACTCGCACATTGATGTGCCGTTTCCACGTAATAGGGTGATTTGTACAATAGGGAACTCTTAACCTCTCTCGCCTCCTCTAATTTCACAATGCTTTGGGTCTTGGACGTAAGTGATATAGACCAGAGGGTGTCATGAGTCTTGTACCTGTACGTTATCAAAATCATTTATATTTGACGATTTATGTAAAAAGTAGTCGTCATATATCGTCACAACACTGAACATAG
>BLSH010367513.1:352731-365804 GCA_018402905.1 Glandirana rugosa
ACCCCCCCCCCCCCCCCAGCAAAAAAAATAAAAGTCAGCAGCTACACATACTGCAGCTGCTGACTTTTAATATTAGGACAGCTACCTGTCCTGGAATTCAGTGATGTCTGTACCCGATGTTTCCTTTTATCTCTTGGGGTTTTTTGCCACCATTCGTAGTAAGGGAACCCAGCAGTGAAGCCTTGCGAATTCACAGCAGGAAGCACGCTGCACTTTCTAAATAGCCCGGCGGTGGGGGAAGGAGGAGGGGGGCCAAACTTCTGAGTGATCATGCTGTGGTGCGATCTTGCGGAAGTGGGGACAGGTACCTGTCAAAAACAGGTACCCGCTCCCCCACGAAAGGTGCCAAATGTGGCACCGAAGGGCGGGAGGAGTCAGATAAGTAGAGCTTCCACTTTTGGGTGGAACTCCACTTTAAGTAGGTATAGCTATTAATTTAGGAACTTCTGAATATACTGTAGTTTGTAATGTTTTTACGGTTCAACAAGTGTGTGTCATCTATGGCTTGCGTGTGCTATGGTGGTTTAAGCATGTCATATGACAGAAAAATTGGTTTGACTGGAATGTTTTTTTTACTGACTCACATTATTTGATGTCCCTGGAACAGACCAAAAATGTTATTCTTAACCTTGATGTGCTTATTAATAGCAGTATTCAGTAACCAGTCCTAATCCAAGGATTAGTAGGCTATTGCCAACTGAATGAAGCACTTGCCAAAGTTCCTGCAGATGTAGATGACCCTTTTTTTTTTCTTGGAAAGCCATCCATTCTCTTATAGCTTCATACTTCTGTTAAAATGATATTCTTCTTTATTTCTTCTTTTTAGGGCCCATTTTTATTTTTGTGGTGCACTAACAAGCATTATGCTGCAGCTAACGCATCAAAACCTCCCAAAAATCAGATTACATAGTTGGTAAGATTGAATAAAGACAACAGTCCATCCAGTTCAACCTGTGTAGGTGTGTGTGTGTGTAGAAAAATAATTTCCCATATCCCTGTATATTGTTTCCGTTAAGATGCCCATCCAAGTGTCTTGTGTGTCACAACTTTGTAATACAATGCACTATGATGCCTTGAGGTGTTCATACATCTCAATTATTTCTGCTTTCTATGGCAAATTCTCAGAAAAATATGTCTTTCATTACCAACAGTTTTTCAGGATATGTTATAGCTGAGTCATATTTCTGTAGCTGCAGAAACATTCTTTGGAATCTTGCAGGAGCTTGTCACAGAAGAGTTGACAGCGGCATAGCGCCCTGGCACTTTAGTATGGGTTGATTTTTTTTTTTTTGCTGCAAACACGATCACTTTTTCTGTGTGTTCATACATTTGTTCAGAACCTGATAATGCACTTACTGATACAAACCAAGCAAAATATAGATGTGTGCAACCTTGTAATTTCTTCAAAACACAAATGATAACATAGTCCTCTTTCCTTATTGGTCTTCACCATAGATATTCTGTTCAGCACTGTACAAAATTAATCTTTAATAAACCATCATGGCATTTTGTTCTAGAAGCCATGCACTTTTCCTTTTGCATTTTCACACACTGTTGGCATGAACAGGCATGTTCAGTTGAGTCTGCAAGACTTGTTTTATATACAGTATGCAGTATATTTTGCATACCTCCCAACTTTGTGAGATGGGGACTATTAGCAAAAGTATGTAGGCATAGGACACACCCCCTGCCATGCCTTAAAGGAGAATTATACAAAAAAAAATGTGCTTATTTTTACCTCTACTATTCATTTATACTGGCTATTGAAATTTACAAATGCAGCCATTTAGAAATTGGATGAAAGGTTTACCACTGTAAAATACTTTTTGATAGATAAATAGTGCATGCTATATAGATCAGACCAAAGTGAGGGATGAATGAGGAGGAAGAAGGGACAGAGGCACTTTATACCAAATGAGGGACAGTCCCTCGCAATCAAGGACAGTTGGGAGCTATGTATGTGCTTACTGCGGGTTCTTTACTTTGCATATTTGCAGATACTTTACTTTATTTACATGTTGCAATGGACTTTCTGGTGTACCAACACTCTTAGCTTTAATGTTTCTTGTTAGGGAACTCTTTGATTGTGCAGACTGGCACAGTTCTATCCAATATTATATTGGGGTCACTGCTGCTTTCTTTATAAAGAAGGGCATTTCATCTCTAAGAATGGCATTCATAGTGTTTTTAAACTAACAATCTTTAGCTTTCAGTTCCATCAAAAATGTTTCTGTACCAAGCATTTAGTGTTAACAAAACTTGTATCTCAAAGTTTTTTTTCTGTTAACACATATTTCACAGTGGGTGCTTATAAATTCTAACATACTCTGTTCTCAGAATTATAAAACTTCAAGGCTTCTTCAAAAGGTGTACAATAAAATGGCTGCTTCAAATATAGCACTTGTTTTTGTCCTGTAGCTTTCAATGACTTGGAAAAATGTTTCAAAGTCTTTTAGATTTGCTTTTTCTATGTCCTCCTTTAAAATTTGCTGTCAACAGGCCATTTATAAACGACCTGGAACATAAGTGGTGAACACAAGCTCAGCAGCAGTCATGAGCTTGGTACCATTTTTTTAGCCAGCTCCTGGATTTTTAGCAATAGTGATCTGAGTAGCATCACTTTGATGATAATGTGAAGGTGAGTATTATGTTGTTTGTGTGAACTAAAATTCATTTTAGTGCATTTTTTCCTAAAAACATAGATTTGATAAACAGTTGCCCAAATATAGTCATGTAAAAAATTGCAACTGTCACTAGTTCTTTCTAGAGGGGTTCTGCTTTCTGAAAACATTCTCTAGCCTAGCATAAAAAAATGCAGATTTTATCATGGGTGCAAAAAAATAAAAAATTGTGTAGCGCCCTCTGCCATAGGTAGGTACTTAGAGAGAGAGATTGTTGTGTTAGGTGAGGTAAATTTAGTCAGGCGTCAGGCCTGATTGTTTTGATTCTGGGCAGGGGAGTGGCCCAGGGAGAACTGGTGACTGCAGGTAGTGACAGTCCTTCTTAAACACTCCTTTCAGGCTCAGAATGTTCTGAAAGAAAGGGTGGGGAAAAGGATGTGGAACTACCTGAGATATCTTAGGGAGCCCTGACCAATCCCCAACCTGGATTGGCAGGGGGCAGACCTCCTTAAATACCTTGGGTCAACCCAGTCTGGGAGGAGAGTTCGGGTGGAAGAGCTGGAGATGGAATAGTGTTGAGGCCTAGAGGAGGGAGCTCTAAGTCTGGGGAGGGGGGGATGTGACCTCGGCCTAGATGAGCTAAGGTGAAGCCAGGAGGAGTGAGATCCTGGGGGAGAGGCACAAGGCAGAGCGGAAAGGACAGTGGGAGAGAGCACTTCAGGGGAGGAACTACAAGTGACAAGTGTCGGTGAGTGACGCATGCCCTGGGAAGCTGGAGGAGGCATGTTGGAGCAGATTGGGGTGAGAGACAGTCTGGGAAGGATGCAAGAGCCAGATTGGGACTGTGGCGTAATGGTGGCAGTGGAGGAGACCATTGCAGATGGAAGGGCTGGCAGGGCCTGGAAGAGGATGGGCTGGGAACAGTAGTCCATCATACTAGCTAACACACATGTACTTTGCTACACTTAAGGGGCCCAGGGTCCCTGCCTGTAATGGGTGGTCTGTAGGTCATGCTAAAACTACAGCAGGCCTCACCATGTGCTAGCTACACCGGAACCAAGTTTGTGCTGAAGAGAGGAACAAGGAGTAATTGTGCAGCAAGTGTTTGTGCTGAAGAGAGGAACAAGGAGTAAACCATGCAGCAAGTGATTGTGCTGGAGTGAAGGAGATGAAGTGTATATACTGTGTTGTATATAGTGATCCCATTAAAGAACTGTTGATCCGTGGGCATCCCATAATCATCCCTACCCTAACCAAGTTCAATCCCCTAATAAAAACACCAGACTCTGCTCTAGTCCAATCCAACTGAACGTATGCGTCGTGAAACATAGCGTACATCTATCACTTCACCTCGCATACCATCACATATCCCTCCCCCCTCTGCTCAAGCCCCTGGGATTGAGCAGCTGTCCCAACCATACAGTGGACCCAGGAAAGAGCATCTGTATTGATTTGGAGCTTTCCTGTCCTATGCTCTAATGTGAACTTAAATGACTGTAGAGCCAGGAACCACCTTATCGCCTGACTATTCTTTTCCCTGTTGTCACACATCCACTTCAGGGGGGCATGGTCGGTGACTAGCCAGAACATTCTCCCCAACAGAGAATACTTCTAAGGCCCATTTGATAGCTAAGCACTCTTTTTCAACAATGGCATAATTTCTCTCATGCCTGTTGAATTTTCTGCTTAGGTAGACAACCGAGTGCCCCTCACCGTCTCTGATCTGGAAAAGTACAGCACCTAGTCCCACATCAGAGGCGTTGGTCTGCACGACAAATTTCCTTGAGAAATCCAGGGTCACAAGCACAGGTTGTGCACAAAGAGCTTGCTTCAACCTCTGGAATGCCTTTTCAGCCTCAAAATTCCCACTTCACCATGACTGACCCTCTACCTTTCGTCAAATTTGTTAGAGGGACGGTAATGGTGGCAAAGTCGGATATGAACCGCCTGTAGTACCCCGTGATCCCCAGGAAGACATGCATTTGCTTTTTAGTTAGCGGTTGGAGCCATTTTTGGATTGTCTCAATTTTATTGGCTGAACTAGTCCGCGACCAATAATGTGGCTAAGGTATTTGGCCTCCTCTAATCCTAAGGCACATTTATTTGGGTTGGCCATGTGTCCCGCTCTCCAAAGGGAATCCACTACAGCTTGTTCCCGGGGCAAATGAGACTCCCAAGCGGGGCTGTGGATGAGAACGTCATCCAAATAGGCTGCTGCATAGGGGCGATGTGGTCTTAGTGTTTTGTCCATCATTCTCTGGAATAATGCATCCGCTTGTGCTGAAACGACCCTTAGGGGTAGAAAGGCAGTCTTCTCCTTTGCTGACTATGTTAGGTGTATCTGCCAATAGCCCTTAGTTAGGTCTAGGGTTGTTATGTACCGGGCACCTCCCAACCGGTCTATAAGTACGTAAACCAGAGGCATCGGGTATGCATCAAGCTTGGACACGCTATTCAACTTCCTAAAGTCATTACAGAACCTTATAGTGCCATCGGGCTTTGGGACCAGCACTATGGGGCTTGACTAGTCACTGTGGGACTCCTTTATCACGTCCAACTCTAACATAGTTTTGATTTCTTTCGCCACCACCTAGCCTCAGGGATTCTATAGGGCTTCACATTTATGTGAACACCTGGTTCCTTAATTAAGTCATGCTGGATCAATGAGGTCAATTTGGATAAACGGGAGAAAAAGTCTCTATTTTTACTCACAGACTCTTTAACATAATTTTGTTGCGATACGGACAAGGACTCAGTTATGGGGAGGTCAGGTGTCACTGGTACCCTGTCCTTTTGAGGAGGGGACACGGTCAGTAAAGTCTCTCTGTCCTTCTATGGTTTTAAGAGATTAACATGATAAATTTGCTCAGGTTTTCTTTTCCCTGGCTGGTAAACTTTGTAGTTTTCCTCCCCTACTCTTTCCCTAACCTCAAAGGGACCCTGCCACTTGGCCAGGAATTTACTTTTAACAGCGGGGACCAGTACCAGGACTCTGTCCCCGGGGTTGGAAGTTTGGGGCTTGGCACCCAGATTATAAACCCTCCTCTGGGCTTCCTGGGCTCACTTCATATGTTCCCATAAAAGGGGTAGGACAGCTGAGATTCGATCCTGCATCAAGGAGATATGCTCTAGGACGCTTCTATACGGGGTGGCCTCTCTTTCCCACATTTCTTTTGTGACATCTAACAGTCCCCTGGGATGTCTACCATATATGAGTTCATGGAACATCTCATATGGCAAACATGAGATATGGCAGCAAAAAATCCCAATTTCTCCCATCTTTGTCAACCACCTTTTTCAGCAGGCTTTTATTAAATCTCTCCACAAGGCCATCCATTTGGGGGTGGTAGACAGAGGTACAGAGATTAGAGATTTTGTATAACTTGCACAGTTCCTTAGTAACTCTGGACATAAATGGGGTGCCCTGATCCGTTAGGACCTCTTTTGGGATCCCAACACGACTAAATACCTGGACCAATTCCTTGGGGATAGTCTTAGCGGAGGTATTCCTCAAGGAGATGGCTTCAGGATAGCGTGTTGCACAGTCGAACATTACCAGAATGTGCTGGTGGCCCCGAGCAGACTTTACTACCGGCCCCACCAGATCAATGGCAATTCTCTCAAAAGGCACCTCAATTATGGGGAGTGGGACAAGCGGACTGTGGGGCGATGGTGCAGACATTTGACACTCGGGGCATGATTCACAGTATTCCCTGACATCTGCAAATATCCCAGGCCAGAAGAATCTCTGGGTTATTCTCCCCCTGGTCTTCTCCATACTCAGATATCCCCCCATTATATGACCATGGGCCAAGTCTAGCATCACCCTGCTATATGGCTTGGGAACCACTAGCTGTTCTACCTCGTCCTCACTGTGTTTTACCACCTGATACAACAAATGTTTTTTAATAGCTATGTAAGGAAAAGACAACTCCCAATTAGGATCCGCAGGTTCTCCATCCATCTTAATGTTTTCTCTGGCTCTAATGACATCTCAGAATTGCTCTGTACAAAAATCCTCTGTCCTGACTTCTAAGTCAGGTCCCACATTCTGTCTACACTCACTGTTAGAGTCAGAGATGTTCTCTTGTTCGTTAACCTCAAGCTGGGAGCTATCTTCAAGCTCCTCCAGCTCCCCAGCCATTACAGGAAAAGGAAGAGGGTCTCATTCTTCCTCGGTCCTGCCAACAGTCTCCCCTTCCATTTGGTAAAAAGGGTCTGGTGAGAGTTTCCGTGCTTCCCCAGCAGGGGGAGCTCTATCCTCCAGACTCCCCGTGCCTTCCCATAACCTCCAAAAATGGGGAAAATCTCTCCCCACTAGGGCTTCATGAAGCAGTGAAGGTACCACCACTAAATGTGTCACACTGCCCCAAGGGGTGTCAATCTCATCCACCGCAGTCTGGTAGTCCTGAGTGTCCCAATGGATGCAAATGACCCCGATAGTGCTAGGGTGTAATTTTGCAGGATTTACGCAATTACTTTTGACAAACTTCACAGCACTACCAGAATCAAGAAGTGCAGTGACTGGCTTTACATCAACAGAAATCCCAAACATTTGCTTTTCCATGCAACCCTGACATGATGCAGTACATGCAACCTGTGCAAAAAGAGATATGCATCTTTTCATAAAAGCATTATCACAATGCATTGGTTCATCATTTAGGGGACAATTTGCAGCAATATGATCTAATGCATGACAACGATAGCATTGTATGTGTTCGAAACCCAGTCCTCTCAAGGGTCTCAAAGACCTTCCTGGCTTCTATGGCCAGTCTCCATAGTCTCATTAGCCATAACAGCAGTCTTATCAATCTTCCCCACGCCCTTGAATCCTGGAACGGTCTTACCGGATCCTCCAGTGGATCTTTCACCCATAGATACATTGGAGTGGGGTGCAGGCGGGGTTAGCAAGTCCTCAGCAGCCATGTATCTCTCCACGAGATCCACAAGTTGAGTTGCAGTTTTGGGGTCCCCGTGACTGACCCACTTCCTCAGAGCAGCAGGGAGCGCATGCAGGTACCCGTCCATTACCACACGCTCCACAATCTGAGGGCCTGGCAAGGTCTCTGACTGTAACCACTTCCTTGTGAGATGGGCTAGGTCAAACATTTGGGAGGGGGGTGGCTTGTCCATACAGTAGGTCCACTGATGCACCCGTTGAGCCCAGACGACTATGGTGACCCCCAGACATGCGAGTATCTCTGCTTTTAGAGAATCATAGTCCTGGGCCTTATTGGGTTCTAAATCAAAATAGGCCTTTTGGAGCTTACCTGTCAGAAAAGGTGCTAACAGTCCTGACCACTGTCCTTTTTGCCATCCTTCCCTACAGCGACTCTCTCAAAAGTGGTGAGGTATTCCTCTACATCATCATCCGCAGGTGTCATCTTCTGCAGGTAGTAGCTGGCTCGTACCATTTTTTGTTCCACCGGCGGAGGAGCTGCAGGCACCTTCTTTAACTCCAGCAGGGCCTCCGCAAACTGTCGGTTCGTCTCTCTCGCTGAGCTGCATTGGCCTGCAACAGGGCTTTTATCACCTCCTCCATTTTTTAGAAAACTGCCCACCGCTAGAGTTGAGCGGACACCTGGATGTTCGGGTTCGGTGGGTTCGGCCGAACTTCGCGAAAAAGTTTGGTTTCGGTACCGAACTTGACCCCGAACCCTGAACCCCATTAAAGTCGATGGGGACCTGAACTTTTCGGCACAAAAATGGCTGTAAAAAAGTCCTAGCAAGTGCTAGAGGGCTGCAAAAGGAAGTAAAATGGGGGTAAGAGTAGTACAAGTGCCCTACAAAAAAATGGGGATAGGGAAAATAACTTAAAATCAAATAAAAAAAATAAAAATGGGTGGGGGGGTGGATGTGGAGTAGGAGCCTAGAGGTTGACTAGGCCGTGACCGTGGCAGTGTAGGTGGAAGTGGCAGTGGTGGAGGAGGACTTTAGAACTAGGAGATGATTATAGAACAATAATCTGTCCCTTACAGGAGCAGCAGGAACCTCTCCATATAGAACTAAGAGACAATTTTAGAACAATAATCTGTCCCTTACAGCACCAGCAGGAACCTCTCCCTATAGAACTAGGAGATGATTTTAGAACAATAATCTGTCCCTTACAGCACCAGCAGGAACCTCTCCCTTTAGAACTAGGAGATGATTATAGAACAATAATCTGTCCCTTACAGGAGCAGCACGAACCTCTCCCTATAAAACTAGGAGATGATTTTAGAACAATAATCTGTCCCTTACAGCAACAGCAGGAACCTCTCCCTTTAGAACTAGGAGATGATTTTAGAACAATAATCTGTCCCTTACAGCACCAGCAGGAACCTCTCCCTTTAGAACTAGGAGATGATTATAGAACAATAATCTGTCCCTTACAGGAGCAGCAGGAACCTCTCCCTATAGAACTAGGAGATGATTTTAGAACAATAATCTGTCCCTTACAGGAGCAGCAGGAACCTCTCCCTTTAGAACTAGGAGATGATTATAGAACAATAATCTGTCCCTTACAGCACCAGCAGGAACCTGACCCTATAGCAGTAGGCAATGATTTTAGAACAATAATCTGTCCCTGACAGCAACAGCAGGAACCTGACCCTATAGGAGTAGGCGATGATTTTACAGCACCAGCAGAAACCTGACCCTATAGCAGTAGGCGATGATTTTAGAACAATAATCTGTCCCTTACAGCAACAGCAGGAACCTGACCCTATAGGAGTAGGCGATGATTTTAGAACAATAATCTGTCCCTTACAGCAACAGCAGGAACCTGACCCTATGGGAGTAGGCGATGATTTTAGAACAATAATCTGTTACTTACAGTAACAGCAGGAACCTGACCCTATAGAACTAGGAGATCATTTTAGAACAATAATCTGTCCCTCAAAGCAGTAAACTCTACCTAGTCCAGAATCAGATTGTTCTGTAATGCAGGATGAGATCTGCAATCTGTCCCTCAAAGCAGTAGTAGTAGTAATCTCTACCTAGTCCAGAATCAGATCGTTCTGTAATGCAGAATGAGATCTGCAATCTGTCCCTCAAAGCAGTAGTAGTAATCTCTACCTAGTCCAGAATCAGATCGTTCTGTAATGCAGGATGAGATTTTATTATATCTGCAATCTGTCCCTCACAACGCCGGCAGCATCCTCTCCCTACACTAGCCTGAGAGAATGTGACATGCAGCACTACGTGACTCCAGCTTATACAGAGGCTGGGTCACATGATGCACTGGCCATTCACAGCCATGCCATTAGTAGGCATGGATGTGATGGCTTCTAAGGGCAAACCAGTGAAACGCTTGTTGATTGGCTGCCCTGCAGCTATTCAACAGGTAGGATCACATACCTGAACCCCGAACCCAAACTTTTTTTCAAATGTCCGGGTTCGGGTCCCGGTCACGGACACCCCAAAGCTCGGTACGGACCCGAACTTTACAGTTCAGGTTCACTCAACTCTACCCACCACGTGTGAGGGATTAGCTCTAGTGGGGATAACATTTTCCTGGGAAAAAGGCAGTTGAGACAGCAGTTTCTTAAAATCTGGCTTACAGACAGGTTTATTGGAGCAAAGGTTGCATTTTAAAACAAATAAAACATAAAATAAATCCTTGCCATCCAAGCTCTATCTAAACAATTCAGGATACTTCTCTAAGCGGTGTCTGGCTTCTCCCAAACACCCACAAAACAAAGTTAATGCAAACCTTTCTTTTAGTCCCAAAGCACAAAGCTCCGTGTGTCAGCTCTCTCAGGCTGATAGCTCTCAGAGTCCCAGGGCAGAGCAATCTTTGCTCTCTTCCTGGTTTATTTTAGCAACACCTGAGAGTAGACACCAGTGGACCACAAAATCCAGTCCGGAACCAGGCTGGGAAAACCCGGGCCAGACTCCGCTCTAGTCTAATCCAAGTGAACGTATGCGAGGTGACACATAGGGGTTGACTTACTAAAGCTTGAAAGTGCAAAATTTGGTGCAGCTCCACAAAGAAAGCAATTAGCTTCCAAGTTTTATTGTCAGAGCTTGATTGAACAAGCAGAGGTTAGAAGCTGATTGGCTAGCATGCGCAGCTGCGCCCATTTTTGCACTCTCCAGCTTTAGTAAATCAACCCCATAGCGTCCATCTATCACCTTGCCTCGCATACCATCACAATGTATACATTAACTACATTGCTTCTTCTTTTTATTACAGATTTGCAAGTGTGAGCTATACATATACATCGAAGTCACACATAATATTTGCTTGCTTGTATGGTTTTTGAAGAAGCGGAAGTCCGCGAAACGCGTCACCAGATCAAGCATGCCTATTAAATATATGTAAATACGTGACTGTAAAAGTTTATATGATAAGATTCACCTATTAGGGTGGTTTTTACTTGACTCATTTTTATCTATGTATTAAATAAAATGTACCTTTTTATATTCCTGGCATTTCTTGTTCTTTGAGGCATATGTAAAGTCCCGCACTACATACTTTTACTTTCTCTAATCTTTGTTAAAGAATATATTACTCTTAGGTTACTCACAGTTTGGTCACTAACATGAGTGTCTGTCACATTTGTCCTATCTTCCTGTAAAGTCTGGTTTATATCATTACAATTTTGCAGGATCCCTGAAGGAGGTAGACAGTCAGGGCAGAACAAAACAGTTTAACTGTGGTTTGCAGGTGCCTCTCTTAGTGTAGGCTTTGCACCCTCAAAGATAAAAGGAACCATTGGAGTCAATTTGTCCCCAATTAAAAATAAAAATAAATATGTGATTTTGTATTAGGCTGTAAACAATTGGTCTGATAGGTATGGTTTCTTTGTCCGCAGTGTTTTTAAGTCAATACTGCTCTCAGTAACCCACCATAGCAACCAGACTGACATTTTCCAGTACAGCCAGAGAAATTAAAACAAATGATTGATCGCAATGGTCACATCCCATATGCCTTGAGATGGTAGTTTTAATGTGCATGGCTCAAAACAAAATATAATAATAAAAGGAGATACACAATGGAGGTTTGCCTAAAATTAATTTGCTTTAATTATAAATTTAAAAAATCAACAAATCATTAAAGTATCCCTTTAAATATTTCAGCAAGAACAGAAGGAGGCTTTATTTACTTCTCAGTGTTTGTTTGAATCTAGATTGTGGCATTTTGAGGCCAAGGGAATGTCTATAGTTGTATCTTTTATGAGTAGTAACATTCACCCTGTGTGTTAATGCCCCGAAGCTGCGCAATATGGCAGCGGTATTGAGAAAAACAAAGTACCTCTAAAATAACAACTATTGAGTGAGTTCATGCTTTCCGATGCATGCTGCTGCTATTTTTCATGCTTCACAAGGTAGGAAAAATAAATGAGATTAAAAGTTAGCATTGAAGCTGTTATTGTTCATGTTCTTCTTGAGATTTAAGGTTTTGTTCAAATCTGATTTCATTTTAGAGCCCAGGAATAACAGCTGAACTCTGGCTGCTGTGGACAACAGTGACACATTTTTTAAATATATGCAATAGGGGCTGAAATGCAATGTGTTTTTATTCCATCTATCCCATTTTTCCTTCTGTTTTCTAATTTTAACTGAATTAAATCATAATAATAAAAAAAAAAAGTTGATTTGTTACTGTGACGGGTACCTGGGTTCTTCAGAAAAATGGACCTTCATTCCTAGCATTCATCATGCTAGCTGGACCTCATTATCTAGAAAGCCAGGTCATAATATATTTACACTTTTCTATGGAAACAAGGAGTACTTTGTACATTACCATTGGAGGGAGCACACAAAGAAAGTGCCTAGTGTATCAGAGACTTTACTATAATAGAGCCCTGTGTGGGAGCCAGAGACTAGCTATCACACTGGGCACTATTAAAAAACGATATATGAGCGCGAGACCGTCCTATTGTTAGTTCTGTCAAGTGAGAGTACCCCTTCTAAGTAAGTTGTAGAGTCAGACGAAATCCTATTGGAAGAAACGTCCAGCACGCTCGAGAACCACAGAATTTGACCTGTGTACACGCTTATTGTTTATGGATGTAACCAATGGCGGCTGGTGAATTTTTGGATGAAGGGGCGCCAGGCCCTGCCCTTCCTTTTGACCCCTCCTACTTCTAATAAGCCCCACCCCTTACAGAATCCACCCACTCCGTCCCCTGTATTCCACATATTGTGTCAGGAGTACACAGCTCAGCATCACAGGACACAGTATACAGCTCAGCATCACCGCACATGTGTCCAGTTTAAGACACCAAGAGCTCGCACGACCTGCAAAGAAGGTTATCCTAAAGCAGACTGAGATGTTGAATGAATCTTCCCCATGAGAGTGAACTGTCTTGATTGTTATCCTGCCAGAGCGCGAGTATATAGCAAAAAATTATCACGGGTCACACTATCGATCAGAGACCGAGGGTGTGTCCCGAGATAATATCATTTCAGAGACTATGTGATCCGTGAAAGAAACACACGAGGGAGGTTACCATTACATGTTTC
>BLSH010367513.1:383393-395601 GCA_018402905.1 Glandirana rugosa
CAAAAATAATAAAAAAAAAAAAAATGACCATTACCGCCGCTAGACGCTAAAAATAACCATTACGCTATAGCCCCGCCTGTACAGCCTGCAAAAACTGTGAAAAAACCTTGGTTACTGTAAATGTGTCGCTAATCTTTAAATTTACAGGTGACTAATGACACATTTACAGTAACCGTCACTTCCCCAATTGGACGTCCCCCGTCACTTCCCCAATTGTTACAAGGGACCCACACAAGATTGACACCCCCCCCGCCCCAACCGTCCCCGTACTGTCTAGATTGACTAGGGTCACTGTCCCTAGTCATCTAGACCGTACGGGGGGAGTGTCTTGCCCCTTGGCGGCACAAATGAAGCCGCCAAGGGGGACAGACATTCCTCTAACCCGCCGGAGAACCGCAATCTCCTTACAGACAGGGGGAACCGCCGAAGTAAACACGGCGGTTCCCCGTTCTGTGAGGGGGGCATGCCAGATCTACTGATCCCTGTCACTGGGATCAGTTAGATCTGTCATGCCCCTGCCAACCCCGCCCCCCCCACAGTTAGAACACACCCAGGGAACATTGTTAACCCCTTCACTGCCCCCTGCAGGTTAACCCCTTCACTGCCAATGACATTTACACAGTAATCAGTGGACATTTAAATTTCTAATCGCTGTGTAAATGTCATTGGTTCCAAAAAAGTGTCAAAAACGTCCGACATGTCCGCCCCGATATCGCATTACCAATAAAAATCGCAGATCGCCGCCATTACCAGTAAAAAAAAAAAAAATAATAAAAACGCCATAAATCAATGTCCATAGTTTGTAGGCGCTATAACTTTTGCGCAACCCAATCAATAAACGCCGATTGCAATTTTTTTAACCAAAAATATGTAGAAGAATATATATCGGCCAAAACTGATGAATAAATTTTGTTTTTTATTTTTTATTTTTGGATATTTATTATAGCAAAAAGTAAAAAATATTGTTTTTTTTTTCAAAATTGTTGCTATTTTTTTGTTTATAGCGGCGATCAGAAATGACACAGAGGCGATCAAATACCACCAAAAGAAAGCTCTATTTGTGGGAAAAAAAGGACGCCAATTTTGTTTGGGTACAAAGTCGCACGACCGCGCAATTCTCATTCAAAGAGCGACAGCGCTGAAAACTGAAAATTGGTCCGGGCAGGAGGGAGGTTTAAGTGCCCAGTAAGGAAGTGGTTAATCACCACAGTTTATTTTTTTTTAGTTTTTTGCTAAATAAAAAATAAAGACTGAAAATGTTTTAAAAAAAACAAACTTTCATAGATTGTTATAAAATTTTGGCAAACAGGTAATTTTTCTCCTTCACTGATGTGCACTGATGAGACTGCACAGATGGGCATTGATGGGCACTAATAGGCTGCACTGATGAGGTGGCACTGGTGGGAACTGAGGTGGCACTCGTGGGCACTGATGAGGAGGCACTGGTGTACACTAATAGGCGGCACTGGTAGACAGCAATGATAAGTGACATTAAAAAGAGGCATTGATGGGCAGCACTGATGGGCACTTATTGGCAGCACTGGTGGGCACAGGTTGGCAGCACTGGTGGGCACTGTTGGGGCTGCACTGATAATTAGGACACAAATCCTGTCAGCATGAGGAAAGGAGTGCCAATAATTGGCTTCTGTTCACATCCGTGATGAGCTGTGATTGGACACAGCTGATCACGTGGTAAAGAGCCACTGATTGGCTCTTTACCTCAATCTGTGATCAGCAGTGTCCTCCGGTCATTGCAGATCACAGAACGTGTCGCCCGCGCCCCACAGTGGGTGTGATCTAAGTCGACCTCAGAACTAGCCGGCTGCGCTGTAGCCGTCATTTGGCTATAGCATGATTGGCAAGTGGTTAACATGGATTCCAATGGCCCTAGTTCACACCAGTATAGTGTGTTCCAGTGCAGTCAACAAGAGAACATGTTGCATTTTTTCTGCATGGTACACAGCAAAACGTATCAAAAATATACTGGAATGCACATTGTCCTCAATTAAGATGAAGAAAAAAAGGGGGGGAAATGCACTGGAAATGCATGAAAAACACATCAAAACCACACATTCAGAATGCAGCAATTGTGGTGTGATCTGACCTGCAGCCTAGGTTCACATTGATGCGATTTGACATTGCATGCCAAATCGGCGGCAATTGCCGGCAATGGCACCATCCGAATCAGAGCGACCCCGCATTTGCAGCGCAGCACCGATTCCCAAAAGTAGTTTCTGTACTACTTGTGACAACTTCAGGGTGTGAATAATAGACATCTGTGTAGCAACCCACAGAATTGTCTCAGAAAACTGCCACCGAAGTTGGACTGACATGCATGTATGAAATTATGCGAGTTCAGCTGAACTTGCACAATTTCAATCCCGCTGTCAGTGTGAACCTAGGCTAAATGTGATGCAATGTAATGCACAAACCATGGTGGAGTGCAGTGCTATAATTTTAAATGACAACCCAAAGGACTATACATTAGCTGTAGGTTGTGGTGCAGTGTGTTAAATAAAACAGTTCCCTTCTGGGTGTAAGGCTTCCTTCTCACTTGCAAATAGGACCATTTGTGATTGTCCACGGGAGATGCAGCAGGGATCAATGCGATTGGCAGGCTGTGTCCAGGGCCGATCATTCTTAGATAATCAATGCATGAATGATTACATGCAAACAGCCGTGAATAACTGCGGGTGCTGCCAGCCTCCTATTGCTGTCAATGGGGCTTCCAGCCTGTATCTCTGTGCAAGGATCCTAAGGCCCCTTTCACACTGGGACCGCCCGAGCTTCAGTGGTAAACCACTGCTAATTTAGCGGCGATCTACAGCAGTAATAGCAGCGATATGGCGCCGCTATTCGGGCGGCAGCACTGCACTTTTAACCCCCCCACAAGGGGTTAAACAGGGGTTAAAAGTGCCGGCGCTCCCGGAGCGGTGTACAACCGCTACGGGAGCGCTGCCCATTCAATCTAATGGCAGGGGCGGTGGAAGAGCGGTGTATACACCGCGCCCCACATTCCTGAAAAATCATGCTTGCATGATTTTCGCTAGCGCAACACCTCAGTCAGAAAGCATCCATAGAGATTCATGAAAATTATTTTTAGAGCGTTATTGCAGCAGTAATTTTAGCGCTATACCGCTGTAATAACGCCCCAGTGTGAAAGGGGCCTTACTGAGTCTCCCATAGGTAATCACCAAAGGCCTCATTTACAAGTGTGCTGCCAGCCCATTAAAAATGAGAGCACGGTAGGGTTGCCACCTCATCCCTTAAAACCCGAACACATATGAATTACACAAGTTCTGAGTCTGATTTAATGCAGATAAGGCACCAAATGAGTTAAATTACCACCTTAATCAGCCTCAGAACCTGTGTAATGAATATGTGTTCGGGTTTTAAGGGATGAGGTGGCAACCCTAGAGCATGGCAATGTATGTGAATAGGACCTCAGGCTTATCGTCATCTACAAGGCTGCAGGCACTCAGCTTTTCCCAGTCTCACTGAGACTGTACCAGGTGATCATAATTAAGGCAGATCATCCCCTGCAAGAATCAGTGTGAGAAGGGACAAGATTAAACAAGCAGCAACTTCAGAACAGAGAAAGGTAGGAATCTGCCATAAAATTTCATAGAATCCTTACAATGTACATTGTTTACTTGGAGGGCATTGTTTTTTGTCTAATAAAGCTGGAGTTACATGTTTTATTTTCAAATTAGAATGATAGGCAAAAAATGTTATGCATGTTCTTTTTTGCAATATGTTTGTTTTTCAAACAGTAATTAAGTAAGATATGTGGAATACCAGGCGATCCTCCTAGTAAGGGGTGACAATGCTAAATATCTTTCAGTGAAATTGTTGCGGCATTGTGTCCATGTGCAGTCCCTAGAAATACAGGACTTTATCCTTAAGCCTCGTACACACGCTTAGATTTTCGGACGACCGAACGTCTGTTTTTGTTGGATGCTTGTCTCATGTTGAAAGTGAAGAGCGTACTAACAATACAAAAATTTTCACGTGACTGAATTCAACGTCAGAAGCGACGTAATGTGTTGAATAGCTTTGTATGTATTTTTTCGTTTGAGCATGCGTAGTCTTGCTCTTACAATTTTTTTTCTTTGGAAAACCTTACTAATGCAACAAGAATCGGACGTTGTTGTCACATAGGGTTGCCACCTCATCCCTTTAAACCCGAACACATATGAATTAGACTGGTTCTGTGGCTGATTAAGGGGCTAATTAAACTCGGTGGCTTATCTGCATTAAATTAGCCTCAGAACCTTGCAATCCATATGTGTTCGTGTTTAAAGGGATGAGGTGGCAACTCTATGGTCACATCCAACAAAAATTTTATAGTCTGCACATCCAGCTTTTGTCGCCCGAAAAATCAAAATTGGCTGATGAAAGCACCATACTAACAATCAGAAAATCAGAAGAACGGTCGTCGTACGAAATTCGCATCATGTGTACGGGGCTTAACATGCAGAGGCCCGGTTCACACGGATGTGACAATCGACTTTGGAGCACTTGTCACATCACAAGTTGGACCCCATTCAGTGCAATGGAACCATTCTAATTGGTGTGACTTGAGTGATGCCAAAGTCGCGCTGAGGTCCAACTTTTAAGCCGCTGGCAGTGTGAACTTTGGCTCAAGCTGACCATACACTGACAGATTTTTTTTTTTTTTTCAGTAAGCAGCCTCAACAAAATAAATAAAATTCCTCCACATAAATGAGGTGGATAGAGGAATCACCCCCACCCACTGAACATCGTATTCTGACAGCAGCACCTGCAATTTAAAAATTAAATACCGCTTTAATAATAAAAAAAAAAAAAAAGCCTCTAAGTTGTTGATAATTGAAGTGCTAGCTATCAATCAGATATAAAATCCCTTTTTCTTCCTCCAGCCCCCTCAATTCCAGAAAATGCATAGCATAAACACTCTACACCAAACTGTCCCTATGCACATTATCATCAGCACTCTGCTGTCCCTATTACAACTGAGCACACTGATAGTATGGCTGCTGGCAACCCATTGTTATATAGTGTGGGAACTGGCTTATCCAAGCACGCCCTTATTGGCCCTTGTAAGCCAGCTGACTCAAATTCAAAGGCCAGGAAGTGCATTATCAGAAGATGGTTGCTATGGTGACAAAATTGCTCTTTCGTTTGGCAGGTCCAGAAACGGTTATAGAGCTGGGTTTGCTTCAGACCTAGGTTAGTCCCATACTTGAATCTCATCCCTATGTGTGTTAAGGGGTTAGTGCTGTTCTGCAGGTCACCCTGCCTCAGAAGGAGGTTACATAGGGCAATGGTTCTCAACCCTGTCCTCAAGTACCCCCAACAGGCCATGTTTGCAGGTTTTCTTTTATCTTGCACAGGTGCTTTAAATCACCAATGGCTTGGGATTTTGGACAGCTATTTTATTTAAGGGCTCTTTCACATGAGCGGATGGTTCGGGTCCGCCTGTCAGTTTTTCAGGCAGACCCAAACGGATGCTCCATTGTCCTCTATGGAGCGACAGATGTCAGTGGTCACATGACCACTGACACTAGGGTTGCCACATCATCCCTTTAATCCAGGACACATATGAATTAGACAGGTTTAGAGGCTAATATAATGCAGAGGAGGCACCAAGTGAGTTTAATTACCAACTTAATCGGCCACAGAACCTGTGTAATTAATATGTGTCCTGGATTAAAGGGATGAGGTGGCAACCCTAGCTGACACTCGATCCGCTCCAATTAGGGTTGCCACCTCATCCCTTTAAACCCGAACACATATGAATTACACAGGTTCTGAGGCTAATTTAATGCAGATAAGGCAGCAAGTGGGTTTAATTACCACCTTAATCAGCCACAGAACCTGTGTAATTCCTATGTGTTTGGGTTTAAAGGGATGAGGTGGCAACCCTAGCTCCGATCTGCCAAAGACAGACGGATGGAAACCCTATTGTTCATCCGATCCTCCGTAGAGGAGAATGGAGCTTTGACAGGGCAGTCTCTGCACTAAGTGCAGAGACTGTCCTGTCATCCGCTGGCTCAGTGGGGATAAATGGATGGATCCCCGCTGAGCAGTGGAGCCCATCAAAACGGGCTCCGCTCGTGTGAAAGGGGCCTAGGAGAAATTCCCAAAACATGGCCTGGGTTGAGAACCACTGACATAGGGCACCCTTGTGGATCCCATCGCCTAGCTTTGTTGCTGAAAACTCATCATCCCCTGTGGTGATGTCGCAGGGGCAAATGAGATGAATTCTGTTCTCCAGGGATAAGGTTAGTAAAAAAGTAAATGAAAATCTTGGCTTGGGAATAAAAAAAATAACATGGCCATAGAGTAATATTAATAGAGAATAAACACATTATTATCTATTTGCCTGGAGTTCTCCTTCAATCATATGTATGTCATCTGTCTAGATTCTTCGGCAGTGAATCCCTCATCTGTGACTGTAACATTAAATGGGTCTTAAAATGGGCGGCATCTTCATCAGTTCGTATCAGCGAGGACACTGGCTGTGAACACCCGATTAGCGTCCGGGGACTCAAATTTCATGCCCTACAAGAGAGCCAATTAACATGTGGTAAGCAAATTTCAGCTTGTTTATTCCAGAGTTAGAGGGACTTTCCACTTTAAAAAGTATATAGGGCATGTTATCATTGTTCTAAAAATATAATCCACAGCTTGAGCCCGGGTTCACATTAGTACGATCACAAACATCGCATATGATTCGCACCCGTACCGCAGGTGCCGATCACATGAGATGTCTGAGCAATGTGAGTTCAGCCATACAATTGTATGACTGAACTCACTTTGGATTCGCACAGAAAAAGGTGCAGGGGCTTTTTTTTTCCCTGGTACTAGAATCGGATGGCATAGGTGTTCTCACCCATGCGATCCGATTCCTGTACAAATCCACAGTTTGCACTGCGATCTGTGAACCGATCTGGGGGTCTCATTAAAGTGGTTGTCAAGGCATCTGTAAAAAAAAAAAAAAAAAAAAAAAAACACACCTGCAAGACAAAGGCATAATGAGCTAGTATGCATCGCATAGTATTAGATTGACGCCGTTGCAGCGGTCCCCGAGCACGAGCTGCGACTGGCGTCATGTTGTGTCCGTTGTCTTGCGGAATCCCGGGCTCCGACCAATCACAGTGCAGACTACAGCCCTATGATTGGCAGGAGCCACGCTGGCGTGACTCCTGCGCATGCGCACGGCAGACGTCATTTACGGCACACTTGGTGAAGAAACGGGCCAGACGGGCTGTTTCTTCACTGCGCATGTGTCGATGACATTGGCACATGCAGATACAGGGAATATCTCCTAAACGGTGCAAGTTTAGGAGTTATTCCTGGGACCTACAAGTAAGCCTTATTATAGGCTTACCTGTAGTTTAAAGTGGTTGTCATGACTTGACAACCACTTTAACATTGTATTGACATCTGCAGCGGTTCACAGAAGGCAGTGTGATCTGCCCGCGGGAGAGATGCGATGCGGGAACCGGCGCTGGTTCCCGCATCCCACCAGTGTGAACCTAGGCTTAGCCTAAGTTCACATTGGTGCAGGAATGAAATTGTGCAAGTTCAGCCGAACTCGCAGCATTTCATTCCCGCATGTCAGTCCCGATTTCAGGTGCGATTTCAGAGACATCTGTGAGGGTTTCTGCACAGATGTGAATAGAAATTGCACCTGAAATCGCCAAAAGTAGTGCAGAAATTACTTTTGGAAATCGGCGTTGCACCGCAAATGTAGCGTCGCACCGATTTAGGACGGTGCCATTGCTGTCGATTTTGAAATGCGATTTGACATGACAAAACGCACCAATGTGAACCAGGGCTTAAGGAGATTTGCACTTAAGCAGCACTGGCTAAGACACCACAAAAAATTACGCCATCCCGTCATTGGTGGAAAGCCTTGCTACTCTTGAGAGCAGCTGCAGATTATTTACCCCCTGTGATCAAATTCTAAGAGGCAGTTGGGACCATGAAGTGGACTTATGTGTCCTTGAACACCATATGAGACGAAATTCTTACCTCCTTCTTGGAAAAGACAACTCAGTTTAGAGGAGAGAAAATATAATATATAATAGGTATTAAATGAAACACAGGTAATTACATTTTGCTTGATACGGTAGCAGATGGTTTGAAACCGCAACCAGAAAGAGTGCTAAAATGTGTCCACCATTTGGCTCTCTTATTACCATTGTTTTTTTTTTTTCTGTTTTCATTAAGACAACAATAGAAGGTTAAGGTATAACTAAAGGCAAAGTTTTGGACAGTGAAGATGGATTAGAACACCTGTCAGTTTTTATTGCTGTCTGTGCCCCTGTTAGGCCCCTTTTGCACTGGCTTTCCAATCAGGTCCACCTGTCAGTTTTTTAAAGGGAGGACCTGATCGGACACTCCATTCACCCCTATGGAGCGGCGGATGTCAGCGGTGATATGTCCACTGACCCTCTCTGCTATCCAATCCTGTCTGTGAAATCCAGGCGGATGGTGACCCTATTTTCCATCTGTCTGGCGGATTGGATGTAAACGGACAGGCGGTCCTTTTCATCCAACCTCTCCATAGAGGAGCGCGGGGCGCTGACAGGTCAGTCTCAGCACAGTGAGCAGTGAGCCTGCTCAGCAGCGATCAACGGATCAATCCACCGCTTATCAAAGCGGAGTCCATCAGGTGGACCGCCCGTGTGAAAGAGCCCTTAGGGAGATTCATCCCCTCTATTTGTCCTTTTTACCATTTTCATTGAAAGTGAAAGCAAAATAAAATCACAAATTGTGGGTTGTCCCCAGAAAAGTAATAGAAGGGAAATCTTCCTATAGGTAAACTAGTTCTGGTGACCTGGGGGGCCCAATGGATCCCGATAATTTGCAGGGATTTCCTGTTTGGCTGTGGGACAGGAAGTGAAAATCGACTCTATGGGACATAGATGATGAAAAAACCTCCAACAAAGCAAATGGACAGAGATATAGCCTTCTGTAGTTCTATTCCAAATGGAAAAAACAAAGTTTTGCCTATGGTTCTACCTTAATAGCCCTGCGCTCTATGTAATGTTGCTAAGGGACTGCCCACAGCCTGAAACTCCAGGGAGAAGAGGTGAGCGCTGGAGCCAGATGAAGCAGCATGCTTGGCAAGTCTAGGGGGAAATAAAGAAGATGTACCACTTACCTGCTGCTTTGGCCAGTTCCAGGGCTCACTACTTCTCCCTGGAACTTTAGGTTGTGGACAGTACCTTGGCATCATTACATACAGCACAGAGCTATTAACCTTCCTTTCTATGTGCAAGAGGCAGATGTGGAACTGCAGCCCAGAGTGCCTTAGGGAGGAGGCAAACTGGAGTGAAGAAAACAGTAAGTATTCCTTCTTGGCATCCTGGCACCCTTAGAATTAATAAGCAGTTAAGCCTTGCAGTTTGGGGTCCACTGCAAGGGCATATTTAGCCTAATTTCTGAAGTACAGCTTTAGGGCCGGTACACACTGCTGCGATCCCGAAAAATCAGATGTGATTTGCATCGCACTGCAGTGTGAATCACATGCGATCTCTGTGCAATGCATATTCAGCCATAGAGATTGTATGGCTGAATTTGCATCGCAATCGGAGCAAACTTGCACAGGACCCTTTTTTGTCGCAGCAGCAGAATCGGATCACACCATGCAATCCGATTCCTGTGCGAGTTCGTAGTGCGATATGCAAACTGATTTGGGGTTGTCATTAGCTTTGTAGTGGCACTCCCCACAGTTTGCATAGTGCAGTGTGAACTGCCGCTAGGAGACTTGCAATGCGGGAACCCGCAGTGGATTTGCAGGGTTCCCGCATCGCAGCAGTGTGAACCAGCCTTAAAATAATTATTTAAAGCGGAACTTTTTTCATCTTTCCATCTATTAAATCCTCAGCCCTTGTTTTAACTTTGGATAGTAAAAGTTTTTTTTTTTTCTGCCAGTAAATACCTTATACAGCCCACTTCCTGTTTCATGGCTGGTAAAATGCCTCAGCGTTTGACATCATGCACAGCACTCTCGTGAGAGTTTGCCTGGAAGGGAGGGGGGGGGGGGGATGAGTCATAAGAGGCCAATGAAAGCTGAAGGGCTGGAGGTGTGCCTGTGTGCCTGTGTGTCTGTGTAAATCAAGGAAGTGAACAAGCAGCAGCTTCAGCTGCCCACAGTTAAAATGGCTGCAGCCAGACTCAGTGGAGGGAGATTTCTGCAGCATATTCGGAAAGTACAGAATCACAGTATATATAAAATGATATGCAAAGTGGTGGGAGGGAAGCTTCAGAATGACAAATATGTTTTTATTACAACATATGTGAGCAGACTGCAGTTCCTCTTTAAAGAAAATGGAAAAGAAAAGTGGAAAATATCACTTCCTATGCAATCATTCTTCAAAGAGCAAATGTTACATTTTAATATCCCCCAAGTGTAATTCAAGGATCCTGCTTTAATACTGTCCATCTCTTCCGGTTACATAATTCATTATGACACTGTGTGTGGTCCAAGTTATATCTTAACAGTTTTTATCTCTAAAGCATTTATTTTATGTGAGGTTACTTCAGGACACCGCTCCTATTGCAGACTAGATTAGTTATATTATTTGCTGGTTGGTCTTCCTTTTTCTACAATTCCTTTGTTATCTTTCACAGTTCCTCCCTACGTTGTGTTCTTCGGGCCTTAGGCTCGGTTCACACTGCTGCGAACTCTACTGCGAATTTAAGCCGCTGCGATAGATTAAATTTGCAATTCATCTCCAATAACATAGTGTTCTATCAGGGCAGTTCACATAGATGCGTTGCAAATCTAATCCGTGAAGAAAAAGGGTCCTGTGCGAGTTTGATCCGTGTGCGATGCTGTGCGTTGTGAATTCAGCTCCATAGACTACAATGGAACACGGATTGAAAACGCAATCTCCCATTCACATCACTGGGATAGCTTCCCCCTCCAACTCCAGCTACAGCAATGGTTCTCAACTCCTGTCCTCGGGACCCACCAACAGGCCAGATTTTCAGTATTACCTTGGGGAGATGCAGACTAGAATACTGCAATCACTGAGCAGCAAATGATATCACCTGTGATACATTTCAGTTATCCTGCAAACCTGGCCTGTTAGTGGGCCCTGAGGACCGGAGTTGAGAACCACTGAGCTACAGCTTTGCAGTAGATTCGCACCAACACATGTAGAAATCACATTTATCTGAACTGAAAAACTTGCATCGCAATCGTATTAAATTCACAGAAAATTTTCACCGCAGCAGTGTGAACCGAGCCTTATCCTCTACTTTCATTTTTGCTGTTTGCATTAACATGTGGGACACATACTGTATGTTAACATGATTTTTACCTGCAGGTCATGTACAGGTTTCACAATACAGGTCAAACACCATATGCATGAGCTTTTATTTTACCTGCCTACATAGTAAATGAATGAAAGAAAAAATTAAAAACTGAACTCGCAGGAAATAAAAACGTCATCTTTGCTGTGTGTTGCCCTCTGCACTGCAAGGGGTTAACTGCTTGTATTTTCTATGGGATGATGAATAGGGTTTATATACTTGTGTAGCACCCTCTGGGTAGTGAGTTGCTAGAGTGAGGATTTTTCTCTGGCTGTGTAGGTAAATTTAGGCAGGCCTGACTGGTTGCTGGGCATGTTTGTTTTGGTTCTGGGCTGGGAGTGGCTCAGGGTAGCAGCTGGTGACTCGCAGGTGATGTCACTTCTCAGTACCTCCTCTTTCCTTCTAGAAGGTGCTAGAAGGAAAGATGGCAGGAGAGGTTGACTCTAGCTGTGGTATCTTAAGGAGCCCTGACCAATCCCCAACTTGGATTGGCAGGGGGCAGGCCTCCTTAACCACCTCCCACCCGGCCACTGTATATATACGGCCGGGTGGGAGCTTCCCCGTTCTGACATGACGTATATATACGTCATGCAGAACGGGTACTCGCAGCGCGGGCACGCGCCGCGCTGCTGCTGGATCCTGTGATCATTATGATCACAGGATCCAGCTGAGTGGAGATCGGGATACAGGCGCAGTGACTGGCCCTCCCGATCATGTGACGGCTGTGTCCAATCACAGCCGTCACATTGTAAACAGAGACGAGCGTCTCTGTGACAGTTCTCCAGTCTTGCCCCTTCGAGGGTGGGCCGGCATATATATGTCACCGGCCCACCCTCCACCAATTCCTCCGGACGGGGGACGGTTAGGTTCAACCCCTAACCAGTCCCGAGGA
>BLSH010367513.1:422515-434159 GCA_018402905.1 Glandirana rugosa
CCCCCCCCCCCCCCCCCCCCCCCCCCCCCCCCCCCCCCCCCCCCCCCCCCCCCCCCCCCCCCCCCCCCCCCCACAGGGACGGAGAAAGAAACAGTTTCCCCAGTCAGACTTCCTGTTCATTCGTAAACTGAAGAGTAGTAAACACAGTTTGCTATGGTTCAGTAATAGACAAATAGAGTAATAAATAGACACGAGCAATTGGTACCGATCACTCACTGTGTTCATTCAGGAAGTGATGGGGCCATAACTGAGGATCTCTGTGCGCCCGCAGCAGCTGCCGGTGTGTAGGCAGTTGCTTACTGTTAGACAGATAGTTGAACGGGAATGGTTAATGTAGTTCCCATATTTTTTCTAAACTCTGCCTCTCTCCCTGTGCTCTAAATAAAAGGAGAGAGGGCTCTGTCCAGGGCCGGCGCCAGCATAAGGCAAGTAAGGTGGCCGCCTTACCGCGCTAGGACAGGAGAGGGCGCTAAAGTCACAAGTCCCTCAAGTGTTTATGCTGGCACCGCCCTGCTAGGAAAAGGCAGATCTGAGTCAGGCAGCACAGCGCAGAGTGCTGTGAAATTAATCCTCCTCCTCCTCCTCCTCCTCCTCCTCCTCCTCCTCCCTCCCTCCCTCCCTCACTCCCTCACTCCCTCACTCCCTCCCTCCTCCCTCCTCCCTCCTCCCTCCTCCCTCCTCCCTCCTCCTCCCCCCAACCCCTAGTATGCACAGAATATAGTACACTATAATGCATTACCAGGAGACACTGCTCTGCTTTAATAAAGTCATGTACTTACTGCAAACTTTGCTGGGATAAAGCAACACATTGTTTACTTGTCCTGGTATTGCACTTTAGTGTGATTTATTTTGCATATATGGGGTTCCCTGTGGTTGGTAGCAGACCAAGTTACTATAGTACAGTGTTGCTTTTTCAGCAAAGTTATTGTAAATATCCAGCAGATAACAAGCACATGTGACCTCATAAGTTTAAGAGGTAACATTTTTTGGTACGTAAATGGTATGTGCTTTGTCTTGGTGATGGTACACTGAAATGGGTGCAAACAGCTTGCAGTGGATCTGCACAAATTTATCACAGTACAGTTTTATTTGATTTTTTTGTGTGAAATGTGTGTTTTGTGCCTATTATTTATTGTACTAGCACTTTTGAATGTACATATATTAATTATTAATATAATCTATCACACTATATAGCACGTTATTGTGGTACACACTGCTGTAGACAGGAGAAGGGGGGGGCAGTAGGAAGGGGGGGGGCACCAAAATGCACCTTCGCCTAAGTAGACAAAAATCCTTGCACCGGCCCTGGCTCTGTCCAGTCTGTCTGCTGCATGGGAAGAAACACACAGACAGACCTCCAAGAGTAATCTCCTGCTGTTACAGAGAGCTGTTTCTGCCAGGGGGCTCTCTCTCTAGGAAGCCTTCTGCTCAACACTGCAGCCACTACCATGTAGGGGGACTGCTGGGAGCTACAGCCCACCCTGAAGATACCAGCATCATGGACTTTGCCATGCATAGACTCTTCCTGTGCAGGTAGTATGCTGGGGCATGCAGAGTTTTAGAGAGGTAAAGACTGTTTGCCTGTTGTGCTGCAATTTCTTATGTAAAGCATTGAAACTTTGCCATGCTTGGTCTGAAGTTATTTAAAGGGGTGTATGGAAGTAACTGGCACTCTACGCATAGACTTTGCAGCCCGGTTCAGTTAACGCACAATGGGGTGTAAAGAGTCAACCTGATACAGAATACAAGCAAGTAGTTACCAGGGATAACAGAAGATTAGCAACCAGTCCTGTCATGAAGCTTGGTGCGTATGTCCTCTAGCAGTGAGGGGAAGGAGGATACTTCTGTCACCCTCTCCCTGAGCGGTCCATCTCCAATAGCAACAGGAGCAGATCAGCACTGTAGAGGCTCTTGGCCTGGATACTAGGTATGAAAGAGGAAGAGTTAACTAAGTGTATGCATGCACTATGCATGAGTCCACTTTATTTGCTCAGGTGTATGCGGTGTATGACCACCTCTAAGTTGGAGGTCCACCTTAAGGTTGAGTTATGCCCGAGAGCGGCCTATGCCTTGTCCTGGGGCCTTGATGAACATGACACAAGTAAAGGTACCCCATGTGCAGGGCGAGTGACCCAGTCTACAGTGCCTAGCGTAGCCGACAGGTGGGAGAGGAGGGAAGGGAAGCGGGAAGTGCTGAGGGGGAGGAGGGCACACAGGGGGGCTTGGACAGTCAGCGGAAGGGGCAGATATTAGAACTGATCCCCCTGCAGTGCAGGTACAGGGAAAAAGCTTGCAGCACTGCAGGGGGATCCACAAGAGCCACAAGGCATACAGCTAGGCCTCCTACTCGGCAGGTGCCTGGGATCTCCCTTTTGAACTGTTGGGGCCTGGCACCAGAACAAGAGGACCATCTGTACTGCCTTACCAGCGGTCCTGCCTACACCTAACTAGCGAACTTTTAATTCCTCCATTAGCTCATCCCTCAGTTATCTTTCATACTACTTGCCCCTGCTTATTAGATTGTAAGGTCTCACGAGCACGGCCATCCTAACTCTCTTGTATTGAATTGTATTGTAAGTATACTGTCTCCTTTATTTTGTAAAGCCCTGTGCAAACTGTTGACGCTGTTTAAATCCTGTATTGTAATAGTAGTAATAATAATATATAAAGGTGGGACCATGCCAGTGGGATGCTTTGTGATCTGGTCCCACTCATGTATTCCAATGACACATGAAGATAAAAACTCTATGCGCATAATGATTTTGGTCTGTGCTCAGATAGGTGACTACAGACCAGCAATCAAACACGCAAAAGTCTTCTAGAGGACACAGATTGAAAATGATGACGACATTGATGAACTTGCCAATTATAATTTGACATTCCTGCATCTTCGAAAATCCCAGGAGAGTTCCTTTGTCTGAACATGCACCACATAGTGGAACACACAGTGGGACACACAGTGGAATGTCAACTTTTTTCACCGTGTAATACTGTGTTTATGGAACATTCTATCCTCCGATGAGTGGACAGGAATTTTAGCCTCAGAACAGCATGCCGCTATCCCTGGGAGTTGGGAAGATTATCACACAAAGATGGTTTTGGATTAATGTCACATATAAAACATCAGAATGAAATGCAGATGTTTTGGAACAGTCTAAAAGTACAGTTCTCATAATTTGTTTATGACATCATCCTTTAGGGATTAAATGGCCTACTCTAATAAAATGTATGTAAGTTTAGCTGAATAACAAAAATGGGGCACGCTCTGAAAGTTCATAAGGTGAGGCAAGTAACAAAATCATCTTGTCTTTCCCACATGGAAGATTGCACATGTAAAATGATGCTGATGAAAATGTTTATGAACATTACATCAGTGTCTACAAATGACAAAGTGCGATCATGTTTTTGCAAAATAATTTTGTCAGTTTCGTTGCCCAGATGGCAGACACAGGGATGCATCATGAACAGTATCAGGGCTGCATAATAAAACCTTTAGAATATTAATTATGTGAACATTGTTGCAATCCAAAAGGTAAAGCCATGCTGCCATTACAGCCTACATGCCAAATACACCTCTGGCCATCCTGAGGTTAGAGATCGGATGGAGATGATGGCTTAGCTGCTGACTTTGGCAGAAAGTCGAAATTTGCATATCAATAACAGGGCTGGTTATTCTTCTTAGACCTTGTGGAAAGGAGTGCTTTAAACAGTTTATGGAGCAGATTATTGGGCTACCACTATGTGTACATGTTCAAAGTCCAACTCCCTGCTGTTGTTAAAGGGTAACTCCATGTTTGTGGGAAAAAAAAGCAAATTAAAAAAATTCAAATGTAATTGCTACAGAAGCCATGTTGTAACTGAATGTCATTAAGAAAATTACCTTTCCTTCTTAATCTACAGAGACTGCAATTTTCTATAAAATTTAATGCAATATGGCAACCTGGAGGCCACTGGTATATGGAATGCCCCCAGAAATGTAATTTCTTCCTTGTGATTGACTCACTGATTTTCGCAGAAGTCTGCACTAAGTTACAAGTCACATTTTAGGCACCTCCTGCAATAGTAATTTCCGTTTTGGTGAGATACTCCTCAAGGGTTAAATACTTATAAAGGAAAGCAGGGATCTGCTTTTCTCATTAGAATACTGAGAGTGCACCAGGTAATTATAATGAACCAGACCATCCTATTCAGAATTAGTATGCAAAGGACATGGTGAAATAAACAGCTATTTCTTCACAGCAGCAAAATGTAGGGATTTGCTACATAATTTTTATAAAAATCCTTGCAATGTACATTGATCAACCAGAGGGTATTTGTTTTTTTCTTAACAAAAATGGAGATACTCTTTACATTTACTAATTTAGTGGGGACTCCACCATACTGCATAAGTTAAAGTGGTAGTAAACCCTCCGATCATTTTCAGCCAGGGAAGCTGCCATCTTGGCCTCTGTTTAATCTACAACTGCCATGATGCTGCACATGTGATCAGCTATGACACCAACCATTGGATGGTTTGACGGTTTGGTTTAGAGCACAACCAATGGGAGTGTTACATTTCCGGCACATGCCGGAAATGTGACTGGTTTTTAACCTGTTAAATGCATGGGTTTACTACCGCTTTAAATGCACAATTAGCCAGTGGGGGAAGGAAAGTACAAACATTTACCTTATTTCTACTGCTTCTGGCAGCTGCCATTCTCCTCTGCTGTTTAATGCTAGATAGGGGCCTTGCCATCCTCCCAGGGCTGGCCCTACCATGGGTCCCAGTGGGTCCATTGGACCCAGGCAGCACTTTTAGAGGGGCAGCAAATTGAACCACAGCTGCCTCTCCTTCTCTTCTATATGCCCAGCAAATTGACAACCAAGATTTTTTTCCAGCAGTCTTGTGTATCATGATGACAACTGCCTCCTGGCCTGTCTATATACTATCCTAGTCTGCCCCTATACTACACTAGCCTGCCCCTATACTACACTAGCCTGCCCCTATACTGCCCTAGGCCGCCCCTTGAAATTGAACATTATGGTATGTCATATACTTTTGCATATAGACAAGGTGCTGTTGCATATAAATTTGACTTCCTGGTTAATTTAATTTTAGTTTTAATTATCATGATATAAAATAATGTATGTGGGGCCTTTTGGTGGGTGTGATTTTTTTTTTTTTTTTTTTTGGTGTGGGCAGCATTTCATTCTTGCGCCCAAGCAGCACAATGTCTTGGGCCTGCCCTGCATCCTCCCCCTATCTATTGCAGGATTGCTGGGCCTGCTTTGTATGTGTTGATGTTAGAGAAATGTAAAGGTTCATTTTTGGATTATGAGGGGACACAGGATTAGGACACATATATAAAAGA
The DNA here is from genome assembly GCA_018402905.1 of Glandirana rugosa. NCBI lineage: Eukaryota > Metazoa > Chordata > Amphibia > Anura > Ranidae > Glandirana > Glandirana rugosa. The sequence goes on from BLSH010367513.1 coordinate 427,867, forward strand.
TTAGTGAACAGAACTCCTAGATCTAATAGCAGGTAAAATGGTTCACTTACTGTATCTGTATTTTAACCATGCCTCTTTGGCTGGAGTTCAGCTTGAAAATGTATGCATAGCACTTCTCCACCTGCCAAACCTTATAATTGTGCATTACTCATAAGCTTGTGTTTTGTTTATATAATCGCAATAAAAATCTTTGAAAAGAAAATGTATGCATAGCCAAAACTTCTCTTTTTGAATTTATGTTTTCGTTTTGGATGGAGTTCGGAAGGTCTAAAACCTCTGTTTATTTTTTACCGGGTGCAATTTGGGAGTTCACTTCCTATGCCAGAGACACAACAGGAAGTATGAAAAAATCTCTGCAAATGGAGGGAAATTACCCTTTTAGACAGTTGTTAGCAGACCAAGTATCCCCATTGGAAATATACCCTTCCATTACTGTTCTGGTGTTAACAAACTTTGGATTTCTCATCACTTACAGTCCTGGTAACAATGGTAATCAGGACAAAAAGAAAAAGTGGATCTCCCAAGTGAGGACACATACAGCAATAAAAGCCTGACAAGGGTTCTTATTCTTCCACATTCTATCCAAAACCAAAAAAGTTAGTTGCACATACGCTTTATAAAATCCAGACAAAACCACTGAATAAAATGTCTCCAATGTCTATTAAGGGATCCAGCTTTATGGATAATAAGCAACCTAGGGTTATACTCTGTTGCCTCGTTTATGTGCATGCACCTCCATTATTGTAGTAGTATGTACATATACACTATATCATGATCTGAGAGATCTTACACAAAAAAGGTAGTTCCATTCGCAATACACATTTATTGATAGGGTTACATAATATATACAAATTACACACTAGACAGTATTTACAACACAATGTACAGTATAAGTCCCCTGGCTTACATGATATTAACAAATTACCCACAACAACCATATTTACAATACCATGTACAAGTGTGGAGTTAATTTACCTTTCCATTTAGGCCAGGGCATGGTAACTGCTGTGTGTCCACACACAAAAAAAGACCTTAGCTTCGTGACAAATCATTATATACCCCCCCCCCCTCCTTTCTGTACTGAGGCTAATATAATTCTCCCTGATTGGTCACTGTACCTAAGAAAGGAAAAGTTTTTGGGACTTTGAGTGAGGCACAAGGAGAGGACCAAAGGCTGATCAAAAATGTTAGTTGTTTATTTGTAGCCATGTATAAACCACATATTAAAAGTCAAAAAATTGTAACAAAATATGTATAAACACCACAATAACAAGATTGTACATAAAAAAGGAACACAAAAGCAATTGTTACTCCACATCAAATTGTTGCTCTCCAAGAATTACATCACGTTGAATTCCTTGATTTTTAAAACCATGTGTGCATGCATCTGTGTAAGCTCTAAATGTTTCAGGGATTACACCACCTCATCAGGAGCGGATGCATGCAGGATACAATATCTATAAAACAAAGGATATATAATGTGTGTAAAACTCATGGCATCTGATAATTGCCCCCAGTGACGGGGAATGTGTTTAATACACATCCAGAAGGATTAGGGAGAAACAAGGGGGGGGGGGGGGGCAGCCACAAAGGAGGTCAGACTCCTCTACTTAAATGTAAAATCCAATTCTCCAAAGGTAGGCTAATGGAACGTGTGGAAGCCAAACCCAACCTGCTTATGCCAGGAGCTGAGGGGGAAGGAGTCCAAGGGCCAGATAGACCCCCAAGTCACCAGAGGGATAGGCCGCCCACACTGACAAGGTTGATAGTGTGTATACCCAAGGCTCCGTAGGATCTATAAGGCAATACAACAATGTGCCCCCCCCCCTCCACTGTACCTAACCCAGGTATATTGGGCACAGCTTGATTTGGTGATTCAAAGAAAGCTGCTGTTTACAGCACATGCGAGATGTGATCAGGAAAAACAAAAGGCAACCCTTTGAAGTGGAGCTAATTACAGCCTCACCATCACACTCGATAGTTTAAACACACCTCCCTCTGAGATACTAAAATACACTTCTAATTGAAATATATTAACAATTACAATATTTTACAGCTGTTAATGGAGATTTCACATAAACTCATAAGGCAACTACTCGTACAGGGAAAATGTGCATTAGTTACATAGAAACTGAAGGCCAACCCCATAGAGGCCTTCAGTCCTCAGACACCTCCCACCCATCCATTTATGCTTGGTGTCCTAAGAAGAATGGATGTCTCTTTCCTCTCTGTGTAATTCTAGACCATCTGTCTGTTCCTGGTTGTTGGTCTATAGAAGAACATCCAATCAACATCCTGGAGTTGCAAGAAATAAATCTGTCATCCGGTTTAGGTTCATTCTTAGAATGCCACAGGTGTGCCTTACATCAGTCATCATGGGGCACCAGAAGCATTACTGTGGTAATGAAGCAGAATCTATCCTGTCCTGGATAGAGCTTTATGATACAGTGCTCTTCGTGGAGCACATTCTCGGAATGGATAAATGGCAGGCATATTTTCCAGCAGACATCTGGATCCAGGGTAATGTCTCCTCCATCAGGAAGTGTTCTAAGATATATGTCTGTATTGGGAAACACTGGAGATGGATCTGCTAGCATCTCAGTTCAACAGAAAACTGGACAGTTTTGTCTCCAGTATGCGAGACTCATCGGATGCAGCATATGCCCCCCCTGGTAGTACCATTTCATCAGTTTGCTTTGATTTATGCCATTCCTCTGCTACTACTTCATCTATGTTGAAGAATAAAAAATGAGGACATACCAGTCATTCTCATAGTTCCTAATTCTCCTTGAAAAGTGTGGTATCAACTTATTTACTTAGCCGATATTCTGTGGTCTGTACTTGATCGGCTAGAATTTTTCCCACACAGACTCACACAGGTTCTCAGAGACACAGATAATTATCAAATGCACATCAAGGGCTAATTTTAAATGGTGTGAGGATTTGGTGTTTCACCATGTGAGGTCCATTAGGGTTAGCTTCCCAACCACAGCTTTTTAGGCAGACCGATGCCCTGTTTGCTATTCCAGAAGATACTAAAAGAGGTTCTCCGGCTTCCATAGCTGCTGTTTCTAAGTGGATCTGACAGGTTGTTGTGCAGGCTCATGAATTGCAAAATATAATGCCTCCTTTTCCTGTTATAACTCACTCTACGAGGGCAGTGAGCACTTCTTGGCCTTTACACTATCAGGGATTTGTGTCCTAGATCTGTAAGGCTGCAGCCTGATTTTCTGTTCTCATGTTCTCTAAGTTATACCAAAGAGATGTATCTGCCTCTGCAGATGCTAGTTATGGCTGAAAAATTCTGCAGATGTCTGTTTAATGCCCTTTGGTTTTTCTTGTTGGGTTGGTTTACCTGTGTTGTTTTGATGGACCTTTCCCTCTGTCTGGGCTGCTTTTGAATGTAGCTAGGTTGCCTATTAATCATTAAGCTGTATCTCTCAATGGATGATAGTGTCAGGGACCATGAATCAGACTGAGACAGAAAATGCAGTAAAAATAACACCTTTTAATAAAATGGTACAAATAGTAAACATAGTGAAAACAAGCCAGGGTTCGTTAGCCAAATCGGGTAATCAGAACAAGCCAGGGAATCGGGAAGCCAGAGATCACCGTGGTTGGAGGCAGCAGACAGGATCAGAACCAGAAGGGACGTCAGCCCGGCAAATTTTCAACAGGAACACAGCAGTAGGTCTCTAGATATGTTGACCAAGGCGAAGGCACAGGAGAACTGAACCAGGCAATTTAAATAGCCAGAAGGGGCTGGATGATGAACAGGAAATGATCACCAGGTGAGTCACTGTGGATTGATGAGTGCTGGCAATTAACTGACAGCTGAGCAACCTAAGCTCTGAGAAGGGAGAGCTGAGACCAGTTTTGAAAGTACCCCCTCATCAACGACCCCTCCCTCTTGGAGGGCCACCAGGTTTGAGGGGAAAATGTCTATGGAATGCATGGAGGAGGACAGGAGCACGTACGTCCGAGGATGAGACCCAAGAGCGTTTCTCTGGACCGTACCCTTTCCAATGAACCAGGTACTGTATGCGCCCACGGAAACCTACTTGAGTCAATGATTGATTTAATCTCATATTCCTCGTGGTTTTCAACCGGAACCGGTCAAGGGCGTGGAAGCGAAGTGGTTGCATACCAAAGGTTTTAATAAGGAGACAAATACATTTAAATATTAGAAGGAAGGTCTAATGCATAAGCCACTGCGTTGATCTTATGGAGAATAGGAAAAGGTCCAATAAATCACTGTGCCAGTTTCAGTGGGGGAATACGGAGTGGCGAGATGACAGCCAGACCCTTTCCCCAACTTGGTAGGAAGGCACAGGTAGGCGCCTGTGGTCAGCATGGAGTTTGTACCTATCATTGGCATGTCGCAAGGACTCTTGGACCTGTACCCAAGTGGAAAGAAGACCACAGAAATGCGCCTCTAAGACAGGAATTATTTTAGGAACAAATAAGTCAGGCAACATAGATGGTTAGAAACCATATTTCACCATAAACATAGACAATCGGGAAGTGGTATTGATGGTACTATTGTGAGCAAACTCCACCCAAGGTAAGAGGTCTGCCCAGTTGTTATGGTGGTCAGAAATATAGCAACATAGAAACTACTCCAGGGCTTGGTTGGCTCGCTCTGCTGCCCCATTGGACTGCGGGTAGAGTTGAGCGAACCCGGACTGTAAAGTTCGGGTCCGTACCGGACTTTGGGGTGTCCATGCCCCGAACCCGGACATTTGCAAAAAAGTTCGGGTTCGGTATTCGGGTATTTTGCGCGCCTTTTCTATAGCTGCAGGGCCGCCAATCAACAAGCGTTTTACTCGTTTGCCCATAGAAGCCATCACAGCCATGCCTACTAATGGCATGACTCTGATTGGCCAGTGCATCATGTGACCCAGACTATTTTTGGCGCCTTTTCTATAGCTGCAGGGCAGCCAATCAACAACCGTTTCACTCATTTGCCCTTAGAAGCAATCACAGCCATTCCTACTAATTGCATGGCTGTGATAGGCTAGTGCATCATGTGACCCAGCCTCTATATGAGCTGGAGTCACGTATGCCGCGTGTCACATCGTCTCAGGCTAGTGTAGGGAGAGCATGCTGCCAGCGCTGTGAGGGACAAATTGCCGATCTAATATGATCTCATCCTGCATTACAGACAGATTCCTGGCGGTGCTGTAAGGGGAAAGCTTAGCGTTTTTAGAACGATCTGATACTGGACTAGGTAGAGTTAACTTCTGCTGTGAGGGATAGATTACCAATCTAATCTCATCTCCTCCTGTATTACAGAAAGGTTCCTGGCGCTGCTGTGAGGGGAAAGCTTAGCGTTCTAAAACCATCTGATACTGGATTAGGTACAGTTTACTGGTGCTGTGAGGGACAGATTCTTGTTCTAAAATCATCACATACTGCCATAGGGAGAGGTTCCTGCTGGTGCTGTGAGGGACAGATTATTGTTTTAAAATCATCTCCTAGTGCTATAGGGAGAGGTTCCTGCTGGTGCTGTAAGGGACAGACTATTGTTCTAAAATCATCACATACTGCTAAAGGGAGAGGTTCCTGCTTGTGCTGTGAGGGACAGATTATTATTCTAAAATAATCTCCTAGTGCTGTAGGGAGAGATTCCTGCTGGTGCTGTAAGGGACAGATTATTGTTCTAAAATCATCACATACTGCTATAGGGAGAGGTTCCTGCTGGTGCTGTGAGGGACAGATTATTGTTCTAAAATCATCTCCTAATTCTATAGGGAGAGGTTCCTGCTGGTGCTGTAAGGGACAGATTATTGTTCTGAAATCATCACATACTGCTAGAGGTAGAGGTTCCTGCCGGTGCTGTGAGGGACAGATTATTGTTCTAAAATCATCTCCTAGTTATATAGGGAGAGGTTCCTGCTGGTGCTTTGAGGGACAGATTATTGTTCTAAAATCATCACATACTGCTATAAGGAGCACCTGCTGGTGCTGTAAGGGACAGATTATTATTCTAAAATCATCTCCTAGTGCTATAGGGAGAGGTTCCTGCTGGTGCTGTGAGGGACAGATTATTGTTCTAAAATCATCACATACTGCTAGAGGGAGAGGTTCCTGCTGCTCCTGTGAGAGACAGATTATTGTTCTAAAATCATATCATACTGGTGTAGGGAGAGGTTCCTGCTGTTGGTATGAGCGGTGCATTTCTTGCACAAAAATAAAAAGTGCGTCTACGTTGTTGTTTTCAAAAAAAAAAAAAAAAAAAGAATTTGAGGAATATCGTCATACACTACTAAAATCTTGTTATTAGACAGGGA
>BLSH010367513.1:451960-461983 GCA_018402905.1 Glandirana rugosa
ATATATATATATATATATATATATATATATATATATATATATATATATATATATATATACACAGTGGGGCAAAAAAGTATTTAGTCAGCCACCAATTGTGCAAGTTCTCCCACTTAAAAAGATGAGAGAGGCCTGTAATTTTCATCATAGGTAGAAAATCATTGTCCGATTTTTAAAGAATTTATTTGCAAATTATGGTGGAAAAAAAGTATTTGGTCAATAACAAATGTTTATCTCAATACTTTTTATATACCCTTTGTTGGCAATGACAGAGGTCAAACATTTTCTGTAAGTCTCCACAAGGTTTTTACATACTGTTGCTGGTAGTTTGGCCCATTCCTCCATGCAGATCTCCTTTAGAGCAGTGATGTTTTGGGGCTGTCCCTGGGCAACACGGATTTTCAACTCCCTCCAAAGATTTTCTATGGGGTTGAGATCTGGAGACTGGCTAGGCCACTTCAGGACCTTGACATGCTTCTTACAAAGCCACTCCTTCGTTGCCCGGGCGGTGTGTTTGGGATCATTGTCATGCTGAAACACCCAGCCACATTTCATCTTCAATGCCCTTGCTGATGGAAGGAGTTTTTTACTCAAAATCTCACGATATATGGCCCCATTCATTCTTTCCTTTGCATGGATCAGTCGTCCTGGTCCCTTTGCAGTAAAACAGCCCCAAAGCATGATGTTTCCACCCCCCATGCTTCACAGTAGGTATGGTGTTCTTTGGATGCAACTCAGCATTCTTTCTCCTCCAAACACGACAAGTTGAGTTTTTACCAAAAAGTTCTATTTTGGTTTCATCTGACCATATGACATTCTCCCAATCCTCTTCTGGATCATCCAAATGCTCACAAGCAAATTTCAGACGGGCCCGGGCATGTACTGGCTTAAGCAGGGGGACACGTCTGGCACTGCAGGATTTGAGTCCCTGGCGGCGTAGTGTGTTACTAATGGTAGCCTTTGTTACTTTGGTCCCAGCTCTCTGCAGGTCATTCACTAGGTCCCCCCATGTGGTTCTGGGATTTTTGCTCACCATTCTTGTAATCATTTTGACCCCACGAGGTGAGATCTTGCGTGGAGCCCCAGATCGAGGGAGATTATCAGTGGTCTTGTATGTCTTCCATTTTCTAATAATTGCCCCCACAGTTGATTTCTTCACACCAAGCTGCTTACCTATTGCAGATTCAGTCTTCCCAGCCTGGTGTAGGTCTACAATTTTGTTTCTGGTGTCCTTTGACAGCTCTTTGGTCTTGGCCATAGTGGAGTTTGGAGTCTGACTGTTTGAGGTTGTGGACAGGTGTCTTTTATACTGATAACAAGTTCAAACAGGTGCCATTAATACAGGTAACGAGTGGAGGACAGAGGAGCCTCTTAAAGAAGAAGTTACAGGTCTGTGAGAGCCAGAAATCTTGCTTTTTTGTAGACGACCAAATACTTATTTTCCACCATAAATTGCAAATAAATTCTTTAAAAATCAGACAATGTGATTTTTCTGGATTTTTTTTCTCATTCTGTCTCTCATAGTTGATGAAATGACAGGCCTCTCATCTTTTTAAGTGGGAGAACTTGCACAATTGATGACTGACTACTTTTTTGCCCCACTGTGTGTATATATATATATATATTTAGCAGAGACCCCCTAGAGAATATAATGGTGAGGCAATATTTTATGTCACACTCTATGAACTGGGAAACTGTAAAAAAAGACACATTTAATGAATAAAACAAAACCCTAAAGTTATCCCAGTTATTTTGTATAATGTGAAAGATGAGGTTACGCAGAGTAAATAAATACGTAACAAGTAATGCTTTAAAATTGTGCCCACTCGTGGAATGACGGCAAACCACAGCACTTAAAAATCTCCATAGGCGACACTTTAAAATTTTTTACAGGTTATCTGTTTAGAGTTAGAGGAGTACTATCACGGCGATACCTCCCATGTGTGGTTTGAACACCGTTTACATATGCGGGTGCGATTTACGTATGCGTTCACGTTTGCGCACGAGCATGTAGGGATGGGGCCCTTTTTTTTTTTTTTTTTTTTTTTTTTTTAATGTACTGTATTTTACTTTTTATTTTTACGCTGTCCCTTTATTTTTTTTATCACTTTTGTTCCTATTGCAAGGAATGTAATCATCCCTTGTAATAGAAATAAGCATGACAGGTCCTCTTTATTGGGAGATCTGGGGTCAAAAAGACCCCAGATCTCTGGTTTACCCTTAAAAGAAAAAAACATTTTTTTTGACACTTTGACTTTAAAAAAATAATAATTTCTTTAAGCCCGAGAACCGGAAGTGACGTTGGAGGTCACGTCTGTCCTCCAAGGGCATAGAGCCAAGTGGAGGCCATATAGTCCTCACTCAACTTGCTGCCTATCCACCTGATGGATCTGATTGCTTACGGGTTTACTGATGACTCAGGTAAACCAAGAAATGACTGGAAAGCGGCGCGGGGGGGGCACCTTTCCTGCTGGCTCTAAAAGTGGTCCAGTGCCAATCCCACTGCCAGGACCACTTTTATCAGATGCCAAATCGCCCACAGTAAAAAAATTATATGGCGGCTAGCTGCTGCCATATCCCCGGTATTAAATGTCAAAGTAATGACATACAGTATCTCACAAAAGTGAGTACACCCTTCACATTTTTTGTGAATATTTTATTATATATTTTCATGTGACAACACTGAAGGTATGACACTTTGCTACAGTGTAAAGTAGTGAGGGTACAGCTTGTATAACAGTGTAAATTTGCTGTCCTCTCAAAATAACTCAATACACAGCCATTAATGTCTAAACCTCTGGCAACAAAAGTGAGTACACCCCAAGTGAAAATGTCCAAATGGGGCCCAACGTGTCAATATTTTGTGTGGCCACCATTATTTTCCAGCACTGCCTTAACCCTCTTGGGTATGGAGTTCACCAGAACTTCACAGGTTGCCACTGGAATCCTCTTTCACTCTCCATGAATGCATCATGGAGCTGGTGGATGTTGGAGACCTTGCACTTCTCCACCTTCCATTTAAGGATGCCCCACAGATGCTGAATAGGGTTTAGGTCTGGAGACATGCTTGGCCAGTTCATCACCTTTACCCTCAGCTTCTTTAGCAAGGCAGTGGTTGTCTTGGAAGTGTGTTTGAGGTCGTTATCATGTTGGAATACTGCTCTGCGGCCCAGTTTCCGAAGGGAGGGGATCATGCTCTGCTTCAGTATGTCACAGTTCATGTTGGCATTCATGTTTCTCTCAATGAACTGTAGCTCCCCAGTGCCAGCAGCACTCATGTAGCCCCAGACCATGACATTCCCACCACCATGCTTGCTTTAGGCAAGAGACATTTGTCTTTGTACTCCTCACCTGGTTGCCACCACACACACTTGACACCATCTAAACCAAATAAGTGTATCTTGGTCTCATCAGACCACAGGACATGGTTCCAGTAATCCATGTCCTTAGTCTGCTTGTCTTCAGCAAACTGTTTGCGGGCTTTCTTGTGCATCATCTTTAGAAGAGGCTTCCTTCTGGTATGACAGCCATGCAGACCAATTTGATGCAGTGTGTGGCGTATGGTCTGAGCACTGACAGGCTGACCCCCCCACCCCTTCAACCTCTACAGCAATGCTGGTAGCACTCATGTGTCTATTTCCCAAAGACAACCTCTGGATATGATGCTGAGCATGTGCATTCAACTTCTTTGGTCGACCATGGCGAGGCCTGTTCTGAGTGGAACCTGTCCTGTTTAACCGCTATATTTTCTTGGCCACCGTGCTGCAGCTCAGTTTCAGGGTCCTGGCAATCTTCTTATAGCCTAGGCCATCTTTATGTAAAGCAAGAATTTGTTTCTTTTTTTCAGATCCTCAGAGAGTTCTTTGCCATGAGTTGCCATGTTGAACTTCCAGTGACCAATATAAGAGAGTGAGAGCAATAACACCAAATTTAACACACCTGCTCCCCATTCACATCTGAGACTTTGTAACACCAATGAGTCACATGTCATCGGGGAGGGAAAATGGCTAATTGGGCCCAATTTGGACTTTTTCACTTAGGGGTGTACTCTCTTTTATTGCCAGCAGTTTAGACATTAATGGCTGTATGTTGTTATTTTGGAGGGGACAGCAAATTTACACTATTCTACAAGCTGTACACTCACTACTTTACATTGTAGCAAAGTGTTGTTTCTTCAGTGTTGTCACAGGAAAAGATATAATGAAATATTTACAATAATGTGAGGGGTGTACTCACTTTTGTGAGATACTGTATATATACTGCGGGCGGTCGGTAAGCTGTTAAAATGAAAGTTCAGTTGGGTTTTCACCATGTCCACCAATGTGGAACCGTTGCGCACCTTGCATTGTATACTTTATTCAGCCCATGAAAACCTATCTTTATGATGAACAGGCTAGTTTTTATTTTTTATTTATTTATTACAGGTACTTGTATAGCGCCATCAATTTATGCAGTGCTTTACATAAATCCCTTACACTCAACAATCTAAAGTCCCTAACTCACATTTCTACATACACATACAGTACTAGGACCAATTTATACCAATTAACCTATCAGCATGTCTTTGGAGTGTGGGAGGAAACTGGAGTACCTCAAGGAAACCCACACAGGCACAGGTTGGTTGCGTTTCATCCCTAAGTCCTCCCCTTGCAGAGATTGACCAAAATGTAAGAGAAAAACTACAGATACTTAAAAATAACCCAGTGCAAAATAGAATTTTCATTCATTTAAATTAATATTGTAACAAATGCAAAGTTTAAACATTTATGCGGAGTTATTTAAATATGTAACACATTACAAACAATATATTCTGCTGTGTTACTACAATAGCAGTTCACCAACACTTCAGATTGGAGTAAAAATAAACCATGTGAGATTAAAATAGGTCTTTTTCAGATGTTTAGAAATGTATTTCTGTGCCTGCTTCTATTTTCAAAATGTAACATCCGTTATGGGTGCTTTTCCCATTGTTTCAGTTTCTGTAAATGGACAAAAGAGAGAGTTTTTAGTAAGGTCCCCATAAATCCTGGCACCAGATTCCAGAAGAACTTAGTTATTTCAGGTCCCGGTGTTTTCCTGAATGCATGACCGTGTTGTTAAAATATTTCTATTATCGCCTGATCACTCCAGAAACACAATGGTCAGGTACTGTTTAGAGAACATTTTTTACTTTATCCAAATGGTACATTTTATGCTTAAAATAGACTTCTAAAAAAGCATAAAGATTTTTTTTCCATAAAATTTTTATAGACTTACGTTGACCTTGTGGGATGGGTAGACAAGAGATTGAGAACAACAGAGGCCAAATTGACCCAATTCCAGACAAACTTATTATTTAGGGAGGTAAAATAAGAAAAATATATCCCCGACACCCACAAAACATAAGCAAATGTAAACCTTTTCTTTATAGTCCAAACACCAAAATTAGCTCTCTTAAATTGACCCTCCTTAGTCCCAGGCAAGAAGAAAACTGTGCTCTCTGGTTTATTTAAACCACACCAGGAGAGGGCTTTGGTGGACCAGAACATCTGGTCCAGAACCAGCCCTGCCCCAGTGGCTGGTAAAGTCCGGGCCGGATCACGCTCTAGTCCCTTCCAAATGAACACATACGGGGCAACAAATGGCATCTGTCTACCACTTCACCTCGCATAACGTCACATATCTCCCCTCTGCTCAAGCCCCTGCGGCTGAGCAACTGTCCCAACCATATAGTGGACTCGGGAAAGGGCATCTGCGTTCTGGAGCTTTCCCACCCTATGTTCAACGTAAACTTGAATGCTTGTAGCGTCAGAAACCACCTTGTCGCCCAACTATTTTTTTTCCCTGTTGTCATACATCCATCTGAGCGGGGCATGATTGGTAACGAACTTAAATGGCCTCCCTAGCAAGTAGTATTTTAGGGCCTCTAAGGCCCACTTGACAGCCAAGCACTCCTTCTCTACAATGGCATAGTTTCTCTCATGTCTGTTAAGCTTTCTGCTTAAGTAGACGGCCGGATGCTCCTCACCATCTCTGATCTGGGATAGTACACCTAGGCCCACCTCAGAGGCGTCTGCCTGTACAACAAACTCCTTTGTGAAGTCCGGGGTCACAAGCATTGGTTGTACACAAAGGGCTTGCTTCAACCTCTGAAATGCTTTCTCGGCTTCAGATTTCCATTTAAACATGAACGACCCTCTACCCTTCGTCAGATCAGTCAGAGGGGCGGCAATGGTGGCAAAATCGGGTATGAAAAGCCTGTAATACCCCATAATCCCCAGGAAGGCATAAACTTGTTTTTTATTTACCGGTTAGGGCCATTTTGAACTGCCTCGATCTTATTGGTTTGGGACTTGACCAGTCCCCGACCAATAACATACCCAAGGTATTTGGCCTCCTCCAGGCCAATGGCACACTTTTTTTGGGTTGGCTGTAAGACCTGCTTCCCTAAGTGAATCTACCGCTGCTTGCACTCAGGGCAGATGTGATTCCCAATCTGGGCTGTGGATGACCACATCTTCCAAATAGGCGGCTGCATAGGGGCAATGTGGCCTTAACATTTTGTCCATCATTCTCTGGAACGATACAGGGGCCCCATGTAGACCAAACGGCATACGCTTTTACAGAAAGGAGCCCTCGGGAGTAGAAAAGACCGTTTTCTCCTCGGCAGACTCTGTTAGGGGTATCTGCCAGTAGCCCTTAGTGAGGTCCAGGGTTGTTATGTGCCTGATCCCTCCCAACCTGTCCAACCTGACGCGTACCCTCTGTCCTTCCTTGGCATCGGGTACGTGTCAAACATAGACACGCTATTCAGCTTTCTAAAATCATTACAGAACCTGATAGTGCCATCGGGCTTTGGGACCAGGACTATGGGAATCCTCTATCACATCCAGCTCTAACATGTTTTGGATACCTAGCCTCAGGTATTCTATAAGCCTTCACATTTATACAAGCACCTGGCCCTGTGACTATGTCATACTGAATCACTGTGGTCAGTCAGGGCAAAGGTGAGAAAAATCTCTATTTTTGGTCACGAACTCTTTAACGTCCTGTTGTTGCGCCACTGACAAGGATTCCGTTAGGAGGACGTCAGGTGTCATTGGTACCCTGTATTTTTGAGGAGTTGGTACGGCCAACAAAGTCCCTCTGTCCTTCCTTGGTTTTAAGAGGTTAACATGATAGATTTTTTCTGGCTTCTTTTTCCCCGGCTGGTAAACTTTGCAGTTTACTTCCCCTAATCTCAAAGGGACCCTGCCACTTTGCGAGGAATTTACTTTCAACAGTGGCGAACCGCACCAATACTCTATCCCCGGGGTTGAAAGTTCGGGTCTTGGCACCCCGATTATAAACTTTTCTCTGAGCTTCCTGAGCTTGCTCTATATGTTCTCGTACCAGGGGCAGGACAGCTGCGATTCAATCCTGCATCAATGAGATATGCTCAATGACGCTTTGGTGAGGCATGGTCTCTCCCTCCCATGTTTCCTTTGCGACATCTGGGAGTCCCCTGGGATGTCTACCATACAGGAGTTCAAATGGGGAATAACCTGTAGAGTCCTGCGGAACCTCACGTATGGCAAACCTGAGGTAGGGCAGCAAAAAGTCCCAATTTCTCCCATCATTATACACCACAATTTTCAACATACTTTTGAGGGTCTTGTTAAATATCTCCACAAGACCGTCAGTTTGGGGGTGGTAGACAGAGGTACAGAGATTTTGTACAACTTGCACAATTCCTTGGTAACTCTGGACATAAATGGGGTGCCCTGATCCATCAAGATCTCTTTAGGGATCCCCACCCCACTGAACACCTGGACCAACTCTTTGGCAATAGCTGAGGTGTTCCGCAAGGGTATGCCTTCAGGATAGCGGATAACATATTCTAGGATTGGTAAGATGTGCTGGTGTCCCTGGGCAGATTTTACTACTGGTCCAACGAGATCCATGCCTATTATTTCAAACGGCACTTCAATTATGGGTAGTGGAACAAAGGAACTACTAAAATGGGGCAACGGTGCAAAAATCTGACACTCGGGGCATGATTCACAGCATTCTCTGATCTCTGCATACACCCCCGGGCCAGAAGAATCTCTGGGTTATTCTCTCCCTGGTCTTCTCCATATCCAGATGTCCCCCCATTATATGACCAAGGGCCAAGTCTAGCACCGTCCTGCAAAAGGGTTTGGGAACTACCAGCTGTTCTACCTCGTCCTCCCTGCATTTTACCACCTGATACAGCAAATTGTTTTTAAGATCCATGTAGGGAAAAGACACCACCCAATTGGCTGGGAGCTGGGAGCCATCTTCCAGTTCCTCCGGCTCGCCAGCCATTACAGGAAAAGGAAGAGGTTCTCCTCCTTCCTCGGTCCTGCCAACAGTCTCCCCTTCCATTTGGCAAAAAGGGTTTGGTGAGGGTTCCCGTGCTTTCCCAGCAGGGGTACCTCCAGACTCCCTGTACCCTCCGATAACCTCCAAAAATGGGGAACATCTCTCCCCACTAGAGCTTGATGAAGCAGTGAAGGTACTACAACCACTAAATGTGTCACACTGCCCTAAAGGGTATCAACTTCAACCACTACAGTCTGGTAGTTTCTAGTGTCCCCATGGATGCAAATGACCCAGATAGTGCTAGGGTGTAGATCTTCAGGACTTATACAATCACTTATGACTAAGGTCACAACACTACCATAATCAAGCAGTGCAGTGACTGGTTTTCCATCAATAGAATTCACACACATTTGCTTTTCCATGCGACCCTGAAATGTTGCAGTACATGCGACCTGTGCAAAAAGAGAAAGGCATCTATTCATATACGTATAATCACATTGCATGGTTTCATCATTCAGGGGACAGCTGGCAGCAATATGGCATAATACATGGCATCAGTAGCACTTTATGCAATCTATACCCAATTCTCTCATGGGCCCCAAATACCTTCCTGGCTTCTTTGGTCAGTCTCCAGATCTAGGGTCCATAGTCTCATTAGTCATTGCCACAGTCTTATCAATCTTTCCAATGCCCTTGAGTGCTGGGACAGTCTTACCGGATCCGCTGGGTGCCCTTTCACCCCTAGGCACACCGGGGTGGGACGCAGATAGGTTCAGCAAGTCTTCAGCCACTATGTATCCCTCCACAAGGTCCACCAGTTAGCTGGCAGTTTTGGGGTCCCCATGACTGACCCATTTCCTGAAAGCAGCAGGGAGCACACGTAGATAGCGCTCCATGACCACGCGTTCCACAATCTGAGGACCTGCCAAAGTCTCTGGCTGTAGCCATTTCCTAGTGAGGTGGACCAGCTCGAACATCTGTGAGTGGGGTGGTTTGTCCGTACGGTAGACGCACTGGTACACCCGTTGAGCCTGGACGGCCATGGTGACACCCAGGCATGCGAGTACCTCCACTTTTAAAGTTTCATAATCCTGGGCCTTGTCTGGTTTCAGATGAAAATAGGTCTTTTAGGGTTCACCGCTCAGGAAAGGGGCTAATAGTCCCACCCACTGCTCTTTTTTCCAACCTCTAAGCACAGCGACCCTCTCAAAGGTGGTAAAGTACGCTTCCACATCATCTGCTGGTGTCAACTTTTGCAGGTAATAGCTGGCTTTGACCAACTTTGGTTAGACTTGTACAGGAGCTGCGCAGCCCTCCTTTAGCTCCAGCAGGGCCTCTGTGAACCAGAAATTCATCTCCTCCTGAGCTGCCATGGCCTGTCTATTCACCTTGCATTGGCCTGCAGTAGGGCCTTCCACTTATCTGTCCGGTACCGTCGAGTCCTCCTCTACTTAAAGACCAAGTGTCTCCGGGACGACCTCGATTTCCTCCCGACGCGTCGAGGACATGTTCAGATTGGTTTCAACCAGTTTCGGTCGATAATGGACGTTTTCAACTGTGGTCGTCTACTACACCTTCGCATGAAATGGTGGAAACTCTCCCAGCGACACGAATCTCCAACCTTTTTTCTCGTCACCCACCCTGATAATCGGGGAAAGGACTCGCCACTTGGGATTTTCTGGATAAAAGTAGACTTTGGTCTGTTCCGGGTCCTAATAC